>OY982563.1:21829414-22252307 GCA_963859945.1 Euplagia quadripunctaria | reverse complement strand
CAGCGATCTGGATGAGACGCTAATGGATAGCGATGATGGCGCTATCAGCCCCCCTCAACCTTAACGCACTACAAACCAATCTCCAGCACAGTCAAACTGCAACGGCTAGCCTACGCAGAATGCTGGAGGTCAACACCATGACCGTAGCCCTAATCCAGGAGCCGTGGATTAGGAAGGGCAGGATCTGCGGTCTAAACAACATTGGGTACGGTAAACTGCTTCTTAATACTACCATTGATAACCCGCGTACATGTATTTTTACACCGAAACACGCCAATACAAACCTTAATGACCGAGTTCTGTTCTAGAGACCTGACTACCATCAGACTCAAGGAACCCTCCTCAGGCCTCCCAGAAGTGGTGATGGCGTCCGGGTGGGTGAGCCTGACTGGACCACTGCCCGCACAATCATTAATCACGATAAAGTGCAATGGGCGATCAACAGCTTTCTTCCATATAAAGCGGCAGGATTAGATGGTATTTTCCCAGGCCTGCTAAAATGGTGCGATAGGCACTGATAGATCATCTTCGGATTATCTACGGAAGCTGCTTGGCACACCGCTACGTCCCCCTGAAATGGAGAGAGGTCAAAGTAGTCTTCATCCCCAAACCCGGCAAAGGAGATTACACACAACCGAAATCATTTAGACCCATCAGTCTCACATCATTCCTACTTAAAGTACTGGAGAGACTAATAGACAGGGAAATCAGAAGCACTGCACTAGTCAACTACCCTCTGAACCCCAACCAACATGCTTACTCAATGGGCAAATCAACAGAATCTGCCCTCCATCAAGTTGTCTCATACATAGAGGGCAACCTAAAATACAAGATGTCAACTCTAGGAACCTTCATCGATATTGAGGGTGCCTTCGACAAAACTAACTTCACCAGCATCAGCCAAGCTCTGGCAAGGCATGGGGTCAACTCCACAATTGCAGGATGGATCGACAACATGCTCAGACACAGAGCCATACAATTCACTGTGAATAACACAACAAGAGGGGTGGTGGCCAGAGGCTGTCCGCAAGGCGGAGTTCTCTCACCTCTCTTGTGGAACATTGTGGTCAATGAGCTTATTACTCGGCTCAATGATCGCAAGTTCCTCACAGTGGGCTATGCAGAACGACCTGACCATCCTCATCAGTGGGCCCTTTGAGAGTGTGGTATGCGAACCGAATGAGGTCTGCTTTGAAGGTCGTGGAACAATGGTGTGAGGAACACGACTTAACAGTGAACCCGACGAAGACAGAGTTGATCATGTTCACAAATAAACGCAGTTTAGGAGAATTAAGACTACCCAAACTATTCAACACCCGTCTAGCCCTTACCAAGGAAGTCAAGTATCTAGGAGTGATACTAGACAGTAAACTCCTATGGAACAGGCACCCTGGACACAAAATTGAACAAAGCCAGCATTATTTTCTGCCAATGCAAGCGACTCCTCGGCAAAAGCTGGGGTTTATCACCAAAAAATCACACTATGGCTGTACAAAACGGTCATACGGCCAATCGTCACATACGGTGCCATTACCTGGTGGCAGAGAACAGAGCTAAGCACCGTCAGAAACAAACTACAACAATTCCAGAGACTCGCATGTGCTGCCGTCACTGGTTGCATGCGCACAGCACCCACAGCTGCCCTTGAAGTAGCTTTAGATCTGGCGCCACTAGACCTATACATACAACAAGAAGCAGCAATGGCAGCCATCAGACTCAAACACCTAGGTCTATGGTACAACCAAGAAGGTCCTCATTCCAAATTATGGAACCAATTAGTGGAATACCAACCACTAATAGCTGCCCCATGCGATAGGATCCCTAAACAACATATCTTCGGTAGAAGGTACCGAATACAACTACATGAGAGCGACCGAGATCAATCTGGCATAAACGAAGTCCGGATATACACGGACGGTTCTAAGATGGGGACAGGGACTGGAGCCGGAGTTTTCTCACAAGACTTGAATATAACAATATCACTGGCGCTAGGGGGACACAGCTCCATATTCCAATGTGAGTGCGTTGCAATAACCTACGCCGCTACCGCGGTCATGTCAAGGGGTATAAAGGAGTACAACATCCGCATACTCTCGGACAGTATGGCCGTCCTGAAAGCCCTGGAGGGCAACACCATGAACTCCGGCCTTATATACGAATGCCACCAGACACTCGAACGTTTAGCTTCTGGCAATGGGCTAACCCTTCAATGGATCAGGGGGCATAGTAATTCACTCGGCAACGATGCCGCAGATGAGCTGGCAAGAAATGGATCTGCAACGACAGTGGCAGGGCCAACTATATTGCTGCCACTTCCCTTCAATCAACTTCGCTCATGGGTAAGGCAACGAACCCGTGAAGCGCACAACGGTCGCTGGGCTGATACGCCCGGCTGTAGGCAATCTAGACTGGTGCTGACGGAGGTCTCACCACGTTTAACCTGCAGACTGCTCAGTCTTAACCGACTCGAGATCAGAATAGTTGTAGGTACCATTACGGGCCACTTGGCCCTAAACCGGCACCTATTCACCATCAATGCGACAAACAGTCCTCTATGTAGAGGCTGTCTTAATGCGGAGGAAACGGTCGCCCACGTCGTCCTGGAGTGCGAGGGAGTGGCCACACAACGGGCAAATATCCTCGCAGGAGCGAGGTCGCTCCTAGAAGCCTGTGAACGCCCCAGGAGGCTTCTGTGCTTCTGGAAGGAGCTAGGCTGGCTCAACTAGCCAGCCTATCTGAACGCATAATGGACCGCCTATGAGTCTAAATGCGGAAACAGAGCCCTTTACCAATACCAATACCAAAAGCCTAGCCGTAGCCTAAGTTGCTCTTTACAACACCAGCTATCTGCCAGTGAAAGTCCCGTGGAAATCGGTTTACTCGTTCCGGAGATTAGACAAAAATGTTCAAAACTGATTTTTAAGCCTAGTTATTATGCAAATAACTGAATGAACTTAAAAAAAAGTTATAACTAACAGACTAAGACAGGCAGACTAAGACTTACGACTAAACAGACACTTCAATTTTATTTATTTGTATTGATGATGAAAGATAATAAAATTATACTACTGGTACAAAATACTGTAGTCATTTTGTAAGATCAATCAATCAAATCATTTATTTGTAAAACATAGGTAGATACAATCAATGTGGTCTTATAAATAGATCTTATTGCGCTATGTTTTGCCATCAAGACATACAAATATTATTAATTTATTTATTACATGTTACAATTAATAGGAAATAATTCTAATTTTACTTTAAAATATTGTGCATTATATTAAATTGAAAATGTAATTATTATTATTGTCAATTATTACAATGAATTATACATTAGAAACATATCATTGTTGAAATCATAATCAGATCATAAACTAGACTATGTGAATACTTTAAAATTGAGTTTGAATGTGAACTTGAAAATTTTTAGATCATTAAAAATAGAAAGGCGTCTAAATTTGTCCAGCATCATGTAGAAAAGCAAACTCAATGCTGAGGAGAAAAATCATATTTTTAAGATATTTATTTTCTTGACAATCAATATTTTGTCAAGCAGCAGCTTGCCAGACTTGTCGACTAAGTATAGCAATACTTAGTTGGCAAACCTAATCCCACACTTTTCTGTAACGCGTGTTATATAAAAAGACGATCTAAAATCTCTCCTAAAGATAGACAAATAAAGTCTATTATTATGACAAAATGAAACATCGATACAATGTAGATAGTACTAAACACGATTAGGTGCATGTACCTATTTACCACTTTAGTATTTTATAGGTGACGTAGAAAGATTAGCAAAAGATAAAATCTCTATTTTGTTTTATTCCCTAGCCGATACGAACGTAAAATACAAGGTTTGGTAAAATGAAAACGTATTTTCCTTATCGACAAGGAACTTGATTAAATGTACGATTTCCCTACTTTATTTATTGTTCCTTCCATTTAAAGGGAGCTATTAAATGGTCGATTTGTATTCGTACTTTTGTCGACATGTAACTTTTTCGAAGCAGGACACAAGAAACGGGAAATTAATTATCAAAATAATGCATTCATATCCCGTTCTCAATTGTGTTTAGAATACTGAAGATATTCGAAATACAAATGAGATGAGATGATGACAAACATTACTTTTTTTCGAGATGAAAGTATGTAGGTCATTTTCTGTACCCCCACCCTTTTTTTTTACTTGTGGAAACCCCCACGGGTACCACTTCACCGATTGCGCGATGACGTGGTTATGTCGGACTCGAACCGACTAAAACCGCACGGTTTACGTAATTATAGCCTATAGTCGGGAGTTGAGGTATGCTTAGAAGAATTACCACCTTTTTTAAGACCACGTCATCAACCGCAGGAACAGTCTTGTTTTATAAAGAAAGCCATCCCCGCAGTTTCACCCGCGTTTATGGCCACTGCTTCGCTCCTAAGGGTCATAGCGTGATGTTACATGGCCTAAAACCTTCCTCAATTAATATTCTATCCAACACAAAAAGATATTTTCCAATTCGACTTATGGTTTTAGAGATAAGCGCGTTTAAACAAACAAACAAAAAACTCTAGCTTTGTTATATTAGTATAGATTCTTGGTGGTTGTGGTACAACAGTTATAAGATTGAGTAACTTAATATAAGGTTTGCTAATTATATCTTATTGATAAGAATTACCTAAGTACTGCAAATGAACTCTTATTTGGTGCATCCTCCCTGTCTTTGGCTTGCACAGCACCACACTGGTGTTGCTGTTAGAGTTGTATCCCAGATTCTTGAACACCGTTGAACAATCTTTTCCTTTAGGAGATACCTTGCACACGCCAATCTTATAGCTCACCACTTCTATTGGCTCTTGGCATTCTATTTCTTCACTGAAATTTCAAAATCATATAAATCATTTCATAACACATTTGTGTAAGACTTATTTACAGTAGTGGTTCAAAATGACTCTGCAAGTTCACTTTTTACGCTATTTTCGGAGGTCAGACAATATATCCATAAAGAATATATTACTTCGCAATTGGAGGCTGTTAATTTAAGTATTCCTAAAATTAATACAGTATTTTACTCTAAACAGAATAATAAAACCATTGACAGCCATTAAAATTGTATTTATTTTGTTCATTTGAAATAAAGAACGTCCACTAAAATCGTTCTAGTCCATCCTAAAGTTTACTAGAATTGCTATTAAGCGATAAAGCTATATTTATTATGTATCATATTTACTGTACAATCGTGGTGTACAACAAACATAATATACATACACACTCTCACCCCTATATCGTCGGCAGAGGTGTATTTAACACCCTAGTGTACAAATAAAGTATTATATATCTATCTACAACATTCCGACTTTGTATATTTAGCAACATCAGCATAAGAATTCGTAAGTCAGTTCAGATTTATTCAAATCACGCAAATGAATATATAATTGGACATGAACAGACTGGTAAATACGGCTGATATACTACAATGCACTTCAGTGTGAAAGCAATACACTAATGGCTTGTTCAATTTGACTCAATAATATTTAAATTTGTTCAAAGTAAATCGAAGGTAAAATTATGGTAAGGAACTAAACACAAAACATAACAACAACTCGGCAATATTATTAATGGACCATTTCAAAACTGATTTGCTATTGTGTTTTAAAATATTTACTTAATACTTGATAATAACTTCATCGGCTGAATTGGTTCAATTACCTTGTTTGAGATCTGTTTATGTATTATTAAATATCAAAAATCTTATTGAAATACAGTTAGTCTTTAAACAATAATCAGGGCAATCGGCAATCAAGACTAGATCCCCCCCTCCCCGCTCCTTCCTCTTCTCCCACCTTAAAGGCCGACAACGCAAGTATTTTATGTATCCTACTTAAATTAACAGTAAAACTTACTCAGGGAATTCTCCATCTACCCTGCATACGTATTCCTTCTGCACTTGTCTGTTTCTGATTTGGTGCTCCATCTGTCTTGCCTTTTTTGGACTCCGTCCGAATAGTAGAAGACCTAAGTTTCGTTTAAAATATTAGTATAGAAATTCTTTATTATTTCGAGTCTCTTATGAAGTGTTAAAGATACACATTAACAACTTATTGGTATTAGCCAAACGACAACAGTAGATTTCACTTTTTAGCGAGAAGAAGAAGCAACACGAGCAAGTGAGACCTAAAAAAGTCTAGGTTTAATTTTTTTTTATCTCTTATATTTGAGAGTTTCTTTCCACGTTAAAAAAGAAAGACTTTGCAGTTTACAGCAATCTTACCTGACGTTAGCCTGTCGAGTCTGTGAATGGTCCTCAAATTTTTCAAGTTGTACTCTTTTGCGAGTATAAAAACGACTGTGTTGTGGCGGTATCTTCCGCAGGGATGCACCTAGTGACATATTTTATATTACATTCATGTTAAAATATAAAAAGTAAAAATTATTAAAAAGGCATAGTATAATATTATTTCATCTTAAAAACGGTCAGGTACTGAACAAACATTAACCATATTCTGCTTTATTAAATCAACATATGGATAATCAAAAACATCTCATGTAATATTTGGTTTGTACTGTAAAAATTAACATTTAACTAAACATCTATGTTTCTAGTGACATGAACAATATATTTAGTAACGAGTAAAGCAACAGTGACGAAGCAAGCTTTGATGATGAAGATGAACATTAAAATCTTCTGCACACTTAAAAGAGTAACTACTTTGCCCCGCACAAACGATAGAAGTTAATTAAGTAATACCACTTAAGTCGAATTCATTGTACGCAAACATGCAAAAGGAAGAAAGAGGTAAGTACAATAGTCGTGAAGCGAGTACCGAGTATCATTTTGGAAGATTGAATTGCATCACTTGTCTAGAAAAGTATCGAGTTCAGTAAGACTCGTTTCAATCGAATCAAGGTCTCATTAATTACTAGGAAATGATTTCTCTGCATATAGTATTACAAGTCGCTTACCAGCAGAGTTTACGTACTGTACCAGCTCTAATGGCATGCATATCTAAAAATAGTTTAGTAATAAAAAAAAAATTAGAAGTACTTAGTGCAGTAGTACCGCAATAATATCCCTACACACACATATCATTCGCACTAACATCTACCAGTTAGAGTATAAAACGACAACCTTCCGAAAATTTCGCTACTGTAAACATGATTACAGTAAAAACTTTTCAAAACTGGCGAAAAGGGACGTACTCGGCAAACTTCTAATTTAATCGACGTAAGCTTCTGCAACTCAATTTACCAGAATGTTACAGAAAAAAATATTTGGTGAGTTATTTCTGAAATAAGAATAATTGGATTAGGTTGAAATATTTGAATAACACGGTACTCGCTTTGAAAGATATGAAATAAAATTGCGAGTGCGAGTCCTGAATACTTCCTGTATTCAGGACTCGCAATCTTCAAGTTTGGGGACCACTTTCAAGTGGGATTTTCGACGAGGCCGCACTTTTCTAGGTCTGTTTGTAGTATAATGTTCCAAACTTTTGTGCAGATCACAATCTCTAGTCAGACTCTGACAGTGTACTTTCTTCGGACTGAAAAAAATTAAACCACCGAAATGCGGGGCGCTATCTTTGCGCTGATTTTTTATACCCAACGGTTTTTCCTTTACATTCAATTCGGTCTCGTAGGGAATAATAAAATTTTTACTATCTGAAATAGTTATGTAACAAAGTAAATAACAGTCGTTAAGGATTATTATGTTGCAAAAGAAATTTAAAAGTGCTGCCCTATTAACATACATACATACATACACTCGCGTCTGTATCCCTGAAGGAGTAGGCAAAAGTGTATTAAGAAATAGAAACGATTTAGACAGCTATCAGAGTCGACAATTGTTGATGACAAATGGTGCCAACGCATGACTCACCGGCAGCGAGCAAGGCTTGTCTAGCACGAGTAGCTCTTCATCCACGTGTATGAGGCGCAAAGGACTAGCGAGCACTGGAGTCTCGTGCCTGGCCCACCACGGACACAACATTGTTTCATTACGGACTATTTTCAGTTTATGATGTTGCAATTGCCTTTGAGACCCAAAAGCCGCTACACCCAACTAAACCCCTCAGTTTGGCAAAAGAATTCCAATCGTGATCAAACTAAACACATTTCAAAGTATTTTTATAAAAATACTTTGCCGTTGTAACTGAATTTTCCACATCATGAAGTCTTCCGAAGAATTTAATAATGCAGAAAATCGCTAAATAAATAAAACTTTGATAGAGAGCGGTGAACGTAAAGTTCGTTATTAATATATACGATATTTGTAGGGTGCTAAATCTTGTGTAATAAGACAATCTTTAGGTCTAAATAGTTTGTTAAATATCTAATGGCCAAGGAAACTTTTGTACCTAAACTTAATGGCAAATACTTAATATACTTTGAGATTTCATATACTTCTACTCGAAAGATGAATTAAACAAAGAATCAGTATTGTATACAAAATATAGTACAGAAATGGCTAAATAACGATGACTTTAATGGCGTATTTTAATATGCACAGAGGGGTGGGATAATCAAAATTAATGAGATACTCAAAGTGCATTACAACATCATAGACGATATAAATACTTAATACATTTGACGCTCAGCAGGACAGAATAATACATAGGGTCCTAGCTTTTTGTACAGATATTTTGCGGTTGGCCTTTATAAGTTTTGGCGAGGCTGTAAGCATTGATAGGAAAACTAATAATTTACTAAGTAAAACTCACTATAATAAGATTTTTATTGAGTACAATCAGAAACGAAAGGCGCTTAAAATTTTTCATGAGCTTCTAGATAAAGCCGAAGAAGAAAATCTTGTCGAAGAAGAAATTACTCAGAATCTTAGTGCTAATATTAATAAGTAGGACGTGTTAAGTGCCTTTTGTTCAATCTGTACTTATCTAAATATTTAAATGTTACCATGGTTTTCGTGTTTTCCACAAGATTCCTTTAGGAATGTACCGTAATATCAAAACAAACTAGGACCTTATATAAGTACTAGCTGCGAGCGTGTTAAGTTATTTACGGATTTCTAAGGGCTAATAGACTAATCCCGGCCGATTTGATGGCGGGATATTCATTTCTAACATATATACTAAAGTTTGAGAGTGGTTCGGGTTTTGTGTTAAGATGTAACTTTTGTGTCGATAATAAAAACGATTTAAAACGGAGAGGTTTTGCGTATATATTTAACAACATATCATTTTTGTAAATATTGATTTAAATTTGCACTACCAGTAAAGTACTACTAATGTTAATTGTTTTAAGTTAGAAGAACAAAATAAATTAGTACTAGAAGCAAGTATAGAGAAAAATAATTTATTAGATAAAAGATAAAATATTAGTGGTACTAATAAAAATAAAAGATCGAAACATATAATTCTGCGCGAAATTATTGTTGTAGGCAAATTTTAAGTGCTACTATTAAATAATTCAATTTATTCATTTTAAACTAAAGAGTACATGTAACTCAGGGAGAATAGTAATAAGTGCTATATTTTACTTGGCATTGTTCATTTTTGGGATCCTACATTCAAGCGAAGTATCAATCACTGTGATGGGGCGGCTCGATCATTTGGTCCCTTCTACTTCGGGACTGACGAAATATTTCTTTTCTACGGCATCCGCCTAACAATTACATTGCTATAATCTAATATAGATTTATTTCTTCCCTTAACATCGCAATTTATTACTGACTAGAGATTTGGGTCGGCTATATCTCAAACCTTTTCTCTTTTTATTTTTACTTTGGAATCCTAGTTGAAATACTGACCAAATAAGTAAAATTTAAGTAAAGCACAAAAAGTAAGACAAACTTTTAAGCAGATAGACACGGTATTACTCAGTTCAATAATAATCAAAACATTGAAAACAATTTAAACATTCAGGTCGTTAAAATAATTTAGTTTTGCTAGGTCTAATTTAATAATGACAACGTGCAAATGTAAGAAACACTAAGAAAATCAGTGATATGATTTCTCATATTCAATTTGGCAAACGCAAGGAAGAGGTGGAATTGAGAGTACAGGAAACATATTTGGGCGGTACAAGTGTTGAATATATTGACAATCATGAGCTTAAGAATAAACGACGAATGACTACAATACTGTTAAAACTAACGAATCGTTGTTTAAGGGTTGTGAAAGAAAAATGTAGAAAATGTAATGTTGGGTTAAAATAATGATATAAGAGAGCTACTTAATTTAGAAACCTCGTAGTTATGAAAATAAACCTTTTAAGCCTTTTCTAGAGAAAACGATAGTAAAATGTTGAGAGCAAATTCTAAGTATGTAGAACATCTACACATGCTTATAGGAAAATATACATATAATAAATTGAAATACAAGCAAATTCCTAACAATGTTATGTCACGTGGTTCCCCGTCGCTGTAATTAGTGCACCTATAAATGCGACTAAAGAAATATCTACGATTGGTAATATTTTGAAATTAGAAGTCAAATATATGTTTGAAAATAATGGACATTAGTTTAAATAGGTAAAGCGTATTATAAATAAATATTATAGGGTTCGCTCCGCATTTTCATACGATCCTGAGTAAGACTTTCATTCTGACAGCGTTTTAATGGAAGCAAGGATTTAAAACAATTTTATGGAAGCAAAGAAATTGAAAGCACTGCTACTTATACAAGGTAACAATGAAAGAAACCGTTGAAACACAATTTGGAAAATAAAAGTTTCCGTGATGAGCACAGCAATAATATACAAACTGTTTTATGAGTAGGTCTCTCGACATAATATTATAACAAACATTACAATCAGATAATATTATTTACTAAGCTAAGGAGGTTGCACACAAACTTAGAAACGGGAGGATTTTTAAAACTTTAAAAGTAAGGATAAATCGGGAACTCAGTTTGAGCGAGAACTGGAAAAAAATATTAAAAGAATTCAGATTGCCGTCGCCTTTGTTGTCTACTTTGCATGCAAATTCTTGCTCCTACCTTCTACATTCCTGTTTTATTTCATAAAAGTCGATATGAAAGTGCTCCATAATATTAGGTGTCCTCCAACACGTAGCGTTGCAGAGTATTTCTTGCAAAGCGACCGCTTTACGTAAACGTAAAGGACTTTCTTTGAGAGGTGCTCGCTTTTAGGGGAGTTGAAAGCGGATTTTCAGAGATACATACATATAATATGATACCAGAAATTGAAATCACGGAGGGAGCTGAATTATATTGTAGATGTTTCAATAATATGTCTAGTTGCATTTTGCTCTTATTTGTTAGTTAGTTTAAGTTGCCAATGACTTACTGTTATCAGTGAGTCAGTGGCAACTTCAGTAGACAAAGATTAGTTGCTAAAATATTTCGTTCAAAGAATCTTAGCAAGACTACTATGTTTACACACAACATGCACCAGATAAGGATTACATACAAGTATGATGTATGATAAGCGTCACATAACATGGCTGTCTCATTTGCCACTTACGGGGATAGAGGCCGGTTTGTTGACAACCACAATGTCCTCGTCGATATGAACGAGGGTGATGGGTTGGCTGGTGACCGGTACTTCGTGCCTGTAACGATACACACGTCAGGCTTACGGCTTCTGAACAACGGACTTGGAACAATATCTAAGTTAAATAGTTTTTGTACTTTGATGATGTTGTTGTTTTACTTTGACTTTCGCAAACATGTTTTTGCTGCTTAAAATGTTATATGAACGATTGCTCCAAGCCTATTTCAATTTTGGTTCTCGTGACTTATGAAATAGAGATTAAGACGAGAACGAAGCAACAAATGAACATGCGTGAGCGAATTTGACTGTATAATGTGAAATTGCACGCCACACTCAACGAGACACCGTTTTGTGACTACTCATTGTTAACATAAAAGATATAAGTGACATAGAACTACTTGCGTCTCTGTTGGAAAACGTCCAATATGCACTCGCATGCTCATTCGCTACTCAAGATATCGTTATTGAAGATTATATTTGTGTTACAGTGGACTAAATACAAATTAGACCTGAAATACAAACAAGCTGTTCGACGTACGTCACATTTATATTATAGTTAGAGTAACTGTGATAGTATAAACACTTAGTAAATAAATACATATAAGGCAAGGAAAAATAAAGTTAATATTTACAATACTGAAAATTATAAGGTTTGTAGTGTGTTTCGTGTTGAACGGAGACCGGGGTATCGTGTACTGTTACTAAAGTGCCGTGACTATCTTAAGCAGCCTACGTTCCTGGTCTGTTCCAAGTCTAATATTCATACAATACCTATGAACAACGTTCGCTAGTAGATCGTTGTGTTTCAGTCTGTAGTCTGGGTCCACTCTGTCGTAGTTGACGGTGAGGGTGCCAGCCCTGATACAACGCTCGTACTCCGCAGCCGGATGAGCCCTGAATTCTCTTGCAAAAACGTCAAGAATCTTCTCGCCAACCCATCTCCCTTTGGTAAAAGTAGTGAAAGTGAAATAGTAGGGGTAGACTTTTCTGAGACCTGCAACATATAATGATATGTAAACAAGTTTTTTAAAACGCTTGCTTTTATTGTTCGAATACCTCTAGATATTAGAAACGTTGATTTAAAAATATAAAAGGTGATTATTCCGACTGCTGGCAGGCCATAAGTCATAAATTATCCCTAAATTCAGGTGCACAATTCAGAAGTCGTTAGCTAAAATATCTGCATAGCCGTAAACCGCCGAGGAAGAAAGCGGCAATGCGGGTAGATGACTAAGGCCATTAGATCATAATGGGGCCTTTCTGACATTAGCTTTATTGAAAACTAGCGTGGTTGCTGTTTCATTCACTTAATGTCAACATGTGAGATTACGTAATAATATACTTTTTGTGTTGTGTTATTTAAACTGTCTTCAAAATCTATGAAGTTATAAACTTCGTACTTTTTTAAGCCGGATGAATGAGACAATTTTAATGATAACTTTATCATTGAATATCCTACATCTTAGGAATGGTCTTGTGTACTAAGGGTGAAAGGGTAAGTGTAAATAAATTTCGTTTCATTTTTAGAGACATTATTTAGGTTTACTGAAGTCGGCTTTCCCTTTCCTAAGGCCTATAATTAGATAATTATTTTTACATATTACTTTACAAATTCCTAAATTATGCTATAAATAAATGGCATGTTCTTGAAAGTCCGGGAAATGAATTTCTGAACATGAAATGAAAGAAGTAAGTAATGAAAAAGGTCAGCTGATTTGTTATTACATAAGCTCACGCCCGTCTCGCTTTGGGGTAGGCATAGACAAAATAAAAGACTATAAACTCTCTACTAATCAATTATGGACTAAATCGAAACTAACTTTTAAAAATACGATCTGAGGTAACCTTAACAATATTACTACAATGAAAAGAAAACAAAATGTTTATACACACGATTCAAAGGTGGAAAGAGGATGTAGTCAATCTATATAAATAAAAATTAAATGATGTTCGTTGGTAAGCGCATCGCTTGAGCATGGCTGATTTAACTAATTCTTTCTCTTGTATGTTAATAATAGTCCGAATAAGGTTTTTCGTTAAAGAAAAAAATTAAACAGTTGTCAGGGTATGGGGAAAAATGGATTATATCTCACGATATAAAAAGAAATTGGAAGGACAAGGTCTGTCGGGTCAGTTAGTTTTAAAGACAAATTTAAATAAAATGACTAGACTCAATTTGTTTATCAATACATTACATATGCTTTTTTGAAATTCAAATCCTTTTCTGAAGATTCAGTGAACACTCCTTCAAAAACATACTCTCTGAAGTTCTTGAAAAAGTTGGATAAAAGGAAAATAATTGACATTTTCTTCATTATTTTGCTGTAAAACATTATGTAGTTAAATATGAATTACAAAGTTTGGCTGTTACCACGTAATCTAAACAACACCAGCACAATAAAAGCATTCATTAAATGAATATGAATATCAAAAACAGTTACACAATAGACTTTGTATCAAATTCCTGATCCAACGAGAAAAAAAATTATAAAAATAAGAATAAAGAATTGATTCAATGAGAAGAAAAAAATTAAAGGAATGGATTCGTTATCGAAGATAGGAATTCATGTAATCCAATATCGTCTGAGGTTTACAAAGATGTGCTTATAGAAAATAAAAAATGTATTTGCTTGGAACGTTCGCGGTGGTTTCGTTGGAAGACTGAGAAATAATATTTTTATAAGCATCATCCTGTTTTCTTACTAAATATTTTTAGTTTATTATCGGTTTATTGCTTTTTTCTTTTGTAATTTTTGAAAATTTGACGTTTGGTTGAATTGAATCTATCGTATTTGAATTACCGTAACCCGTAGGTTAGGTTTTCAGTGTGAGGAGAGTACTATTGATGTGTAATCCACCATAGATCCTGACTAACACTTCGTACCTAGTTAATCCTAAATCATTAGTTACTATCCTCCATGTATTCTTAGCTAATGACGAAACTAATCAATATGATGCTTATTTTCAATATTTAACATCAATTAACCAAGTTATTTGTCTTCTTCATTGACCTTATATACAATTTTATAATCACTCACCATTTTCGATATAATAAGATGTCTCGTTGTAGCGGTCATCTGTGAAACCGGGCCTTTTAGCTTTCAACGCTTTTGTTTCCAACTTCGCCTGTAACAAAAGCGAGAGCAAAAAAATAATAAAACCATTGTATTCAGTGGGCCTTTACAAAGTTCTGTGAAATGTTAGAGATAGGGCTCGTGGACGGGGATACGTGTGGGTTTAGGGCGAGTGGCTATATTCGTTTATTTGGGTACATAGTAGTTATCGTGTTACCGAAAGAAATCTGTATTTGTCTTTTATTGCAAGGCAAACAACAAAACACATTCTTATAACAATATGTTGGTAAACGATGCAGTAATAGTAGTAAAATGGTTAGACTCTATCGGCATATAGCAATATTAATTGTGTCAGATAAACTTAATTTTAAAAGGAAATATAAAAGTAATTTTCTTTTCATACATCAAGTTAAATCATCTAAGATTTTCCGTTGTTAAAAAGCTAGTGTAAGTTTCAAAGTAGTTGCATAAACAGCTGCATTTGACCTTGGCCTTGGGCCTGTTGGTCTAGTGGTTAATGATCCTGACTGTTGAGCCAGAGGTCGTAGGTTCGATTCCCATCCACGAGCACGATTATTTGGCCTATGTCTGGGTGTAATTCATTTAAATATGTATGTATTTAGTAATATATTGGTATGTTTATCAGCAGTCTGGTTCTCATAGTTCAGGCTCTGCCTAGTTTGGCGTTAGACTATTAGACGACCGTGTGTGAGGTGTGTAAAGTTATTATTATTATAAAAAGTTTACCTACCTGTTTCGTAAAACTGTGCCGCAATCGATACTAATTTCCTAAAACTAAAGATAATACAATATCACCTACACCTAAATCAAGTTCTGAAAACCCAACAAACCTTATATAGAGAAACATAACACACAAATCATGTTACAACGGCAATTAATTATTTTATCTCTTGCTCGCAGTAGTATAGAATTACTTATATATTTTGTCAGAATTTGTTATTAAAGTAAGTTTTATATATTAACGCAAATCTCTCGTGAAAGCTAAACTTGAACACCTATAATATTGTTTCTAACAACGAAACATCTTCTCAAAATAAATAACATAAATTTGTAATAACAAGTTATTACAAATCTACCAGTATTTAATAACGTATTACTGAACTCTGTGTTCAAACTTTAGGATCGTTTTGTGTAGTAGTAGTAGGATGTGTTTTCGTCTCGATTTCAACGATTTTTCAATTTGTTTTTTAACGTGGACATTGCGAGAAAATCCTAGCACTCCATCAACATCCTTGATATTTATTAACCGTACTTTCATTCTTGACAGCCTTCTCGCTTATAAATCATTAGGTTTATCAATTTTAAGGTCCACATTAAGTGTAGGAAAGGTAGTACGAGACTGTGTGACGTAGAAGGCGACTTAAATATTTTGAAGCAGTCTACAGTTGTATCAAAATACACGGGAGTTTGCCCCTGAGATAGGAGCAGCATGCTTCTGGAATGTTATAGTTAGGATCAGTGACGATTCTTCACACAGAACCCTAGCTACTATAATAGGCATTCATTTCCATCTCGTCAATGACACAAAAAGAATTATAGTCACAATACTTTGTTGAATAAAATCCTACAATAAATATCCTTATTTGATATAAAAAATAAACCTTATTTTGTGTTCCACAAAGCTGAAAAACGGATAGGGCTTCGTCTTACTATTTCATTTGTCATTACAAAATTAGTGTCTAATATACAAAGTATGGTAATCCATACTTTGTATTAATATTTATTGTATATACTGCAGTACATACAATAAATATTAACTGGTAATATATGGTAAATAAATTTAAATTGAAATGTTTCACCCTGATCTTCATAGATTTCAAGAAGGCTTTAATAGGGTAGTCAGAGCTAGATAAGATAGATTTTCCATATTCGTTGAATAAAAAACCCTTCAACCTGATTGTGACTACGATTTGGTGAACACATAATCACTATCTGGCATCTGATCGGCTTATTCCCGCACTTCAAATTGCCTAACAACAAAATTCTTAAATTTGAACGTGACCGAGAATAACTTTGAGTTTACCCACAGACAACACAAAAAAGTTTATCAAAAACTCGTCAACCAGGAACAAATATTTGAGCCAAAGTTGGCGGCTACACGTAACAGTGAAAACTTCAGTCAACAGGGACGCGACGACGCGACGGACGGACAAATTAGAAAAGTTTCCTTTTTTAAACCGAAACAATCAACTTTGCGACAACCCTTTATTGATTCTTTTGTAGCTATATGATATACTGTGTTTAACAAAGATGAAAGAAAGGAGTTGGATTTTAAGAAGAAAAAATGTTTTGTAGCGATTTTGCGAAAAAAACCTGTACTAAAAATTACCTAAATTCCCCGATTCTGTTCCTGGACTTTCCAGCATCCTCTCTAGGGCTCTCGCTCTAAAGACCATTGTTCTGTCCATGGTCTAAAGTGAGAGTGCGTGGGATTCCGCCGCCTCGTTTTGCGAGGAGGTGATGTTGGCCAAAGAGGCGGTGGAACGGGAATGGGAGAGGACAAGCACTCTCCGCAGCAATCTGCGATCTGGGTAAGGTCCCCCCTATTGCAAGGTGTGGTCGCCTGCTGATCAGGAAGCTTCGTCTCGGAAGCTTCCTTCCTAGGGTATCCCGGGTCCCCTGTAATAGACTTACTTGTGACGGAACACCGTGTGCTTTTAATCGGTTCAATTCCGACATACCGCTTCATTGTTCGCACCGGTGTAAGGTGATGGTGATGGGTGAAACCCGCCTTTGGGTTTCAGCTCCATAAAAAAATCCTCGATTCTGAGGCCTATTCTAAACAAACTATAGGTTTTTCAAACTATAAGCATCCAATAAAACAACCAAGGGTACACATTATTTAAAAAAAAATAGGCAGTCATGGGACTGCCGACAGAAATGAAAACTTAAACGAAACGACGAACTTAAAACGTCACATTAGCAGGTTGATGACATTAATTAATAAGTCTAGTTGATCTATATATGTATTATTACTGTGACGGTCACGAGTTCAGTGCTTTTCCCCGTAGCAAAAGTGCCTAAAGAAGTATTCACTTTAAAAATTTCAGAATTAAACAAATATTAGCCCGAACATTTAATTAACAAACGACAATATTTAAATTTAAAAACGCCGCACTCAGATTTCAATTCCGATAATTTTGTGTTTCTCGAATGGTTTGATTAAAGCTGTTTGTACAACAGATGGGTCGAGCTTAACGCTGATTGGTTGACTTACTCTGTCGTCATATAGCACTGGATTACTAGGATATTGGTTTTTTATTCGAGTAGACTACGAAAAACCCCCTTGCTATTTATTGAAAATTTAACCGTCAACATTTATATCATAAAACATGACTGTAAATAGAACACATGCTTCAAATAATACGTAAGTACACAGTAATGTATAAATAGCACAGATGATTTACTATACAACAAGACATTTAAAGAAATCGCAAGAAATGAATGTGAAATGAAAGTTTTAATATTAATCGCGTGGCAACACGCTACTACTATATAAACGTACCTAGAGGTCGTACGTGTAATATAATACATATGAGTCTAATCTCGCAAAGTCGATATGGCTATAATCCGCTAATAGTGTACGAGGCGCGCTACCGTTACTACGGCGCCTGTTACAAGTGAGCCGTACGAAGATCATGTAGGTACGTGTCTATCTGTACTTTTTTTTTATGGTACAGGGGGCAAACGAGCAGACGGGTCACCTGATGGTAAATGACTACCGCCGCCCATGGGCACCTGTAACTCTAGAGACACAAGTGCGTTGCCGCCCTTTAAGGTGGGAGTAGGAGAAGAGGGGGAGGGGAGGAAGAATGGGGAGAGGGGAAGGAAGGGAATAAGGGAGAGGGAAGGGTTAGGACCTCCGGTAACCTCACTCACGCGGCGAAATGCAATGCAATCATTGCTTCACTGCCGGTTTTCTGTGAGGCTGTGGTATCGAGCGGAGTCGAGCCGGCCCATACGTGCCGAAGCATGGCTCTCCCACATGAAGCTTCTTCTATATCTCGCGAATGGATGTATTCATTTTAATGTAATTTATTATATTAAAAATCAGATTAACTATTCGTAGACCGTTTTGAAGATATGCGCAAAGGTTTTTTAATTATATCTAAAACGTTAATGTTTTACTTAAAGTCAAGTCTATTAGCATAACACAATGAGTCTATACTCGTGACCACGATCGGTGCAATTCGATCGAAACGTCGGGTAGCCAAAAAGGTATTGTACCTTTTAAATACTATCGCGATTATGTCCCGAGTTACATATCTAATATGTATCAAAGTCACGAAAGTTTAAAAATAATTAATTCTGTGGTGTACATATTTAACAAACCAGTTTTTGTGTGCAATCCTTACTTCCTTACTAATATTATAAATGCGAAAGTAACTCTGTCTGTCTGTCTGTCGCCCTTTCATGCCAAAACTACTGAACCGATTTAAATGAAATTTGGTACACAGATAGTCTAGAGCCTGAGAAAGGATATAGGCTACTTTTTAGTGCGAAAAAAGGGGTACAAGGGGTTGAAAGGTGGGGATGAAAAGTTGTAGCGAAGTATCGTTATATTTACAGATAGAAGCTTGAAACTTATTTTTTAGGCTATTGATTCGATATAAATACACTATTCCACGTGGATGAAGTCGCGGGCACAGAAAGTATTGAATATTCTATCTACTTATTATAAACGTCACACGTTCACGAACATGACGCATAACCGTAAAATCAAGGTACACACATCGATCGTGATTCACTAGTGCCTACGTGGTTTAGCTCGAGACACTTTGCATATTTAAGTGTTTTCTCCTAAATGTTCCAACCAAATCCGACATGTTAATGTTGAAACAGACATAACTTTGTTGTTAGGTTTGATTTATTTATGCTGCCAACTCCATATAAGTACGTATGGTAATACAGGATTAGCATTCAGTGTTTCTATTGGAGCTTTCAATTTATTTGTCACACAATTTTGCATACGGGTTGTCTCGAAACAATTTTCAATATTGTTAGTGTGTTACCGTGTTTTGCATCAGTTATACTATTATTTTTTGTCAGTATTTTTAGAACGTTTTATTTCCTACTAGCAACCCAGAGACATCTTCAACAATCAATAGCATATTTCAATCAATTTACACAAAATCTTAAAAATGATACACCTAAACCTTCCTCATGAATCACTCTGTCTATTAGTGAAAACCGCATGAAAATCCGTTTCGTAGTTTTTCAGTTAATCGCGAACAGACAGATGCGGCGGGGGACTTTGTTTTATAATATGATAGACTAGCAACCCGCCCCGGTTTCGCACGGGTACAAATTATACACCAAAACCTTCCTCATGAATCACTCTGTCTATTAGTGCAAGCCGCATGAAAAACCGTTCAGTAGTTTTTCAGTTTATCGCGAACAGATAGACAGACAGACAGACGCGGCGGGGAACTTTGTTTTATAATATGTAGTGATACATAGAACGTCGACTGCTGGACATAGGGCTCCCTCAATGACTTCGAAGAAGGCCGGTCAGAAGCGGCCTGCGATATTTATAAGGCCATCTGTCCATCTTGTTGGTCGATATCCTACGCTTTCCGGTCCGTGGTCTCCTTTCGGCCCCATCGGCCACGTATTTCCTATATACCTAGACATAATTATGTAAACAATTAAAAGCGATTGACCTCTTACCTACTATATTAAAATCAACTACAGCGTGAATGTGACCCCAAGTGATACCAACGTTTCTCGTCTCTGTATTATCCTTTTAAACATTAAAGAGCTGGATACTAAAGTAAAAAAAGCTACGCTTCATATTATATCAAACAATACTACTTGTCTAAAAGAAATAACAAGTACAAAAAGTGATCTACTTAGAACCGGAACCGCCCAGTAAATCTTCATCTAGCAGCCAGACAAGTGAATTAAGTGGAAATTTCAGTCTGTAACAAGTACAATTATCATCTCTTAGTGGGACCACAGCAACTCTGTCCTTCAGAACGAGTAATGTATTTAAATTAAGGTCGAGTGCACTGCCAGTCGTAAATTCGCGGCTCTCACGCGCCCCCTACCGGCCGTTCTAGTGAGATAATGAAAACAAAATGCCCGACTCGTGAAGAAGTGCGGCACGAAACGCTTTGAGTTCGGAAAAGTCTTTGTTCCGAAATTTTCAAGTTTTTATTGGTAAAAGTTGGTTGTAAAGGCGCTTGAATTAAAATGCTGTTTTGATTGATTTGGAAATGGGTTTCTAACATATATATAATCGTTAGAACTAGATCAATCGATTATATGAAAGTGAAAACATTGATATGTACATCGTTGTTACAATATTACCGACGTGAAAGCCCCCCTTAATTAATATGCTCTAGGATTCAGATAAGATAACTCTGTAGTCTTGACATTTTCTAGGCTGTTTCTTGCTTTTTTTGAGTAGTTGTTTGTCTAAATTGTTTGTCTTTAATCTTCATAATTATATATTTAATGACGAATAAGGAGACGCCAGAGACGCCGAAGACTCAAACTTCTATAATATAATATAATAATATAATATAATATTATTTATGTTAAGTTGAAATTACAATTATAAAATGCCCTTTTATTTTTTAGAGAACTTTCTTTTTTTAACGGTGTCAACGTTTGATATAAAATACAAAAGTTCAACACTTTTACGAGTCAAGGTCACACACCAACTAAACTGAAAAGTGTGGTCAGTAATTTGTGAACGTTTGTGGTCACAAAGTCGTCGAGTCCCACACTTATCGGCTCGATCTTTTATGGCGGTGCTACGTGGAGTGGCGTAGTATCGTCTACAACGTGTGATCGCGTGATCGAAGTTATTTTGTCCCGATGTCTGTAATGCCTTCTTTATGTGTTGCAGTAATGTCTTCATTTATACACGTCGGTCTGCCCAAATGTATTTTGTTTAGTGTTGTGTAGTTTAAGTGTATTTTGTGTGTATATCGTGTGTGTAGGTATTCAACGTTCCTTTAGAATAATATATGTCAATTTCCTTAGAATATATGTAAGCAATTTATTATGACGATCTAATATTTGTATGTGTGTTTCTATGTATAAGAAAATTCCAAAGAAAAATATCTACGTAAGTACAATTATGCTTAGTTCGGATCTTTTAGTGGGACAGCCATGCTCGACCGGAGTGATACCACGGCATCACAGGAAACCGGCAGTGAAGCAATGATTTCGTAGAGAGCGAAGTGTGATGTATCCCAGAAAATTAATATTATTTTTAAAACAATATATCTATGATTTATTATCCTTCCTTCTCATCGTGTCACAATGTTATCATTTCCTTTTGGATTTGGAATTTTCATAGCGGATATCAAAAATAAATTTGTCTAACAATATTTAAATCAAAATTGTAAATATAACTTTGCTGGTTTTGGAGTTTGAAGTGAACTTATGGAAGAAAAGTCGAAGTGAAGTTGAGTTTCATAATAACTGTTATCCGAGATGATGCAAATTGGAAATTCCTATTTCTAACCCTCGAGGGTGGTCTTACAGAGATGCTACTAACTTTTAAATTAATGTAATTCTGTCCCAGTTCCAGTTTAGATATAAAATATTATTGTACAGTAATTAAGCACAACGTCTGCTTTATGACGTATACAAAATAAAGGTTACCCTGTTTTTATGTTAGACTACAAAACAATAACAAAACAAGTACGGTTTTATTGTAACTAGAGATCGCGTGGTGGTCGAATTTCGACCATGGTTTATTTCATTGGCCAATATTACTTGACCTGTCATTGTATAGACTTTTATACCATGACAGGTCAAAATATATACTGGACACTCATAGCTGTATGTACCCGTTTTTGCATTTTTTTTAACTTTGTAGCAAATATTGTTAAAAAATTTTAGCATTCGTCACTTCTTCTCTGTATAAACTATAAGTGTGCGAAATTTCACACTCCTCCGTCCGCCCAATTTTTGTAAAAAAGGATCCAAAGTTTTCGCTTCACGTATTAATATATAGATTTTTTCAGGTTTTCTTTTTACTAACTAAAACTGCGAAGTAAATCATTTTTGTTTTATTTATTATACCATACTTTGGTGTAGTATAAAAAACTACTTGTATCAGATGAGTTAATCACGCCTAAATAAACGTTAATCACTTAAATCTACATTTGACACTTACTGGTGACAAATGTCACCTGTAAGTGTCAAACGTAAGAAAATATATTTATTTTTTAAATATGTACGGTTCACAGCACTTTGGTAAGAGTTCGCTGACCTGTAAGCTAGTGAATTCAGGAACTAGAATGTTAAATTCAATGGGGTCGTAAATTATTTGGCGACGTGAGGTCAGGCCGGTGTATTTTCCTCGTACGTAAAAGTATTCATATCTGACATATTTAGTACTATTTCTACGTCGTTTATGTAATTCTGGATAAGTCTAAAAGTTTATTATTCAGTTTATAATTTGACTATCATGCATTTTAGTTTACATCACACATGTATTTGACGTAGTAACTAATGAATGACTCATTGAGCTTTAATAGGCCCCTAGTGGCTTTCGTGGTTCTGCCTTTATAATAATAAAACTTTGAACTTAAGGATTTAGTAGAGATGCGTCGAATATTCGTTTGGTATTCAGTATTCGGCGTATTCGGCATCTTTTCCACTATTTGTATTCGGCCAAATTATTCGATTTTGTTGCTGAATATATTCGTTTCAAGCATTTCTATTTTCTTGGCTCATGTAGCCAAGGTGTAGAACTAAAAGACAAAACTTCTTATGTAAGATTTGTGTTACATTACAAGTAAAAAAAACATATTTATTTCTTAACCTTAGTATAGTCAAAATTTATTTTAAACCTTAAATCAACATTTAATTTAAGCCTCAAAACAATATTTATTTTTAAACTTTAAATCAACATTTATACGCGGCAAAACAATGTAATGGTAAACCGAATAATTCTGCCGAATATCCGATTCGGTAAAGGTTGAACCGAATAATATTCGGTATTCGGTTATTCGGTGAAACCACTTCGGCGTATCTCTAGTATTTAGAAAGAAAAAAAGCTAAAATTTTGTTTTTTAAGGATGTTTAACTTACCTTTTTTAAGTCTTTATTTATGTCTGTATCATCAGCTTTTCGCTTTTCACAGGACAAAATGCTCATGTTCTTTCCATTGTCTTTTTCTCCCTGTAACCAAAGAAACATTAAACATAAGCAAATGAGTATCAAATGTTGCGATTGCGTTGTGTTGAATCAACTTACTTCCATCAATAATATCTTTTAAAAAATATCACCGGCTTCAATGCGCTTAATTCATGATAAATTGTACTAAGCTGTATTATTCATCCCTCAATCCGCCCTCCCACCGTTTCCACCCTCAAAGGTCCGATATTTTCTTTAAATTTAAATGGATCCCATTTATATTTTGAGTATTACCCATCAATTAAAAAAAAAATTATGAAATTAGTAAAATACTTATTATTGAATAGTTCCGATGGCCATCTTTATTATGAGTTCCACTTCAACAAATGGTGTTTTTCGAGAGCAAATGCACAAGTTACTATAAAAAACACCCAAAACGCTATAGGTGTGCCTATGATATTTGAAGAGTTCTATCGATTTCTCCAGGATCCCATCGTCAGATCCTGGCTTGACCCTCCTTTTTAAGGCGATTATTAAAAAGTAAGACTAGGCAATATGACAAAATTTTCGTAAATAGTGAGGTAACTGTACAAATGTATGTGCATTTCTTAATAATGCAAATTACTGTATATGATACGTCTGTCAGGATTATTTACTTCTCACATCAATATACAACTTTAGTACTAAAATAAAAACATAGGTACATCATGTTCTTTTTTTTAAGGTTTCGTACCCAAAGGGTAAAAACGAAACCCTATCACTAAGACTCTACTATCCGTCCGTCTGTCTATCTGTCTGTCACCACTGTCTTGTACAATGGTGCGGAACCCTTTATGCGCGAGTCCAACTCGCATTTGGCCGGTTTTTTTAAATCATCATACACATTTTAATAAATACGGTCTTTAGAAACTAAATTACAACGTTAATATTTTAGGTCCTCCATATTATTCTTAGTCATTCACAAAATATCTTACAGCAACGACTAAAGAACTTGTAGCAAAATGAACCCTGTGCCACTCAGGTACCATGAATAGATTCAAGCGCTGTCCTGGTTACCACGTAGAACATTTATGATACCCGTTATCCGCAGTTTGATGTACAATAATTTCCCCGTGCGACCCAATGTTAGGATGTAATATGGAATGGCTCTGATGCAGAGAACTTGAGTTTTCATGTTATACAAAACCCCCTTTAAAATAGATATAAATTGAGTCAGGGTGGACATGATTGAACAATGTAATTGGACATTTTAATTCAACTGTGAAGTTTGGAATATATTGCTTTTTAGATTAGTCAAATGATTTGATGATATTCGGGACAATAATAAATCAAAAGTCTTATTTGTCATTGTCTTTTACATAACAAGGTTTATATGTCACTTATTACCCAAAAAAAAAATGAAAAAAACAGAAAGTCGGTATAAAGTCGACTGGCCTGTTGGCCTAGTGGTTAGTGACCCTGATTGCTATGCCATAGGTCGTGGGTTCGATTCCCAACCGAGTCTGGGTGTTTTTTGTGTCCGTTGTTTGTATGTTTGTAAAGTCCCCCGCGATACAGGAGTAATTCCTAATGCGGGAGTTGTCCATAAAAAAAAAAAATAAAAAAGAAATGTAGGCCCTCAGAATAAACATTTATAAATAGTACTTACGTACAGATAGTTTACCTTTAAAGACAAGGACATAGCAACTCTGATATTTATGCAATAAAGTCCAAACTTTAAACATATCCTTTAAAACAATTGAAAGCCGATAGCGTTAGTCTACGATGTGCTACATTGTTGTGTCTTTTGGAGACAGTAGTGGTAAAAATAGTAAGTAGTCGAACCTACAACATACATATTATAAAACATAGTCCCCCGCCGCGTCTGTCTGTCTGTTCGCGATTAACTCAGCGATTCATGAGGAAGGTTTAGGTATATAAATTGTTAAGTTTTTGTGTAAATTGGTTGAAATATGATGATGATTGTTGAAGATGTCTCTGCTACTCGTACGAAGCCGGGGCGGGTTGCTAGTAATACTATAAACCAGTACGCCACCCTTGCAGTCAATATGTAGTTATTTAATTGGTTATAAAAATGTTAGACAGATAATGCGAGCTTCCTTATTTAGTGTTGCAACTGCGATCTTCAGCAGGATCGAGTTGGTTCCATGCTTTGGTTTAAACAGCTGCAGATTATTTATTGTCTGTGGTTGCAATCCACAGCCAATATTAGTTGCTTGTTCTTTTTTTAAATTTTGCTTACAATACTGTAACTTTTGTAACTGTGTACTTTTGTAAGGTTAAGGTGTGCTAGAAGGGGAGATTTAAGTTGAAGATAACTATTCCGTGAGTCAGTTTCACGACAATATTCCGTAACAAACACATCTATGCGTTTATATCCATAGCACTACAAACGTAAAAGTGAAGGACGTGGTATGCGAGGAACGCAGGAGGTACCGACATCTGAGAAGGACCGGAGTAAAATGGAATGTTATAATGCAGTATCCGATACTGCGTTATAATGAAATTTTTACCCTGTCTGCTCTCTAAAAGAATTTTTGGCGTTCATTTTAAAAAGCATTCCTTGTATTCCTAAATTATGTTGCATTGCTGAAGAAGAGAGTTATGTGTAATAATATGGCAAATAGAACAAACAATTTTTAACTGAGCACCATCTAGGAAAGGGAAACGGACCTAACTCGAAATTTTAATAGATCCTACATCGTGCAATGAAAGTTATCGCACTGATTACGGTATATCGTACTTCCCAATATCAACCGTTGGGCCATGATTCCTAATGCATGATGATATTTCAGAGGATTATCACGCAAAAAACGAATAATTAACGTTGACATAAATAATTGAATTAAATAAATAGTAGTTATGTTTTTCAAACCTATAAAATAGTTGAATCAAAATAACTCGGTATAAAACGTCACTGTTATCAAATATACTGAATCTAGGCTCGATAAAGAAAAAGTGATAAGATGGTGAAACAGTAGTCCATCACAGATAGGTCTATTGAAGGGGCTCAGGTATGATTTAAGAACGATTTCCTGAGTTCCTCTGCAGCCTTTAGCCATAGCTTTTGTTTAAGTTTACAGATGTCAGTCCAGCTTTTGCTAGCATAACGAGCAGTTATACCCATCAAGGCCAGGCGAGTACTCATAAAAGTCGCAGTTCGTTGTGCGCTCTACGGCATCATCATAATCATCTCATCCATAGGACGTCCATTGTCGAAGTATTACAAAGAGAAAATAAACTAAAAATGTATCAGTTATTGTATTTTCATGAGAATATTATATGGTAATTAATTTATTATCCTATAAAATGCACCACAATACACAACAATAAAAAATAAGTGCTACACACTCGGTAAATAACTGATTCTTGTGAAAATACCCACGTATTTGTCAAAACCAACTGGAATCGGTAATCAAAACAGATCAATCAGAAACCAATTTGTTGTGAGGGTTGGCGCTAAAAATACAAGTGAACTAGACTTGTTTTGAACAAAAATAATTTGACAGGTGAAATTTCATCCACTTTTTTTAGTAATTGCCAATTTCATAAAAAACAACGGATGATGGATGGTATCTATCGAGTTGTATGACCACACGTTGCGTCGGCCTAATTATCGGATTTTATTACTCCAGAAAATTGTGGCCGTATTTTTTTGTGTGTTAAATTGAATCGCTTAGTTCTAAGCGATACACATTTAAATAAATAGAAAAAATCAGTTTTCGGTCGCTTCAGTTAAATTTGAACTCTTTGATTTCAGGTATCGCGTTTTGGTAATTGGAATTTAGTACACAGGCGTACGCTTGTATCAATCATCAATCAGCCTATCATAGTCCACTGCTGGACATAGGCCTCTCCCAATGTATGCCACAGTACCCGGTCCTCCACCTTCCGCATCTAGTCCATCCCTGCTACCTTCTTCAGGTCTCGCGGTCTCCCCTCCAGGACCCGTCTGCTCCAACGACCATCGCTTGTATAAACAGTGACAACCCTGTTGACGTCATTGCTGAAGTATTCCTATTAAATTACTAAGGCCCGTTTAAAATACCTTAGTTTTTTCAATGCTGAGCTTGTCAATGTTGGCTTTTTCTTGAGTTTTTGGTTGTTGTTGGGAAAGAAGTAAAAACCTATTTCAAGCAACCTACAAGAAAGCAACCAAATAGTTGCCGTCTTGTAGGTTACCTAATTCAGACATAAATCTAATTCTTCTATTTTCTTATTCGGTGTGTAAACCTGGATATTAATTTGGAGTTCAACTAAAGAAACCTACACGGATTTACTTTAGATAAAAAAAATGTGATGTTAACGATTCTTGACCACATGGTGAAGAATCGTTTAACGTAACCATAACATCGGTATTAATATTAACACGAGGTAAATTCCGAACCAATAACAAAGTGTTGCCAACCCTATTTAGTTTCAAAAAAGCATCCACACGCTTCTCACAATTAGCGAGCTACTAACAAACCGTTTGTTAGACAGCCAGAGGCTGATTGCGAAACGTGTCAACTGCGGTTGTGGTGGAGTGCTACTATATTTTAGACCGTTATGAGATGTGTTATATGTAGTATATGTACGACAAGTGAGCTCGTTCTCTGTTTCACGAAAAATGTTTCTAATATTAGAATAGAATTGAAATTTACTTTATTCTATAACGTGAATATTTGTAAAGGGTAACCGTATATGGCAAAATATTTATTTAATACAATAATAATTATTTGGTGTAAATGGATAAGAAATTATCGTATTTTTGGAATTATAAAAATACACCTAAATAAAGAAACAAAAGCTTACAATATGCGACAAAAATAAACCCACAATTACTGCAAAAAGAAGACACTTTAAAAGGTTTTATATGAATTAATATATCAGCTCAATTGATTGAAACTAAGCATTAAGCACTTAGCCATGCTTCGGCACGTTTGGGCCGGCTCGACTCCGCTCGAAACCACGGCCTCACAGAAAACCGGCAGCGAAGAAACGATTGCATTTAGGTTACCGGAGGCCCTAACCCTTCCCTCTCCCACTCTTCCCCCCTCCCCCTCTTCTTCTACTCCCACCTTAAAGGGCGGCAACGCACTTGTAACTCTCGAGTTACAGATGCCCATGGGCAGCGGCTGTCATTTACCATCAGGTGACCCGTCTGCTCGTTTGCCCCCTAAACCAAAGAAAACAAAAAATAATTTAACCATCGCTCTGCCTATGCTATGCTATGCTATAAAAAACAGTAGCGTCTTTTAAAGATTTTATGAAAATTTAATTGATATCTTTCACTGTTACGAAAAAAAATAAAATCTACTTATCTGTCCTATATTTACATTAACTGCAAAACACTATTTAGCAGTCTAGAGCTTTTACTGTAAAGTAAAAATCACTTCAATTTTTCACAGTCAATTTTTACAAAGCGTTGCTGGTTTGCCTTTTTCGCTACCATAAAGCACTGATTCCATGGGCATCCTGAACCTGAGTTCATGTTCAAATTAAAGCCTATCACGCCGTCACTGGGTTTAATAAAATATGTTTTATAAATTTTAATTATTATTATTATAACCAGCAACCCGCCCCGGCTTCGCACGGCTAGCAGAGACATCTTCAACAATCATCATCATATTTCATTCAATTAACACAAAATCTTAACAAATTATATACCTAAACCTTCCTCATGAATCGCTCTATCTATTGGTGAAAACCGCATGAAAATCCGTTCAGTAGTTTTTTAGTTCATCGCGAACAGACAGACAGACGCGGCGGGGGACTTTGTTTTATAATATGTAGTGATAAATGTTTAGTAATATTAACAAAAATAGTGTTAGTTTACTTGATACAAATATAGTTTCAAGCAGACATAGGTACAGTCTGACTCATTTTATTATTTATTCCAACTGGGTGTGTACGTCGCAGTTTTGAGTGGCGTGTGGGGCATATACCCTCGTGGTGCCAGTGAATACTTTATGACACCATATAGCGTGGTTTTAATTTATTAACTTAATTTTTTCATTTAATTTCACATGGTACCTTAGTACATTAACTAAGAATGATCTAAGTTTGATCTTATTGCGTATATACTGCTAATGCCTACCGTGATCTGTACGGATGGATATTTATGGAATTTCATGGACTTGATTCGTAGATAGTCGTTATGAGTGTTCGTGTACTTTGTAGTAGGGAATTGTTTGTTTATAAAGTGATACAGTGATATTTAACTACCACGACATTGTTTTGTTTTTCACCAAATGGAAGATGATAAATCTTTTAATATTAGGCATGCAAACTATCAATTACAGTTGGAATGTATGAGAGAAAAACACATGCTCTTTGACTACAATGTTTTTGGGATAAATTAATTAATTACTGGTAGATACATATTCATCGTACGGAACCATTTGCACGCAAGTTCATCTCACACGTGGCCGGTCTTATACGTAAATACAAACTACTGTACTAAAGATAAGACTCTAAGTTTAGGAGGGTGGGGTAGGGTAGTGTTTTTCTTACAGTTAGAACTTGTAATGTTAGCCACACTGTACTGGTCTTATTGATAATATTTCTTATTATGGTAGATGATCCTACTAGGAATGGGTGAGTATCGTATAATGCACGAATGACATAAGTGTTGAGAGGTCAACACTTATGTCATTACTGTCAACACTTATTTCTCTTCAGCTTGCAAAGATGAATATGGGAGAAATTAAAATCTATTAATTTGAAATTTGGATTCGTTTCGTAGCATAATTTATAACTATATTATAGACTACAGCGCCCCGCGGTTTCACCCGCGTAAGTTCCGATCCCGAGCCTATTTGTTAATCCAGATCTCCAGCTATCTACATACCAAGTTTCATCTCAATCTGTTCAGTAGTTTTGGCGTGAAAGAGTAACAAACATCCATACATTCTCACAAACTTTTACGTTTATAATATTAGTAGGATATAGGTTTTGAAAGGCGTTTCGCTCGACATTTACAATTAATGTATAACATTTTTTTTCTGGTATCCCTGGCAACGTATTTGCAAAATTTCATGACGATCGGACGAACGGTATGCTAGTGCATAAAACAAGAACAAACAAAGAGAAGAAGATTCATTTCCTGGAAGTTCTACAGCGTTTTTTCTAGTAACTTGGTTTTACTACACTCCTCAGAAATAACAAAACGATATCATATTTCATGCCAACAAAGCCTTCAGCCGAAAAATATGTGAGAAGGCAGTGTCCATCCATCAAGCTCTTGTTAGGCCAAAGAAAGTACAATAAATAGTGGGTCAAGCGAAATTGTCTTGATTTATCGTCAAGTACGTCTTGGACATTTACGTATGTATAATTGTGTTTTTCTCGGTAACAAACATATAATAACAAATGAAAATATTCGAAACTAGTATCATAATCATTATTATTATTCGTGATATGAATTGTTGACAGTTCTAATAATTTTCATTTGTTTTTGTCATACATAACTCGTAAACTTTTATTTATAAACATACTAAACTTAATTATTATTGTAATTGAATGATTCATATACTATATTCATATTTGCATGTGGCTTAACGATAAAATGTTAAGAAAATTAACGTATTGTACTCTATAAAGGGTTAATATATCTATAATTAATACGTGAAGAGAATTCTTTGTACCTATTTTTAAACTAATTTCGCGTACGGAGGAATGTGAATTTTAAATACTTTAAGTTTTTATGTAGAAGAACTGTCAAAAAAAATTTAACAATGAAATTCGATCGGTTTAATAGATTTTGATTTTTTTATTCGACCACCAAGCAATCTGTTGGTACTATGCGTTACTAGATAGAGAAGATATTTCTTTACCTACTAATATATTGATTTGTATAGAATAATGATTATTCGATATAAAAGATTTTGCGAGAGAAACGTGACGATATACGCGGAAATCACTGCGCTGCCAAAAATCAAGCATATGCAAGTTGTTGAACATAATTGTACCTACAACAAAATTTATTTCATACTTTGAATGTTAAACTTACATATCTTGACATATCATGGTACAAACAGTCTATACAATGACAGTTTAACTTATACTAGAAATTTATAGCTCAATATATGTCAAAAATTGGTTTAAAATTTGATGATGATTCATCAAATAGAAATGGTAGAAATTGGACTGCCAGGCGATCTCTACTTAGTATAAAAGTAGACATTTATAAACTGTGACAGTATTTTTATCCTGTGAAAGTCTCTCATGGCTACAAGTGGTATTAAGTGGAACGAATGAAAAACATACCGTATCCTGTTAGAGGCTTGTGGCAAGCAGCCAGTATGTTCCTTGGGGAATAGTTTCACTATTAGAAGAAGTAAGCCGTTAATCTTATAGATAGAAAATATATTGCCGTGGTAGGGTAGCTAGCTCCGGTTTGGTTGTTAAGTTTTTTAACTATTATTTTCCTAAAAACAAATAAATAAAATATGGAGAAAAATAGTCATATAAAAAAGCCAAACAGTCATCGCCAAAAACTTAATACATTACCTCCTACTTACTCCCTGTTGACTGGGACCAGATTGATTCAGGGCTGCCCCACACTTATCATGTTTGATTTATTACCAACCCTGGGCTAATGGCCGACAGTAGATATTTATAGAATCTGAAAGCATATGCTAAGGACGCGCTAGGAAACTTATCTATCTGACGATGTAATAGACTGCTGAGACTACTTTTTATATATCTCCTGATTCTTATTGGTATACATTTTTTTAAAAGACAACTATTGACGTGGAGAGATTTTACTATACGACTATATATATATTGGAATACTATTTTAATAACGCTAAAATGGTATTATTTTCAACGCGATTTTAGTAGGAAATAAGCAATTTAGTAACTATCTATTAATCTCCAAACATAAAATAGTACTCAACAGTTTAAATAATTTTATTTTGAAATAATACATTAACCTTCTAAATTAACACCGTTACGGTTATTTTAACTCTCGTTTTATCACAAATTATTGTGAGCAGAGAAAGCATACACGTTAGTTACATGTAAGATAGGCCTAACTCGTCGACTGTAATGCTCTTGAGTTATAGGCAATTTATTTGTAATGAATGTTGTTCGACACAAAGTTGCGCAACAAAAGTTGCTCAGTGTGAATAAAGCCTTGCGAACAAGTTGTTTATTAAGGTTTTTGTGAGGTCAGGTACGTAATCTCCGGGTTTTAAAGAAGTATTTGAGTGTTATAATGAGACTTTATGTTGGTTATGAAATGCCTTTTATTAGATTTTTCTATTAATGTAATTAAATATTGTTTTACTATGGACTTGATTAAATATATTAGCCAATGTATGTAGGTTATGAAGTTATGACTCAATTTATGACGCCATCAGTTTCATGAATAGCACGTCATGTTTAATAATACCATGACATGAACATACTTGGAAGTAAGTACTACGAATAAAAAAGGGGTATTATTAGTTGACCTGAAAATGTAGTCACAAATCCAATGGAACAACAGGCCGTGCCTATGTCAAAATTATGTGGATATTCACAACATTTATCTATTGTGCAGTAAATGATTAATTACATCATTATTTGAGTATGAGAATCATTAGAAAATGTGTGTAATAATGTGTAAATCTACCCCTTGTATTTATTTTCATGAACATAGTATTGGTAAAGGCTAATAAAAGCCAGCAAAGAAAAATAAACTGGACAATATATCTACATTGATAAATTTCAAAGCGCAATCTTTTTTATTTATTAAAATTTTGTGTAACGTTTGTCCGCGATGTGCTCCTAAACTAATGAACCGATTTATAATTACATTTTGCACACTATGTGCCGTTTGATTTAACTTGAGAGATAGGATACATTTTATCTCATATCTCGCATCTGATAAATTTTTAGTCACAATATTTTTTGAAGTGAAAACTTCTTTAGCGGCGTTGTGCACTTTTTGGGATGGGTAAAAAATGTTAAACTCGCGTCAGGACACGTGACCTGATCGAAAATTCGTAAGACGGAGCCGAGTTTCTTACATTTCAAAAAATATAACATTCGAAATTCAAACATTTATGAGCGGCCAGGAGCGCAGAACTTCCAGTGTACCCTATGTTTACATTTAGATATGTTATTACCTACTTTTTATTTTTAACCTAATTATATATTTACAGATGTGTGTGTGTATGTTTATGCAAATACATTGTGAAGTTATGTTTTCACTTCTGACGTGCAGTCCTACGACTGACTGTTTTTTTTATTATAAATTACTTAGCCACAGCAACGAGTGGGCGGGTAAGTAGTAAAATATATAGGTAAGTCTCAGTAATATACAAAAACAATAACACAAATATACAAAAACCGTTCAGAAAAAAACATAAACATGATATCAGAATAGAAATGAAGAGAAATCCGTCTCGCATACGAAATAATCGTTAAAAGCTTAGGATCGTGGCCGCGTTGGGGCTGCTACGATCAATACGCTACGAGCCGCCCTACGTGCCCGCTACGATCGTAGACAGTGCTACAGTAAACAGCTGTTGTTGTAGATGAATAAGTACAGGTGTGAATATTTTGATCGATCAATTTCGTTGTGGTACTTTAAACATATTGTTTGTAACAATTAACTGCAACATTTTTACAGTTTCATTTAATGAAATGAAACTAAAAATGAGAACACTAACTATTAAAAAACTAAAATCTATTACGAGTCCGTTTAGCAGTCTTATCTAACCGATTTGCTAAATTTTTTCTTCTAACTTTTACCTTCTCAACTCAATCGCGATTTACTCCTGTACATTTCTTGTGCTTTCATAGCTTTCTTTCTGTATATAATTTGGGTACGAGGTACGCTTTGGTCTAAGAACACTCGCTGGAACGAGTTCTTTCATTTGAGCCCACTTAAATTGGTTGAGGTGGAGGGAAGCTGGGTGTGAACATTCAACTTATACTGGCCTGTTGGTCTAGTGGTTAGTGACCATGACCACTATGCTTATAGGTCGTGGGTTCGATTCCCACCTGAGTCTGGGTGTTCTTTGTGTCCGTTGTTTGTATGTTTGTAAAGTCCCCCGCGACACAGGAGTAATTCCTAATGCGGGAGTTGTCTTTAAAAAAAAAAAATTATATTAACAACACAATCCTGCGGAGCAGAACGGGTCCTTTGGTAACTGTAAATGTGAGTTTGGTTATTTGTTTGTGTTCACACCTTAATTATTCCACAGATTATTATAAAATAACGCAAACACGTTTTAAAAGGTGCAAAAAAGGATATAGTATATACTTTTCATACAAAAAATAAACATTACTGTAACCGGGGAATAGAAAAATATAATTTAGACGGTCGTTCGGCATAAGAAAAGAATGAATTGGCTAATGCCAAAAACAAGAAACGATTCGTTTTACCGCCGGTAAAATTTCGTTGAATTTTCAATGAGAATTTAATTTTACCTTCCGTAAGCAAAACGAGTCGTTTGTTCTTTATTGGAACGCGACATAAATCTATTTCACACTAGCTGTTGTCAGCGACTGAAATTTTGGTGAAATCTATCCCCAGGAACAGTACATTTTCCGGAATAAAAGTAGCCTATGTGCTAGTCCAGACTATAATCTATCTCGGTGCCGAATTTCATCCAGATCCGTTCAGCCGTTTTTGCGTAACAAACATCGATACATCCTCACAAACTTTCGCCTGTAATATTAGTAAGATGAATGCGAGCGAAGCCGCGGTTAAAAACTAGTACAATATAAAGATACGTCACGATAATAGTATTCACAATTGTCAATGTTTTTTGCTACAATTTTCTCCTACAGTTTAAATTTACACAAAACAGTTCAAAATACTTTTTAATCATTTTAAAAACATTCAAAGGTTGCCTGGAAGAAATTGCTAGCGATAAGGCCGCCATTTGTATGAATGCCGTTTATTCCATGTCAATTATTTCGTGTGGTCGCCCAGTGGAGGTAATTCGAGCGTAATTATAAAATCGAAAAAACTTCGTTGATGTGTCCTTCTTTTATGTATAATAACATTTTTTTTATACGCCATAGCTTTATTATTTGTCTTTCAATTTTATTTCATTAATTAGCCTTGATATACGTTCAAAAGATCTTCGAAAAGGAACATTGAAAGCTCGAAACTTGATCACCCTAACTCAATATCTTGGTAAATATTTGTTGAAAACGTTTTCAAATTATTTGCTCTGTACGATTGTTTGACCAGAAACAATTTTATTCTACGTTTTATTTTACCAACAAGTTGATTAAAAGTTTTTGTGTGTTATTGGCAATAAGAGCGTAAACCCACACACTAAAGGCCATCACACACGGCAGCGTGCTTACCACGTGTCGCCGGCGAGGTGCAAGCTTGCAGTCCGCGTCTTCATGTGCGACACGACGCAGTTTTTTCGCTGGCGGCTCGCAGTGGACAGCGCACCGTTGGCTTTTTCATTTTGATATTATAAAATATATTATACGGCCACGTTTTAAAGCTCAGATTTGCTTGACAACTTAATTACTGGGGTGGAGCCGTGCCGTTACCGTGATGGTATAGTGTGTGATGAGCTTTAGTAGTAGGAACGTAAATAATATACGTGAATTATAGCTTTCTGCACAGTTTTTCAGTATAAACTTTAGTTATACAAAATCTTACACAAAGTTTTTTTACGTATTACATAGATTTGTATACGCAATAAACGCGGAAATCATTAGGCTGCCAAAAGCAAATATATGTACCTACAATAACTTTTATTTTATACTTTGAATATTAAAGTGACAGTTTGCTAATCTGTTCTGCTTCGCTGCCAAAAAGTAGGACGTGTAGCTTCGAAGATTGGCAGGTTGTCAACCCAAAAGTCAATTTGATAGATTTTTACATTCAATACATTGGCTTTAACCCAGAGGTGATTTTTGAAGTGAAAACTTCTTTAGGCACGTTTGAGCACTTTTGCTATGGGGAAAAAGCACTGAACTCGTGACCGTCACGCTAATAATACATATATAGATCCACTAGAGGGCGCTAATCTAAACATTGAGTTAATTAATGTCACCAATCTGCTAATGTGACATTTTAAGTTCATCGTTTCGTTTAAGTTTTCACTTCTGTCGGCAGTCCCATGACAGCTTATTTTTTTTAAAATATCTTTTGAACATCGCGTTTTTATAGTCACGCCTGTATTTCCCTGAAGCGGTAGGCGGAGGTACCCACCTACATTTACAGTTTTTTTTAAAGATCACAGTTCTGCTCAAAGGCCGCCACATTGAGCACGAACCTCCACCCTACAGAAGACCGTGGTCTGATATAACCACATCCTGTAGAAAGATTTTTACCTAAGTAGCGACTCTAGCAACTACATGTTAGGATGCAAATTAGCTTGAACAGATTCACGACCAATTATTATGTTAACATTAAGACTTACTGAAAACCGCTTTATAACTTAATATCCTTAACTTAGGCCACATGAAACTAGACTCAGTAAAGGCTTAGTAAAATTTCACAAATGTAACTATGACAAATTAGAAGTCAATCTAAAATACTCAGTATTTTTGGTTATCAATCAGTCGAAAATAAATGTAAAATGTATGTTTCTATTGAAACTTCGGAATAAAAAAATAAAGATTGGAAGATAATTCATCAAATATTTTCCGAGATTTGCGGCAAGAAATATACGGAAGCTGAATTTTTATGTATGTAATATATAACATACATGTAGGTATATTGAATTGAAAATTTCAAGACAATTCATTAAATACGCACGAACTTGGCGAGATTTGCGACCATAAATATACTGAAGCTGAATAAAAGCTTTTTATACGAGTATGTACATTTAGATTAATTTTTCATCTATATATTAGTGAGTTTTGAATTAGTATTTGAAATTTTGATGTGAAATAAAAATAAAAGTAATTAGTAGTGCTTTTGGCATTTCTTGTATGTTATATTTTTATTTAAATAACTGCATAAAATTAAGTCTCACCGAAATCATGCTTTGTGAAAAATGGTATACGGACTTTTATTTAAATGACCAAATCCTTTTATTACAATCACTTGTCGACGCGTTAAAAATGCGCGCTCATATGAACGAATGTACAGAAAACCAATGATCTCAAAGCGAGCGTCACCGCCCTGAGCGTTGACGCCGAGTCAAGCAAGAGTCGGATCAAAACGCGCGGTGGCATGTGAACGACTTTAACAAAATGCGTGTTCTTGTTGACGCGCGTCAACGCGCGGTAACAAAACGCGCGTCCAACGCCCGTCATCTGAACGTGGCCTTAGTGAGCCAATGCGTTGCGACCGTTCGGTGTAGGCATAATTTTGGTACTACCCTGCTAAGTAAGTCAGATTTGACACTTAATTATGCGGCGAGCGCGTGCGACGTCATGAGGTATTATATTTCATACAAATCCCTATAAATTAATATGTCAATTGCGATGGAACAAGATAAATACGAAAACATGAAAACATTTTGCTAGGTTGAGGCCACTGTATCTCAAAGTAAGAAAGTGTAATTTAAAAAACAATAAAATTCATACAACTTTAAATTTAAAGTATATATTGGGAATAAAAACAGACATAAATATGATGTGATTGAAAATGATAATGGTGGTTGTTTGTTACCTGTTAGCGTGGTAACGAATTAAGTAAATGTATAGTCAGGCTAATCAAATATTCCAAATCAAATCAAACATTACCAAGAACATTACAACGAAGCATACTATGATCTATAAATTTATAAGTCAAAATACTTCACTCTGCAATCTATAAAACTCCCATTATTTTCCAAAAGCAAAAGCTTCACAAAAAAAAATCATAGAAGCCACTCCATTAACTTTTGGGAAACGTTGACATTTACTTTTGATATTGACAAATTGGTAGCGAAGAAAACAAGGTAAAGTCTTTAGATGTCGAAATGTTTGTTCGCCTTGATTAATTTCAGCTCCATCACGACGCATTTTTATTATTTAGACAGACGCCTTTCAATATTATTACTCGATGTTAACGAGTATTGCTCTTTAGAAGATGACAGGCGCTTCGCGAAGACTTCCTTTAAATGTTTCTATAAAGTACTTTGCTATATCTATACAAATGTGTTACATAAGTGCTTTTGAAATTTGTACATATTTAATTATATTTTAAAGCAGGAATTTACAAAAATAATGTTTATTTAATAACAATAAAAGAGCTTTTCTTTGGTAAAGAAGAGAGAGAAGTACGAAAACTTTTAGGAGGTATCATATGAATTCGAATTAAAATATTCCGAAACTTTTTACATGCGCATTCCTATACCAGCACCTATGTACCTGTAGGTCCTTATTCTTGGCATTAAAACCTAGTATACTTATATTTATTTACCCTTCTTTTTTAACCGACTTCAAAAAGGAGGAGGTTCTCAAGTCGACTATGTTTTTTTTTATGTTTGTTACCTCAGAACTTTCGACTGGGTGAACCGATTTTGATGATTCTTTTTTTATTTGAAAGCTGATGCTTCCCGTGTGGTCCCATTTGGTCCAGTTCTGACAATGGCATCCATGAGAAAACCATATATAAGTTTTTTATGGAATAGTTTTTTTTGTTGCAGTCGGTTTTTTTTTTAAAGAATTATGATTCTAATTCTTTATTATCTATATTCTGATGCATGATAAAATGAAACAACTTCTCGATGCTAACGACTTGGATATGCTTGTTTACGCGTATGCGTGAAATTCATAAAATATAAATTGTAATTGATTACGTAGAACAATTACTTTACTCTCGTCAGTTGTATTCATATTTATTAAAGATAGCCTGACTTGTTTCAGTGTCACACTCAGTGAGTTAGTGTGACGCCTAACACAGTCGGGGCAGGACGCTTTACTCCTTGATAAAGGGCCCGCGTTGGGTCCGAAACTAGTTAGACATCTCCGGAATACGCAAGCAAAACCGTATATCTTCCAATAAATAATCTTACCACAGATTACTGCCTTACTTTGTACATACTCGTACCTACGTTCTGAAATCAAAACACGTCGTGGACTTTACGGTTAAAAGAAACCAAGTGTATGATTCATATTGAAAACGCTATCTTTGTTTGTACAATGTTGTAAAATGTACATCATAAAATATGTAGTTGCCCAGTGTTCATTTTACTACGATCCGTGTCAACTCAACTGGCATTAAAGCAAGCTATAAATTCTGAAAATACGCCTCTGAAATTGATACCTTTCAAGGGAATATAGCGTTCGATCGCGTTATAAATAACATCTAAATATCAAGTAACAAGTCAATATTGAAGAATATTAACAAAAATGTAGATGTCAAGATTTTGCTTTACAATATTTTATTTACCGACTTAAAAAAAGGAGCAGGATGTCAATCTGACTATGACTTTTTCATGTGTACTCGACATGTTCGAATACTGTTAATAGATTTTAAGACGTCCATTAGACGCTCATTACCAAAAGCCATGATTGACGGATGTTCGTTGGTGATTGATGAAATAATATCGGCTTTAAAATCTCATCACGCAACCATCAATCACTGCATTAGACGATAAGTTATTCGTCAATCACCGTTTTGATTGTGGCAAAACTGACAGCAAAACCTACCGTGTAATGGGCGCCTAAAGTTTTGTGTGAAATTAAGATTTCAAGTACATAGCAAATTTTGGAGACATTGAAGTCGCTGGACTTTTTTTAAGATAAATATTAGTCCGATAGAAACCTAAATAAAAAATACAATGTAAAAACAAATTCTTCGAATTCCTTTGATATTAGGGATCTAATTTAAATAACTCTTAATAACTGATACAGTAAGCATTCATCATTGGGCTCAATTTTACTACTTCACTCATTCAATAACTATGAGCGCGGCCCATGTAACTTAGTCGTTAAAGTAAGGCAGTTTAAAGCTATGTACATACGAGTACACAAACTTTCGCGTTTATTCCCATTCAAGTTATTTGTAACCGATTTAAGTTGACAGCTTATCTATAAAAATAAATATGTATGAGCCCGTCTTATCATAAGGACAATATCAGTGTATGGGGCTGAAGCGAGTACTTAATATGTTTACATAGGTTGTTGCAATATTATTTAAAAAACCGGACAAGTGCGAGTCTGATTCACCGAGGGTTCCGTAAGCAAACAAACTTGTATACGTCCATCTCGGGAATCAATTCTCGAAGACTTTTGCCCGTCTTTTTTGAAAGACAAACTTAACTTTGCGGTTGCGATGTACGACAAAGTCAACTATCCAACCGCAAAATATAAGTTTGTAATCACAAAAAACTTTTTTTATGTTATATATAACAACAAATTAACGACTTTCGGATTTTTTTCTTTACTTGTGCTGCCAGATCTTGCTTCTTACCAAATTTCATGATTCTAGGTCAATGGGAAGTACCGTATAGGTTTTGATTTACCTACAAATTGAAATTTGATGAAATCTAAGACTTAAATAGCTGTATCTTTTAATTGCGTTGACTTGGAAGCTTGATTTTTTTACAGCTTCAAGAAACCGCAGACTTATGTATTTGGTATTAATTTCTACTTGATAAGTCCACGGGTTCCTGAGAAAAAGGTCTTGACAGACAGACAGACGCACAACAAAGTGATCCTATAAGGGTTCTTTTTTTTCCTTTTCAGGAACGGAACCCTAAAAATGTAAAAAAAAAATCATTTTGTAACTAAGCAAGTACCAATAAGAATGCAACTCACAAATTAAATTGTCTAGTTTTGATTTACATAATATGTATGTATTTCAAACGTTATGCGTATAATCATTTGGCAAATATAAGAAGGAATGTATTGCAACAGCGATCATGATTAGATTATTTACTGACCTGTTGGTCTAGTGGTTAGTGATCCTGACTGCTAAGGCAGTGGTCGTGGGTTCGATTCCCACCCAGGACAAATAACTGTCTGATGAGCATGATTATTTGTTCTGTATCTGGGTGTAGTTTATCTATAATACGTATGTATTTAGAAATATATAAATATGTTTAATAAATAAAATATATAAATATGTGTAGTAGTCTGGTTACCATAGTACAGGCTCTGTTGGTTTGGGATTAGACGGCCGTGTGTGAGATATGTCAAGTTATTTAATTTGAACATACGTTTGTTTATAAAATAGGCAATAGTCAAGGGTCCCTGAGTATGATTGCGCGTTATCATAACCTACAGCAAAAAAAGACGTAATAAACATCAATATAGTTTTTGACTGCAATAAGTTTTATTTCGTAATCTAGTTAAATAGAAAAGTGTTAAAATAATCCGAAATCTATTGAAAATACAATATGTCCGTCGGTTTTGCGCCTAGAACTTCATAAATTACAACTATATTCAACAAAGTTTTCTATATAAGCCTCGCAGATATAATAGTGAACGACCACATATTAATCAGTTATATATATATATATAATATATATAATAAATGATGAGAATTAAAAAAAAAATCAAAATAAAAAACTGCACGTCAGAAGTGAAAACATAACTTCACAATGTATTTGCATATACATACACACACAAACACATCTGTATATATATAATTAGGTTAAAAATAAAAAGTAGGTAATAACTTATCTAAATGTTTACATAGGGTACACTGGAAGTTCTGCGCTCCTGGCCGCTCATAAATGTTTGAATTTCGAATTTTATATTTTTTTAAATATAAGAAACTCGGCTCCGTCTTACGAATTTTCGATCAGGTCACGTGTCCTGACGCGAGTTTAACATTTTTACTCATCCCAAAAAGTGCACAACGCCGCTAAAGAAGTTTTCACTTCAAAAATCTAAAAGAAATTTTGGAAATTTATTAGACAGAAAAGTACCCAAATTATTTTATGTACTATTAGGGGTAAACACACGAGGATCTAAAATGGTCGCCATATTAGTTTTAGTGTAATATGTAATATTCAAGAAGTTTAGTACACAAACGAAATATTTTATTTGCTTATATGAAATAACGGTTAGAATTAAAATAACCATTCAACGTAGTGATACTGGTGGTATGACGTACATTACCTGCAGCCAGCCAGAATTTTATGATGTTTGTAAGTAAATATTTAGTTTACACGTTTATATGTATATTTTAGTAGTGACGTGGGCCTGTTACCCGTTATACCAACCTTAAAGAATGAATCGTCTTTTATAATATATTTGGTATGGACCAAGTGATTAAACATTGCACTGTTTATAACGCCCGGCCAATATGAATAATGACAAGTAAAATCGGGCTATATGATTAATACTTACATGTATAAACTTCGTTATTTATTACATTGTCTGGCCATTATGAATATTGCTACATAACTCTTGGTCAAGTTGATAATAAAGCCAATTAAATTAAGGTTTATTAGGCACGACGATTTTGAGTGCAGTTGTTTCTATTCTATTTAGAATTAAAAGTTAATAAAGGCGGACTGTTTATATTGTATTTATCTGAATTAACATTATGGAAGTATGTTAGAATGGCGTCAGGAGAAAGAGGTCTAGAGTACAGTTGTCTACCATTTAAAAATCTATGGTTTATCCCACTAATCCCACTAATATTATAAATGTGTAAGTTGGATGGATGGATGGATGTATGAATGTTTATTACTCTTTCACGCAAAAACCACTAAACCGATTGCGATGAAACTTGGTATGTAGATAGCTGGAGAACTGAATTAACGCATAGGCTAATTTTTATCCGGATATTCTCACGGGATCGGGATTTACGCGGGTGAAACCGTGGGGCGCTGCTAGTATTATAAATGTGAAAGTTGGATGGATGGATGTATGAATGTTTATTACTCTTTCACGCAAAAACCACTAAACCGATTGCGATGAAACTTGGTATGTAGATAGCTGGAGAACTGAATTAACGCATAGGCTACTTTTTATCCGGATGTTCTCACGGGATCGGGATTTATGCGGGTGAAACCGCGGGGCGCTGCTAGTATTACATACATAAAAAATTAAATGTGTGTTTTCCCAAATAAAGAAATAAAAAAAAAAAAAAAATACATAAAATATTACATTACAAAATAAAAAAACATTTTCTTCAGTCAAATCACTATAATTCGTGAATTAATTGAAATTGACAAAAGCTAGTTAATTTAATTGTTTTCTCTAAAACAATTTTAAGCGATCGTATAGAGAGTATTTGAAATCTTATTATTTTAAAAGAATCTTAACGCAAAAACAAGTTGTTGCGTTGTGTAAAAAATAGTTTTGAGGAATTAGGTAATTTATCAATGAACCTATTATGAAAATCTTGAACTGAATTTTTTGTCACAACATAAAAATTAAACAAGCAGCATACTGCTTCATATCTGTAGTTATTACATATACGTTAGACGTCTGAGACTAGTTGCTTGATGATGTAAACCAGAGCTTAATACACCAACATAATTATGAACATTACAATTTCCATTTAACTCAAAATTACATAAGCAAATGACACTACACATCTCGCATGTAATAAAACCACATATCAGCATAATTTGTAGACAACTTCAGATTTAATTAAACATTTACTTGCAACCCTTATTATGAAATGTTGTGCGTTTAATATTGCGAGAAGGAAGGAGATATGTAATATCCAGTGTTACAGAAAGGTGTGCTCAAATTTAAGGAGCGTTATATGTAACCGACAAATATTTAAACTTGAAAAAAAAACTGTCAGTCGTAGGACTGCACGTCAGAAGTGAAAACACATTTTTTAAAGATTAATTAATAAGGAGCTGACAAAACTTAATGTTTAGATTAGCGCCCTCTAGTGCATCTATACCAATATGTAATACATAAGTATATATCAAACTACAGTAGTATCGCGCAGAATCCAAAGATGGCGTATTTTTTTTTTAAATATTAGAAACTCGGTTCCGTCTTACGAATTTCCGATCAGGTCACGTGTGCTAACGCGAGTTTAACATTTTTTACCTATCCCAAAAAGTGCTCAACGCCGCTAAAGAGGTTTTCACTTCAAAAAGTGTGTGTGTACTTGTGTACGCACGTAAGAAGCTATACTTCTTTGGCGGTACTTAAATAAAGTTTATTTAAATATCATAATAATAATACATACCGTCAACTAACCTCAAATTCTACAAACGTACTCAAAGTAATATTTAAAAACAATTTTATCACTTATAATCACAGTAAATTATCTTTAAATCAATAAATTGTTAATAAATATCAGTCACCATGATATATTATTTGAAAAAATATATAAATTTATGTATATTTATATATATTTTTTTCGGACTGAAACAAAACACGTGTTGTACGTTGTAAGTTCAGAAACACTTGAATAAATATCGTGAAGTTGGTAACTTTTATTGAAAAACTAAAATATTGACTACCTAACTTCAAGGTGTCGGTTTTTGGTGACGGTGTGTGCGCGCATCGTAAAAATTTACTCTCATCATTTTTCCCTAACGCGCCAAAAGTATAACTTAAAAAAATGGTGTTAAAAATATTTTTTCCGTTCGGTAATTGTTTTTCCTGGTGTAGGTACATATTGCTAAACGACATATTATGAAATTTCATGTCGATTTCAATAATTTTTACCCACAATTTCATTCATGTCAGCCCTTACGATGTAATAGCTCTGTCAGTCAATTTACAAATTCAATTTGTCTATTTCAAATATAGGTTTCTGTATTAAAAATCACTATTTTCTTAAAATTGTTAGCGCGTTACTATATTTATGGGGTCTACATATATGAGGGGCTCGTCGCTAAGTGGTAACCGAGTAGGTTAGCACATTATAAGGTTAAGTAATACTAGCCAGGTCAGTCTTAGGATGGGTGACCATTCTTAACACATTGAGAAACCTCTTTAACGTGCTCTCTGCCTCAGAGAGCACGTTAAGCCGTCGGTGCCGTTTGCCATACGAACATCTGTGGTATTCGTTACGGGTAGTTGGAGCCCAAAAATGGCAGTCGCTTTACGTAAAATGTCAAAGTTCGGCCGTATCGTAGTTAGACTGAAAGCCGACCCCATAACTTAGTTGGGGAAAGACGCAGAGGATGACGATGACTACATATATGACCCTAAAATATATTATGACAACATCTTTCCGTAACACTGTATGTAATTCCCTTTTAGTGGAGGAGAAAAGGTAGGTCATGGCGTCCATTACACGATAGGTATTCCTGTTTTAATATGAGTAATTATTTGCCGTTATAACCAATAGGTCAAGCGGCGGTAGCGTAATGGCTAAGGCGTCAGACGTGCGATCAACTGGTTGCGGTTTCGAACCCCACCCAGTGCACTACCGACGTGAGCCTACTACTAACACAAGCATTTAGCTCAGCTGGAGGAGTTAACAAGAATACCAGTAATGTGTGCCAAACCCACGTTGTTGGTATTCTGTATTAGGTACAAAAAAATACCAACTTATTCGGTATTGACATACACATTTTTGTCTCATGTGTCTTAGCAACAATCTTATATCACATATTGCTAAAAACCTATCAAATTCTATGTTGCTGCAACACTGCTATGTTGTTCGTATCTCAATCCGCACTCAAGTGGTCGTTATCAACTTATAATGTTAAACCTAGCCTTTTTATCAACCCACCAATGTCAGGCCGACCAATAGCATATACTACCGGTATACCTAGTCATAATAATGTCTATTAACTCATTTTTGTTAAATAGTGATCAGTTTTATCATCTGTTATAGTTTGATCCTATTTTTAATAAAATAAATACGAGCAAAAATGTACAGTGAGTACTCAATTCCTACTCAGGTAAGATGTAAATTTGTTCCTCACAATTTTTTTATCGCTTAAAGTGCCTTAAAGGTTTTGAAAGATAAATAATTGAAGTTGAATAATTAACTACATTTTTTATCCAAACCGTTTTATTAAACCATTCCCTTTATTTATAGCTAAGCTGAAAATAAGCCTTTGACATTGCGAATCGTAAAAGACAGACAGTAAGGTATACAATCTTATAGCATCATCAGTAATTCAGCCATGACTCAGTAATAAATCAGTCTAAAACCTTTGAAGAATTCGACGGTTTCCCTACAGTCGTAAAACGTTTTATGTCAGAAAGAGATGGCTATATTTCTACCTATGTCGTAACAAATCAACAAGTCGGCGAGGCCAGGGCGACGGTGGCCAAAAATAAGAATAGTTTTAGTTCACAATGACAATACCAAAGCGTTTAGAAATGTTCTGTTAATCAGGCCACATGGCTTAGTTTTATGATTTAAACGGACGATGAACTTGTTGTACATATATTGAATACATAGCTTTGTATACCCAAAGTAGTTGTATAGACATAGAACTTTATTATGGCAATACCATAATAAAGTTCTATGTCTTAAAACTTGTGTAATATGTCCGTTATTTATAAGTATTTCAATGTGTGTGTGTGAGTGGCAATTCGAATGAATATTTTTACTAATATTATAAGCTGGCTGAAATATCTTGATGACTTTGGATGAGATTTGGAATGGAGCTTATACCTTAAATGAATAAATTGGCGTATGGGAAAAGAAATCCATGTTGTCGAAGTCACAAAGTCGAGCTACGTATAAATCTGAATCTGAAAGTAACCTTGTCTGATTTCAAGACGAATCTATAATCGGTCATTTAAAAAAATATTATTTTCGATGTTATGGTGATAGGCCTAGAATTTTTATGATGACATTTAACCACGGGAGTCAGCCGTGAGTCAAAGATGTATAGTATATTTAGTAAAAAAACATTCATTCATATAAATAAAGACATATATGGTGCATATTTACTCTTATTATTTATTTTTTTGAAAGTAGTCAGTATTTAACTTGCTTAATTTTGTTTTAACTGAATTGCCAAACAAACCAACGAATAACCGGATGGTAACCTATACTAGCTTAATATTATTTTTAAATATACCTGACCATACAAACCATACGACCTTTTTATTCGGTACAGTGTGAGATACAACCAAACCAGGCCAGCATTGCATGGTATCCACACAACTTATGCGCGTTATATGCGACCAGTTCCAGACTCACACTGAATGTTTATTACGATGGTGATTAAATTGATTTAAACAGGCAAATGTTGGACAAAAGTTGCTACAGCAGTCTTCTCTTCTCAATTTCACTCTGTTTTAGGTATACTTTTAAAATTAAATTAATAATCTTATGAGCGTAAAGATAATCCAATTTTGTGAGATTTTAATCTATGATCTTACGAAACGAAGTATCATTAACTAAAATATAACATTTTTAGTTCATCGTTGCTTCTCATTAAAATTGGTTTCTTCATTGCAATCTCTCCAATTCGATGGCGATCTTATTAAATTTGCTTCCAAAAAGTGTCTTAAGATCAGCCGAGTCAAGCTTGTTAAAATTCTTTTACTTTCGAGTCTAGATCATATCTACGTCTGTTTGGTACTAAGTAGACTTTGTTAAAAAGTTAGAAGCTCACATTTTATTAATTAAAAAATATCATCGAATATCTTGAGTATGCGAAAGATTTTATTGGGAAAGCAATTAGCTTTTGGTTAATGATTATATTATTAAAGACTAGGACTGATACCTGAGAGTAAGTAATACTCAGTTACAGTCACTTTACTCTTAAAAAACCGGCCAAGTGCGAGTCGGACTCGCGCACCGAGGGTTCCGTAAAATATTTTTATTACATGATGTAACTAAAAATATACGGTTTGTGCAATTTTTCCTTTATCTGTGCTATATGACGTTGCTTCGTACCTTCGTACGTAATTTCAAGATTTCAAGAAAGTTCACGGGAAGTACCCTGTAGGTTTTGATTCCCTTGCGAGCGTCGAAAATTTGCGGAAATTTGCGGCATAAACGGGTGTATCTTTTGATTGCGTTGGCTTAGAGTTTGATTTTTTAACAGCTCCAAAGGACAGTAGACTTGAGTATCCTCAAAGCGACTGAACTAATTAAATTCGAGTTTTTTTTTTTTGTAAATATATTCCTGACAATTTAAGTAGATTATTTTAAAAAGTTCTCGAAACAAACATAATTATTGATAGAACGATAAATAAATGGATAAATGAGATTTATCCATTAATAATATTGTTCAATAAGTTAATATCTAATTGTGTCAACTACTTTTTGCACAAGCTACAATTGCTACAAAGAGTAGGCAAAGTTTGACTGTTGTAAATGGGAGAGCCATACTTCGGCACGTATGGGCCGGCTCGACTCCGCTCGATACCACGGCCTCACAGAAAACCGGCTGTGGAGCAAAGATTGCATTGCATTTCGCCACCTGAGTGAGGTTACCGGAGGCCCTAATCTTTCCCTCTCCCCTATTCCCGTCCTTTCCCTCTCCCCCTTCTCCCCTATTCCCACTCTTCCCCCCCTCCCCCTCTTCTCCTACTCTCACCTTAAAGGGCGGCAACGCACTTGTGACTCTCGAGTTACAGGTGCCCAATGGCGGCGGCAGTCATTTACCATCAGGTGACCCGTCTGCTCTTTTGCCCCCTATCCCATAAAAAAAAATACCATATATCAGGAAAATAAATATATCAGCTTTCTAATAACCAAACGTAAACACATGGACGAGAAAATGATTACAGTACTGTAATACTTTTACGTCGGAGGTTAAAAATATGATGTATTGATATGTATTTTTCACCGCCTCAGACCCGGGTCTAGCAAAGCATCTATAGCATATGACGAAACGAAATAACTTTCGAACAAAGACGCATTATTAGAACGATGAACTTTTTATAGCTAACACTGCGGTGGTATAAAAAACCATGCATAATGGTCAATAATTTAATAGTTGACAAGTCAAGGACTGGCGGATGGATGGCCAACAGCTGTTTCAACATGTAATTGCCCGTTCACTGTTCATTGTAGTAAAAAAGAAAACAATTCTTCACGCCACCGTTATTAATTAGAGTACGTATTAAAAGAGATTAGAGACTTCTTAATTTTCTATCGTAAATTGTTTTGGTTGTTGACAAGAAATTGATGATTTACATAAGTTTTCTGCTGTTCCATTCGCCTTAAAATAGCCTGTATTAAGTATAATGTTATATGAATATACCTTTAATCAAGAAACGGTATTGACACTCATAAAAATATTTATATAAATAATTCAGTTCTATTAAACTATTTAGGTAGCAGGGATGGACATTGTGGTGATCTTTGGGTGAGGCCTATGCCCAGCAGTGGGCGTCAACCGGCTGAAGTGATGATGATGGACTGACTGAACTTGACACACCTTACACACAGTATAAACTGAAATGTGCTTTCTTCTATCATGTTCTTACCGGTGGACGGATTTGGATGATATACTTATTACTAGACTGACACAAGGACTTACGGGTACCAAGATCTAAGAAAAATCTATCTATGTTAAATAATAAAAGGTACGGCTCTGATATGACTACATATTATAAAACAAAATCCCCCGCCACGTCTGTCTGTCTCCCTGTCTGACTATTAAGATTAAGATTTTCACCAATAGATAGAGTGACTCATGAGGAAGGTTTAGGTATATAATTTGTTAAGGTTTTGTGTAAATTGGTTCAAATAATATGATAATGATTGCTGAAGATGTCTTTGCTACCCGTGCGATGCTGGGGCGGGTTGCTAGTGTATTTATAAAAAGACAACGGTGTTTATGACGAATACTTTCCGATATATCTGTTAGTATTCTGCATCTACATCCATTATTCCACTTCGTTTTATCACTTAGCAAAGAATTATTGCTCTGTTTCCATAAGTACTCTCCTACTTGTCTATAACACTATTACTGCATACAAATTATGATGAAACATACGATATTATATATTTATGTACTAGATAGGCATTCCGATTGCCTCGATTTATGAAACTGGTGCCTATAGAATTCTCTGTAAGCAAATAATTCGAGATTGTAGTTGTGTATTGTATGGAGCTCATGGCTAAGTGGTAACCGAGTAGGTTAGCACATTATAAGGTTAAGTAACTAGCTAGGTTAGTCTTAGGATGGGTGACCATTCTTAACACATTGAGAATTTTTTTTTCTTAGATGGAAGGTACACTTTGTCCTTTTTGTACCTTTAACAAACAAGCTGGCATTTATAATATTAGTTAAATTAAGGTTGACATTCATGTGCTTTTAGATTACTTAATATTCAAATTGCCCTAAAGTTGAGTTTAAATTAATGAACGAGGCTTTCCAAATGTTTCGTTACATAACTTTCTTGTATAATAATAACTTAGATAGTAACGAAAGAAATCGATATCACGGTTAGTTAAAGTAAAAAAAACTAATATACTACATAACTTCACAATGTATTTGCATATACATACACACACACATCTGTATATATATAATTAGGTTAAAATTAAAAAGTAGGTAATAACATATCTAAATGTATATATAGGGTACACTAGAAGTTCTGCGCTCCTGGTCGCTCATAAATGTTTGAATTTCGAATGTTATATTTTTTAAATATAAGAAACTCGACTCCGTCTTACGAATTTTCGATTAGGTCACGTGTCCTGACGCGAGTTTAACATTTTTACCCATCCCAAAAAGTGCACAACGCCGCTAAAGAAGTCTTTAATAGAAGATTTTAATAGTAGATTTTATTATGCGTGCAATAAAATCACTAAATAAATAAATAGGCATACAATGGTCAATCAAACATTTCATAGCTTTCATACACATATGTTAAACATATTGGAAACAAAAGCGGACTGCGTGCGCGCACCGAACAATTTTGTTTAGTTACGCTTTTTGTTTCAGCTACACAAAGAAATTGCGTAAATGGGTAACGGAGATGTTTCTTAAAAACAACGTGGTGTGGGTCTAAACAAGGCACAATGACACAGTCGTTCATTTACCGTTAAAGCTACGGTCAAAACAAAAAATTGGGAGTTCCATAAACACTTGTCATGAGTCTGGGAGTTCTATGTGTCCGTTGTTTGAATTATTGTAAAGTCCCCCGACACTAGAGATGGGTTATCACCCGGGTGGGGAATCACCCACGACTGGGTAAAAACCCGGGTGATTACCCATCTCTACTCGACACAGAAAGCAAGACCCTAATGCGAGAGTTGATATTTATCAACAAAAAAAAATCGTACTTGAACACGACGTACCTATCATTGATATCAAAACAGCATTAAGTTACGCCATATATAAACACATAGTTAACGTATGATTAAATGTATTAACGGTCCATTAAAGGAAACGAAATAAATCTTTGTTTAAAGGCCTATTACAGCCGCAATAAATAAAATTCCACTATCGTAATGTTCAATTCAAGCATGAATAGTAGAATAATATTCCACTAGCAAAGAAATGTCACAATTTTTACATGACCATACATATAATCCCACTAATAATATAAATGTCAAAGTTTGGATGGATGGATGGATGGATGCATAGATGAATGGATGGATGGATGGATGGATGGATGGATGGATGGATGGATGGATGGATGGATGGATGTTTGTTACTCTTTCACGCAAAAACCACTGAACCGATTGCGATGAAACTTGGTATGTAGATAGTTGGAGACCTGGATTAACGCATAGGCTACTTTTTATCCCGATATTCCCACGGGATCGGGACTTACACGGGTGAAACCGCGGGGTGCTGCTATTATACTATATTGTGAAGTGTCAATACATACATACATTATTTGTATCTTTTCCTTTCGTAGGTTTTAATGTATGATTTAATTAATGTTAAAGTTTCTTAAAGATTTTAAAAAGTCAACTTGGTTAAAGTTGTTGCGAATAACTTCAATTGTAATACGGAGACCGTACCTTAAGTGAACGCTTCGCTAAGTAAAGGCAACACTCGAGTATGTGAACAAGATACTTAAAGTTTTGTAGGTCAAGAACTTTGCACAAGAACGGGTAAAATATGTGCCTTGCAAGTTTACACACATTTTAGTTTTAATACTATACTAGCGATGGCCGTTTGTTTGGACAAATTACTTGCATGTGGTGAATTTATTTGACATATTAAACTAATATTTACATGGCTTCAACATGTCAAATACTTTGAGGATATGATGTAAAATAATTATAGTTTAATAAAACTTAAAAACCTTAACGGCGAACCGAATTAAAAAGTAAAGCGTTTTCAAGTGGGAGAGCCATGCTTCGGCACGTATGGACCGGCTCGACCGGAGTGATGCCACGGTCTCACAGAAAACCGGTAGTGAAGCAACGATTTTTCGCCGAGTGAGTGCGGTGATCGGAGGCCCTAACCCTTCACTCTTCCCTCAGTTACCCTACTCCCACCTTAAAGGCCGGCAACGCACTTGTGACTCGAGTTGCGGGTGCTAATGGGCGGCGGCAGTCACTAACCATCAGGTGACCCGTCTACTCGTTTGCCCCTTACAACAACAAAAAAAAAGGACAAACACCATGGTTACTAAGCCTAATCTGGTAGACTCGTTAAAATGACTCATATGAGCCCAAACTCAATGGTTTTACTAGTAGCCACTGAAGAGTTCCAGTATCCATCTTCTGGTTCCATTATCAGATCAGCTGCATGATGCCCAATTATAGTATTGTCATCCAAACTACATATACATACAAAGTTTTATTTCGATACGAGAATTATAAGTAGGTTAAAATTTACTTCCAAATTTGTTTCATAGTTACAAGTGGAGCATTGTTAAAAAAGAGGTAGGATCCCAGCGCAATTCGGAGCCCCCAGGGGAAGTAACTACAGAGAATCATAACCAACACAACTTATGTTGCACCTTGCAGTAAGCAGTGTCTAAAAGGAGGACATGCCCCTCTTCTTCTACAGCTACGTATTTGTTTATACTGCCCCCATCCCACTAACGCAATCGTTATAAAGACAGGGTCAGTATACCTACATCAAGTTCTCCAAACTATGGTCCCGAGAAGCAGGGACCTTTATACGGCAGGTCTTACCTCCAACGCCATGGCACTGGTACTTATTAAGGCTAGTTACCCGTATGCCTATCGGTCACAAGGTAATACCACTCGTGAAACCACACTCGCAGCAACCCCCTGTTCGCAACCGGCACACTTCCTATTGTCCATATAGATACCGGGGCTGTAATGCACGCTCACCGCCCGCATATTTGCATATGCTCGCGGTAACACCGCTAGGATCTTCAGAGAAGCCCACTGCCAGTCACCAGCTGGTACCGGAGCTGTCGGCACGCTCACATTACGATCTACAATCTTGTGTAGGTCTACCCAGGCCTACAAACGGGTGTCCGGATCAGTGTCTAGTCACCTTTCTCTTTGCTTAGCAGGCAAGTGCCCGAACTGCATCGGTCCGACGGGACCTCTGCTAAGGGACGCTCCAAGCCCCGCAGCGGAAAACCAAAGAGTCTTTCGCCTTAGGAGGAGTAGAGTTTATAATAAGATAAATTATTATACAGATACGTTGTCCGATAAGCCCACGACTACCCTGATAGTAAGCGGTTGCCAGCGCTAATAGACACTTGCAGCACCAATGAGGTTGTTTTGACTTGTTTGTTTGTCAGCACTTGTGCGTTACCATTTCTGTTGTCGTTGCTACTGAGGTCTGTTAACCATACTCACCAGTGGAAAAGGTCAGCTACTCTGGCAGCACTGTATAACTACGGTCTTCTATAGAGTACTAAACTAGATAGGGGCTCCAATATGAGCAAGGATCTGCTGTGACCTACTTCAACAACATTCACTTTTCCATTCTTTTTTACACCACAAACATTATTTTTTATGTTTTATAAGACCGCAACGCTTACAAAATATTAGCAAAATAAAAATTTGCAACGGTGTTATCTGATGGTAACCGCTGAAAATCAGGTCAGACGTATGCTTATTATTATTGACAAAATATCTATCTATAGGAACGAGCAACAGCTACAAAAATTAACAAAAACGACTTTCTTAGAAAAAGGAACTCAAGGCACATCTGTTCGTTAAAAAAAAAAAGATGACAAAAATGTCTTAATCTTGGTAGTGAGGTCGCCCTCATCGCCAGCGACTAAGTTGTAACTTGTAACCTGACTGTAAATCAAGGCAAACATGGATGAACATGTTCGTGCATCGGCTCAAAGACACCTGATCACACAAAGTCGCGTGACTCAATACCTTTAAGTAGAGATATCAGCGACTTCGAGTGTGTCTTAAGTTAGGAGAGATAGTCCGATAACAGGTTTCATAAAGTTTTTTTTTAAATTTGAAGTTTTATTAGTATCTAGGTGTAATTAAGCAATCGAAATAATTCCCATCGAAAAATCAAAACTGATAAGATTCTTGTGACGATGTTATCCGTGTGATAATAGTTAGAAAACTAATTGATCACTGCTGTAAAAGATTAGAGAAAAAAGCTGTTTTTCGTCACTATATTTTGAACTGAACTTGTATTGTCGAAAGTTTACGCGAATGTTACACATTGAAATAAAACTATTTTTAACGGATTCTATCGCGATTTATTTGGTGTTATTTTATTATTTACACTGATCACGAAGAAAGTAACGAGAGAAAAGATCACCAAGAAAATACAAAACACAGCAAGGCCTCAAGACACTTTGAGCTCATTCTGCGTAAATAGTAACACCAACAATCAACAAACTTCGGGTACTTTGAGATAACTTTGCACTTCGATACATGAGACGACCACCATCTTAGTCTACCCGTGACCATGTCTGCTGAAAAGCAGTTGCTTTTAAGCAGCCATGGTCGGGATCAGTGTAAATAATAAAATAACACCAAATAAATCGCGATAGAATCCGTTAAAAATAGTTTTATTTCAATGAACTTGTATTTTTAAAGCTGGAATATAAATATACAGCCTCATGTTAAACAGTTATCCAAGTTCAACGTGAGTATAAAATTGTTACTTTGCATGTTTTCAAGCCCTTTCAAACCAAAACAAGTTTAGAAAGAGTTTCTACGCTTATGAAAAAAAACTTCCTTTCAATCCTTCAAACAAAGAGCATTCATGAAACCAAATAGGCTAAAATATGTTATACTTTACGCTTTGACCACAAAAAACTGTTGCTGTTGCCAGGAGCCTTTATAAAAATAATAGCTTTATAACGTCATTTTTCGTGACTTGGACCAAAAATCAAAGCGGCCGTGATGCGCGCTCATTAAATACAGAAAGAGGCAATTCCGACATCAGATGTGCGCAATTTTGGACGTGTAAGTAATACAACCAAGTAGCTATATCGAACAAATTGGAAGTACGAATATAACAATCGGGCACATTACTCATGAACAGAAAGCAATTTAAATTTATTTATTTGTAGATGTTTACGTACACGGCTTGATTCAGATCATTCAAAGAAGAATGTAATAGACCATTTATTTGGTTGTTCTTTGAATGATAATAATATTATATAAATGTAAAGATATACAGAGTTGTTTGAATGCTATTGTTTATTAATTCACGACCGATAGCGCAGCAGTCGACCATAGGACTATAACGTAAAGGATCACAGGTTCGATTCCCGGTTAGTAAAAACATTTGTTTATAGGATATCTTTCTATTTGCATTTATCTGAGGTATGTAAATTGTGGCAGAATATTATTTTTTTATTTTTGGTGTAAAAATACTTTCAAAGACTTTGATTTATTTTCAGATTAACATTAGAGTGACAAACGTTAAAGGATGGGGAAGAGAGTGGGCGGGGCGGTATGGCGACGCGGAGCCGCTGTGTGACACCTTCTAAATTAACTAGAACATTACAACCTACTCACACTGCGTCGCCGACGCGTCGTCCCGCTGTCTGCCCCAACCATCAATGTACTCGATTTCAGCTACCAAACGCTGCAATCGTATCATTTAGACCGCGCCCGGCATAGTCAAAGAGTAGACAAGTATGTCAAAGATTTCTATATAGGTATAATTATTGTGTAGTAAGTATTTTGGTATTGGTGACTTCAAAGAGGCTTGAAGACAAATTATTTAACCATTTATATTTCACTTTAGCTAGACGTGGTTCACTTCACTGATTCAAGACATCTCGGATGTCTTAAATCGGTGGAGTGTAGTGCGCATGTTATTATGGCAATTACATTTACACAAATTTGTTAATTGGCAACCTTATTTATCTAATACAAAGACTATCGGTTGTAGATTTTATTTGACACAAGTTTTATTCAAAAATGGAATCTTCATTTTTTTTTCTTTAGTATGTCACTTACTTACATCGTTGCAGCGGTCACTATTTTATTATTTGTTTATTTATTTTAAAGAGTGAGCTTTCTGTATCTATGCTTTCTATTATCTATTCTGTGGTGTAGCATGCAAGTCCTGCAAATAAAATATCAAGTTCAGTAGCTTTTGTTCTTGACAGTATAATTTGTAGAAATTTGTTATGATTACCTAGCTAGTATTTTTTTCTCTCTTGCCTATAAAGTTTTAATAAATCGAGATTGTGTTTGAAAGTCTGTGTATCGATATAAATAAAGCAATTGACTGGCAAAACTTAATTATGTTACTACGTCTCGTATTTAGATAATGATCCATCGCCTTACTGTGTAATTACACCATTCATGTTCATCCATGAATGTTCTTAAGCTCATGGACCGAGTAATTAAGTGTTATTTAACCCAATCTCCAATTTGTATAATAATAGGCCCTCAAGAAATTTAGTTCTTACAAAAAAGTTGCAAATACTTTTGATTTGCAAATAAAAATATCTACTTTCGTTGCGATTTCGTGAGATAGAATGAATTTTCTTTTTTTTATACCATAGGGTTAGCAAAAACAAGCAGATGACTTGCCAGATTGTAAACATAATAGTTATCGATGCTTATATACATTGCCAAGCGCGATGCCAACCCAACAATAAGTTATGAGACTGTCAATTTAAAACAGTTCGGTACATTCTTTAGAAATTTGTATGAAATAATGAAAGATGACGTCATACCTAACTAACTATTGCCAAATCACCTACTTTTAATATGTGGTTTAACAATTAAAAATAATAAGAAGTGTTACAAGCAATCTCTGGAACAAATTGTCGCCTGCGGTATTTCCGGACCGATACGACCTTCAAACCTTCAAGAAAAGAGCGTACTCCTATCTCAAAGGCCGGCAACGCACTTGTGACTCTTGAGTTGCAGGTGTCCATGGGCGACGGTAGTCACTTACCATCAGGTGACCCGTCTGCTCGTTTGTCCCCTATAATACAAAAAGAAATGTTTTTCTCATGATTTATTTCCGTGTCCAATTTAGTGTAACATGTTTCGTTAACGAGGCTAAATACGTTTTAATTCGGTACCATTGGCAGTAAAATTTAACCTTCTCGTTGCAAACTGTAATAGTTATGTGTACATAAATAAGTACCATTTTACAATGTGCGAATGCCATAATCATTTATCGAACAGTTGACATTAGATAAGGGTGCTTCCTCTAGAACGTGTAAAGCCATCAATCAGGCATGTGGCTGGCTAAGCTCCAAGCCGATAGGTCAACTAGCCTAGAGCTCGTTTATCTGTCTGCCTTTGTTAGAATTAGAAACGACACACATACCTGTGTGATTTTATGATTGCCTTTGTCCATACTACTTGAGTTTAACTGCATATTGTTTACAGCTCTTATGCTTTATAGGTAGTTGATTGATCAATAAAACGTTTAGACGTTTACCAAGTTATTTAAGTAACACGTAAAAATGTACTGTTCAAGATCATTGTGTTTGTGCAGAGAAATCTGCTCAATCGGTTTGTGTGTCAAACCCAACGATGGTGACACGTTATTGCAACTCAAAGAAGATTGACAAACCAAATCCCCTCTAAAGAGTAAAAAGTGCAGCACTTTTGCACAGAAAATCACGTTTCGCAGTTAATCCTTTTTTGACAAAAGCCCTCGGGTTTTTATTGAAAAATATAAAGGTGGTTTCTGTGAAGCAATACATGTGTCAAAGTTTTATTGCTTATGGTTTTTGTTTTTTAAAAATAAATGGGCAAAGAAGCATGATCTATGATGGTTATGGTTACCGGTGTTTCTAAACTCTAATAAAACCAATGGTTTCGCTTAAGTGTTTCTGGTGAGCCTAATACCTAGCAAAAAAGAGCCGGTTCTAGTGGATAGAACGTACGTTTTAGTTTAAAAAATCACATTTGATCGCATAACTTATTTAATTTTTGTATATATGCAGTTACTTACGTACTTCTTTAAATTCTACAGAGATCTGTTAGAAAATACGCCAATAATCGGTGTTATTATGTTTTAGTTCATTCATGCATTCTATTTAATTTAATTTTGGTATATAACTACATGTTATGACAGTTATAAGATTACATTTATACAAATTATAAATAAATATATAAACAAATACAATTAAAACCACGAAATATAGTTTATTAAAAATCGAGCAATCACCTTGTATAAGGTAACAACCGATTTCATATTTCTTGGCGTTTAAGCCGTATTTAATGATTTCGATTTTTCAAAAGTACACCAAAACTACATTATATTGGTTGCCTGAAAGAAATCTTTTAGCGCTAAGGGGTGGCCTTTTGTACTTTGTACATATCAATTCGTATACTCACTGTACAAGCAATACTAATACTTTAATGTTTTACAATAAAGTTTATTTTATCCTATTCTAAAAAGTTTTCGAAGCTACCCAATGCATGTACTGAAATAAAACAAGTCTTATCTAAATTCGATTAAATAATGGTGTTGTTCATAAGCCTGTTTGAATGGCATGACATACTCTGGCATACAGTGGACCTGTCGTAACCAGATCACATTCTTTAAAGTCGTGTGTCAGAGACGTCTCTTATTAGTTGACTATGACTAGTGTAGGTACCTTATGGGCCAAAAATACCTTAACATATGGGTAAAAGAGCAACCAGCTCTTTGCCTCCTGGAGGGAGGCAACCTGCGTAAACACTACAGTAATAAAAAGTGAAGTCTTCAGTAATATGTACGCTGCACCCCGCGGTTTTACCCGCGTAAGTCCCGATGACGTGGGAATATCGGGATAGAAGGTCTCCAGCTATCTACATATCAAGTTTCATCGCAATCGGTTAAGTGGTTTTTGCGTGAAAGAGCAACAAATATCCATACATCTATACATCCTCACAAACTTTCACGTTTTAGTATTATATTAGGACTCGTAGGAGTAACAGGCTAACTCGACGGAACGTGATTGGTTAATCTATATGTGACTTGCTGTACATTATCCTCTTTCTTTATCTGGAATCTGTAGTTACCTGTAACAGAAAGAGAAGGGTAGAGTTAAGTCTTGACATATGTTGGATGACTAATCTTATTAATAACGCTTTAAATGATGAAATAATGAAATCTGATATCTAAATATGTTATTCTTTATAAATTCTTTGCTTCTTATGAAAATCAATCAATACACAATAAAAAAGTCCACAATACCTACTAATCTTACTTACTAATAAGAAACATACTATTTATAATCTAAGCATTTTGGATTAAAAAATGTGATTTAATATTAAATTAATCCATTTAGCCATAAAAATTACTCTTTAATTAATGTTATTATTAAGTTTACACTAACTTTGACGTAATATTAACATGGTACATTCAGGAAAAAATGCACTATAAATTGTTTAAAGTACATATAAAAGACTACCCACGTTGCTTTGTAAAGATGGCGATTACGAGAAACGATAAATCGGAATCAAAGCACATGCGCGCGTGTAAAATAAGCGGTAATGATGAGGCAATTAAAGGAGAGAACACACGTAAGAGTTTTAGTTACCAGGAGAGCTTTTTAGTTAATTACGCTTAGTCCACACGAACTCATTTTAGTTCACTTGATTGACCTACGTACTTACGATAGTTTAACGGTGTGCTCTAAAGAACTGTGCTAAAAGCAGAAAGACAATTCGTATTGAATTCAAATAATTTGGTGAACATGCACACATGCCATTGTGTATATTTTTATCACCGATTTCTCTGAGAATGGCTTAAACATTTTCTTCCAATACCTTATACCCTTAAATGTTAATCACGGGCAATGACAAAATATCTAAAACGTAAGTTAAAAAACTACGTTATTAATTTATCGTGGGAGAGCCATGCTTCGGCACGTATGGGCCGGCTCGACCGGAGTGAGATCACGGCCTCATAGAAAACCGGCAGTGAAGCAATGTTTGTATTGCTTTTTACCGAGTGAGTGAGGTTACCGGAGGCCCTAACCCTTCCCGGCGGTAGTCATTTACCATCAGGTGACCCGTCATACTACCGACCCGACTACTACTAGATTTGTTTAAAAAGGAGTACAAAGAATTCTCATACCGTATTAATAATGATGATGATAACTAACAGAGGAAGTTAAATAAAAGTTTATAAAAATAAATAATTGTCTTTTGTTTATCATGTACGTAGTTATGTACCACTAGCTGTTGCCTGCCACTTAGTTCGCGTTGAATTTCAAATCTTTCCCACTAGAACCGTACATTTTCCTGGATAAAAGTAGCCTATGTGCTGATCCAGAATATCTTTGTGCCAAATTCCATCGAGATCCGTTCAGCCGTTCTGGCCTGATTAAGTAACAAACTTCACAGTAGTAAGATTCATCTGATTACAATATGGAGCTGACATGTCAAGCACCCCAAAAAATCTAGCTTCTAGAAAAAAATGATTACTAGGTAGGACTGCACGTATGAAGTGAAAACATAACTTTACAATGTATTTGCATATACACACACACACACACACACATCTATATATATATAATTAGGTTAAAAATAAAAAGTAGGTAATAACATAATTATCTAAATGTAGGTATACATAGGGTACATTGGAAGTTCTGCGCTCCTGGCCGCTCATAAATGTTTGACTTTCGAATGTTATATTTTTTTAAATATAATAAACTCGGCTCCGTCTTACGAATTTTCGATCAGGTCACGTGTCCTAACGCAAGTTGTCCTGACGCGAGTTTAACATTTTTACCCATCCCAAAAAGTGCACAACTCCGCTAAAGAAGTTTTCACTTCAATAATATTAAAATAGTGTAAAATATAATTTACTTACTGCTAAGACCTAAAAAGCTTAAGCTCGTAGTTAGAGATAAATAATCATATGGTACTTAAAGCTGAAATGGAACTAAATGATGGCGGTAAATCAGTGTTTTTATGCATTCTAATAGCGAGTTAACGTAATGGCCTATTTTTCTCGGCTATATAAGATATAGCCGGTGGGAAATGACTATTTTATAGGCGAGATTGTCGTATTTTAATCATGGAAATCTTTGTCGGCAGATGCGTACCTACTTATCTCTGAAGACTATTACCGTGCATATTTCATCGTTTATAATGGCAGTTAGTAATGAAAAGTTCAGCCGTTACTGAGTCTATGGGATTTTTAATTATGAATACAAAGTTTTCAATCTAATAATATCAAGTGTGTAACAGATGTCATGGGCCTATTACCGTTGTGAGAGGAATTCAGCCTGGTTACTTTTAGATTTGCAGCTATCTTCACGAATGTGACATACACGGCGTTAGTGGTAGTTAGTAACGATAGTCGTTAGTGCTTAGGAGTAGTTAGTAGGTATTAAGTACGATTCACACCGAACGGGCCGCGCCGGAGCGCGTTTTTAGCACGGTGATGGAAATTGAAGTTTATATTTATTATTTAAAATTCATTTTTGCATTGAACTTCTTGCCGCAACTCGACGCGTTCCGGCGCGGCCCGTTCGGTGTGAATCGTACTTTGTTCAGCTGCGAGTTCCCTCATAAACAGTATTTTTTTCTGGATGAAAGATATTTTTCTGTATCCCTGACAACCTGTCCCTATGCATAATTTCATAATGATCGGTTGTACTGGTAAGGCGTGAAGGCGTAAACAAACAAACTCACGTGCGCTTTTATAGTATTAGTTACAGACAAACAGATATAACAAAATCTGAAAAAATTGCTGTCAGTATTTTTTTTATATATATATTTATATAATTGAGCAACGATAGTCACACATTAATAGCGAATTCTAGTTATTCGTGACCATTGTTGTCTATTAATCACCTCCAACTAAGTTAAACTTGTGGTGAGATTTCGTTCAGCTCGGTAGTGTACTAGGTAGGGTTCTTGCACGTGACTACTGGATGGCGAATCTGATACCTTTGAAAATACGCTGCCGTCGGATAAAAATAATAGGTGTTTTGTGTGAGCTTAGAATTGTATCTAAATTCGACATTCACATATTATTAACGTGATTTATAATAATGAATTATGGTAAAGGATGGAATAGAATTAATGACAAACTTTTGCCAGCGGTTCTAAATTTTCTAGTTATCCTCTTACCGAATATTATTTACAATTGAAATGTTTTTTTTTCCTTTATGGAGAGATATTTCCTACATAGTTTTCTTAGAAGGATTAGTGTTGAAAATAGGCTTTATCATTTTTAAGATTTGAAGCTAGTACTTTAGTAGAATTTATTACGATCGGTTCAAACTTTTATTCGTGAAAGACAACAATTAGATTTACATTCATATTTTAAATACCTACTGCGTCTAAAACATCTAACACAAATCTCGTTATAGTATGTAATAATGACCTTTATGGAATATACAAAAACATAAAAAAAACAAATGGCATTTAAAACTAGATTACTTGATATTTACTGAAATATGTATGCAAATAACTAGTCCTGTATATCTAGATACGGTTATTATTTAATTGTTTCTTAACAAAAAAACTAAACAGCTGAAGTCCATAATCTCAGAAGTTGTATAATGCCGCGTTCCTATAATCAAGAAACGATTCGTTTTGCTTACGGACGGTAAAATTTCGTTGAATTTTCAACGAAAATTTTACCTAACTTTTAAACTTTCGCGTTCCATGATATAATTAAGTATTTTACCGTCCGTAAGCAAAACGAATCGTTTCTTGATTATAGGAACGCGGCGTAAGACAATAAATTATTACAGTATCTCGAAATCCGTATCCATGGACATACTTGTAATGACGTTAAAAAAATGTCAGATCTTTTTTTCTGCGATACGACCTAGTTCCGTGAAAGAATTACAGACAACTTTACAGTACAGTGCATTTACTTGATATTGCCCTTTCCACTTGCTCTCACTGCTGCGAAGTTACACACAAAAATGCAGCTAAAACCAGACACTTACACATGTACATGCTCGACCCAATTCCGTAGCACAGCTTTTGAAAGTCATGAAAACTAGATACCTCATGCAACACATTTTCTAGTTACAAAAAAAAAAGTTTTTTAGTGGCCTCATGCCGAATAGAAACGTGAATGAAAAAAGAAAAATTTCACAATATGTGGGGACAGGAAAAAGGTGTTAATTACTTTGAAAATTTTATAACAGTGACGCAGTTCATGTTGCTGTTATTTTTTCTTTGTAGTCGTTATTGTGTCTTGTTATGAAATCAATCTTTCTGCATCGCAAACTCCATTGTAAATAATGGAGTTTGAAATACGGAAAATAACCAAATTAGCCAATGAAATGCCAATACTATTGCAGTTTGAATGTGGAATGCACTACCATTTGACTGGCCTGTTGATCTAGTGGTCAGTGATCCTGACTGCTAAGCCAGAGGTCGTGGGTTCGATTCTCACCCAGCACTAATAATTGTGTGATGAGCATGATCATTTGTTCTATGTCTGGGTGTAATTTATCTATAATATGTATGTATTTAGAAATATATAAGTATGTTCATCAGTAGTCTGGTTACCATAGTACAGGCTCTGCCTCATTTGGGATCAGACGGCCGTGTGTGAGATGTGTCAAGTTTTTATTATTATTTATTACTATTTCCTATATGATCTGCCAACGTCTTATGAGACTCAGACAACTAGACTTAAAAGTGGTGACTGACTGCTATGCTTATAGGTCGTGGGTTCGATTCCCATCTGAGTCTGGGTGTTCTTTGTGTCCGTTGTTTGTATGTTTGTAAAGCCCCCGCGACACAGGAGTAATTCCTAATGCGGGGTCCTATTTAAAAAAAAAATAAAAAAAATGTAACTGTTCGCGAAATATCCGGAAACGTAGAAACGAACGAAGAAAGTAAAAACGCTTACGGATGTTGTAAATAGAATACCAAAAAGTTTCGACCCTGCTTCTAAATGAAGTTGTAAAATAATTTCTACTTGGTCATTTATTTTACTCATCATAAAAAAATGTGTTTGAATTTTTAAAACGTGAATAGGCAACGATAACCGCTAACAGTAATTACGGACATAGGTCATAGGGCACAGACATTTTTTTTTTAAGTTAAATACCAAACAGCTACTTTAGTAATATAAAAATGCATCTGACTTCGTAATTAAGAAACATAATGCAGCAAAACTGGTTTTCTTCAACATTTCGTTGTGAACTGTAAAATTACACATTTATAGATCCTTAGCGATCATTTCTAACGTTACGATGAAGAAAACAGTCAAAGAGAACCAATTTAACCGAGTTAGGAAGAGTAAAATTACTCGGAGACCCGTTTGTCTCGTAATGGAAGGTGTAGAAGTAGAAGCGTACAGTGTAATGTGTGGTCTTGACGCTTAAGTGAGGTCAAGTTGACGACTGTGGCAGGGGTTGGTCTAAGTGAATGGTGACGAGCGAGTTCAAATTTTGTCAATATTTTGTTTTCATAAATGAAGTTAGTGACTAACTATCCCAGGTAGAAGTCCGAATTTGTGTATGAGATATGTAAAGAATAATATTTTAAGAGTTTTTAGAGTAGGGTTAAATGATATTTACAGAAAGAGGTATGCAAATATATAAATATAATAAACTAGCAGTTTCTGCGCGGTTTATTTGTATATTTTGCGCGGAACCCTAATTCTTTTTCCAAAATAAAAGTAGCCTAAGTTACTACTTATAACACCAGATATCTGCCAGTGAAAGTCCCGTGGAAATCGGTCCACCCGGAAATTAACCGGAACAAACAGACAGACAAACAGAGAGGACAGACAGACATATAAAAATTTTAAAAACTAATTTTTAGGTATAGGTATCGTGCAAATAACTATATGAACTTAAAAAAACTATTATTTTGACATTACAAACACTTCAATTTTATTTATTTGTATGTATTGATGATAATAAGTGGTATGTCGTACAATGCTTTGTACCTACTGTCAAAAGAGATCATTGTTATAGTCTTAATACGTGAAGGAATAAATAAATAACATTATAAATTTGATTTCAAACTCATTCTTTTATCACTTATGTCAACAGATTTTTTACGATTTATGAATCTTCTGGTAAAGGAACAATGTGATATGAAACGAAAATCATTATTGTAAATCTTTGCGGTTCATTCTTGGATGTTGGAACAATGGCTGCTTGACCATAGACACTACTATGGCCATCCGATAATATTTCTCGTGACAAAATCAGAAACTGAGACGACAAAACCCGATGAATTTTGAATAGGGCATTATACCCTTTTTTGAAACGTGTTTTAATTTGATCCGAAGGCAGCAGAAGAACCACAATATTTACCAAATTTTTATTCAATCGGTAAGTGGCTTTAAATGCATTTCAATTTTAAATTAAATTTGATGAAAACGCTATTGTATGTACAAATGATTTGTACACTTAAGGTACTATTGTTACATGATTGTATTAGTTCAACAGAGTAATTGGATTTGAAATGTCTAATTAACCCTGCACATGTACATTAACATATAATGCATAAATTCTAAATCCAAATAAAGGTTATCAAATGCCCTCAATTAAGTATTATGCTTGATTTTTATTAGTTGTGTAAATCCTATTCTTTTTAACGTACTTCGTAGAGTAAAGATTAGATTTGGCATGCATTTGAGAATAGTGGCAATTAAGTTTATACTTAAAAGCCTTCCTTATGAGTAGAATCCATCGAACGCCATCGAATTGATATGAATCTTGAATTCTTCGAGAATTTTCGAGATAACAGATTATTTCTTTGATTTTCTGGTTTAGAAGTTGAAGTCCCTGAAGATTTAAACCACCGATGAGAGAGAGAGAGAGACAGATTCATCGGTGGGAGTCTAAATACAGGGTGACGTTTATAGTTTCTACTGTGATGTTATACGGCTTATAACCTTCGTCGATAAACAGGGTATTTAACGTAGATCGTTTACTTTTTAATCAGACTTTTATATCTTAAGATAAGACGGGTTATGATTACTGCTCTACCCCTTTGGCTTTTAGCGTGATGTTATATATAGGCTTCCTTAAGGAATGAAGTATCTAATGAGAAGAGATTTTATTAAGTACCACGATATTTCCTGTGCTTATCCAACTCATTGGCTATATAGTATTAAAGTAGATTACAGGTATGAAGCATGATTTTCAAATTCGTATGCGTTTTTCTACTATGCTTATTAAATAAGAAAAGGAAATCGAGTTCGAGAAATTCTCGTGCGAGTAACGATGGTTAGGTTCAACAAAAGGCGATAATTTAAAGAAACCAAGACATCACTTTTAACGTTTAGCAGGAAAGGGTTATGACGTAACAATACTATATTTTATGACTTTAACCTTACATCCAATTTGTTTTGGTCTCAGAAATATTTTTATATTTTTACATTTAAAAATCAAGTTAAACCAGTGTGAAAAGCATCTGTAAAAATTTAAACCATTTATTTTAGAAAAATTTACTTTTATTTTTTTAATATCCTTGTTATCAATGACTATAATGACTAATGGCGTACTTCCGATCAAAAGGTTGCCGGTTTAAATCCTACCCAGAATACTACCGACATGATCTACTTCTACTATTAATAATTAATTAATAGTCAAGGACATGTTTCACAGCACTGTTTAGACCCAAACTAAGCATATTTTGTACTATATAGAACACACGGATAACATACACACGTACATTTTTAACAAAAAAAAACATAATAATAAAAAATATAAACATTAACGCATACAAATATTTGCACAGACCAAGAATCAAGCTGCGACTACTGCGAGTATGTTTCCGAGGGAACTAATACCCGAATTAACTAATAAAATCTACTAATAACGCGAGCGAAGTCTAGGTCATAACCTAGTAGGTGATAAAATACAAGGTAGTAAGGTAGGTTATTACCAACTTAACTGAGGACCAAAAATGCTATATCCTTAATAGTAATACACATTGGGTTGTGTAAGTAGTCAGTATAAAGTTCATTCTTTTGTAGCGATCATAGCGTTGATTGAATGTTAAAGTTGAATAAAATTATCAATTCACATCTGTCATCATAGTTGGCGCTCCTTGGGGGAGGCCTTCGTCCAGCAGTGGACGGCGATAGGCTGATGATGACGATGATGATCTGTCATCGAGAGAATTAAATTCTGCCGTTTGAAATACATTGTTTCTTCTATCAAATGTGTTAATGACATCTACATATCAAAACATGACACCTATAACGAACACGATGTCTTTAATCTTAAAAAAATTGCATTCGATTTTTTTCATATTCGAATACTGGCTGTATACCGAGACTCAAAGAAACATTTCCCTTATTTTTTAAAGCACAACTTTCGAACAGCGCACGTCTGCGAAAATCAAATAAAAAGAGTACTAACAAAGGGGAGCGAAAGAATCGAAACAAACGAGATATTCGATACGATGGCCGACGTCGACGAATCGAGCAAAAAATCGTAAAAGACGAATTTTCGGCTAACGACTTCGGGGAGGCGGATAAAAAAAGTCAACAATTCTAAGTGTGACGACGATGGTGGAATTAAAATAAACGAATGTGGTTCTCCGAATGACTGTGTCTCTGATTCGGATAGGCCAGACGATTTTTTTGAAGAATTTAAAAAATACGACTTAAAGACGAAGAAATCTTGTAGAGCTGTAGAATTGAAGCTGAGTTGACATTAAGGTACTTCTTTGTTTGTAAAAATAAGTTGGACAATCACAGCGAAATGTTATTTAACAGTACACTGGCTTTATTTAACAATATGAACTGCAAGTGTATCAATAATTCATTTAATCATGTTTATAAAGTTAAATACTTTACAAATCTAAACAGCGGAGACCGCAAGCAACAAAAAGGGACTTTCGACGTACACGCCGTCTAGGGGAATACGCTAATAGATGTTTATTGACTGACTTTAGAGGGATCACGATGATAAATTTCGTTTTTAATAATAAAATAAACAGTAACTCGAATGTGTAACAAACTCACATTACAATAGTTCAATTAAATTTTTTTTTGCTTGGTTATACAATCGAGTTATCGCACTTCTAAAGCTAAATTCGTTACCGTAAGAGATAATTCACAAGATAGGTGCAATCTTTTTGGCAGTTCCACCCCACTTGGTCGTAATGATCCTAGACGCGTTTCACGGCTGTTTACTTCAGTTGGCGAGCTAACTTTGCTCACGAAGTTTTCTACTTACATTATGGTTTAATTTATCTGACATTGGCAACCCTAGTCCCACGAGACAGTACCTCGACGGAAATGCAACCTTATGCTTTGCATCAGAAAGTTCAGATTTAATAAATTAGTAATGATTGTGTTAATGGAATAAACTAAAATAAATTTATTCCATCGAGATGGATGATGTTATTAAATTAACTAAAACGAATAAATTGCAATTGACTTTAAGCAGTATCTCTGAACAAATATATGTAGACAAAAAACACCTAAGCTTAATGGACACTAACTAGACTAAGCGTAAAATATTTTTATATATCTGCATTTGTGAAGATACAAGGCACGGTTGTAAGTGAGCGGGAACCGGTACCGATAAAACTCGCAAAAGCAGTGGTATTATTTGCTGTCATCACTATCCCTCATTAGATCTTTGACAACCCTATTACCTCCAACAATAGCCTATTATATTTATATATTTGTCTGTACATAAATTAAGTAGTTCACTAGGGCATCTTGTACAGGGCGCCTGTAAGTTCTCCACTTGCACTTCTACAAACAGGCTTCATACGCCACAGGATCGCCGGCACCCTAACAGCATTCTAAAACCGTTATGGTGATATTTAGCGATATTACAAGAAAATGTCACACACTACACACAACACTAGTCTTACGTTTAAATTCTGTCTAGCCATTATCATCACAAATTTTACAAAATCATTTTAAATTTTTTTTATTTTGAATTTTTTTAGTTCGATTTGCTATTAAAGCGTGTTTTTTTAAACTATAATTTATTGCCCTTGAGTTTAAACATACGAAATAGGAAACGTAACTATTTATTTGCAAATATGTAATATTAGCCCCCTAAAATAAAACACATCTGCCAATTCATCAGTACTACACTAATTTCAAGAACTAAATCCCGGGCCTGTATGTGAACAATACAACAACAAACGTATTCACAAAAAATATGAAGCATGATAAAACACTCAAGTAATCAATACAAATAAATTCGATGCACAGACAAACAGGAAACGTATCAAACAAAATAACGGTAGATATATTGGATTTTATTTCATCACGACGTTATGTAACAATCCAGAAAGGAGAATATCAAATTGAAATTGTTGAATGCGTTGCCTAAGATTGATCTGGGAGCAAATAGAGAATGTAATGAAAAAGGAAATGATGAAAGTACATCGTACTTATTATTTACATTCGAATTTGTATAAATTAGCTGGTTTTTGATGTTGTTTATTAAATCGATATTGTCTTATTTGTTTAATTACAACAGGAGTGACACTTTTTCCTTTGCATTGACACCAACTGAAATAAAACTGAAACATATACAGAACCTTTTTCTGACGTTTATGGTATTTTTTTATAGTAATAAGTACACAATAATTATGATATTTCAATGAAGATAAATTAAAATTTCATTGATATGAATTAAAGTATATCAGTCATCTGGTACACAATCCTACAGCTTTCGAGTTGTCATTGGATCAAAATACAACGTCAAATAAAATCACGTATCCGTTTACAAGTCGGCGCAATCGAGACGAGTCGACAAAAAATCGACTAATTGCCTTCCGACAAATTAATCGAATTATGAGTGGAACAGTTCATGGCACAAAGACGAATGGAGTCGATCTGTTGAATTTAACTTTTCTCCATTTGACTGTACTAAAAGTTAGAAATACTTTTTTGTTTTCTACAACTTGTTTTACGAACACAAGAGCAGAGTTCGAAAGTTAATCGGTCTATAGTACACAGTAATGTTGGTTTTTTTGACAAGTTTTAGTAAAATAAAAAGTGGATCAATTAGTATTAGTACTACTATTAATACTAATTGCAATAAGTAACACTTTTTGAAACTATCTTACATTGTCATATCTTACCTACTCGACCTCTTTTTATCTATCCTTCTTAAATTGAATTCTCGAATACCTTTTACTTTCCTTTCCTTTTTTTTTTCATTCTTCTGTGCGCGGATAGATGCAATATCCAGAAGAGTTGGTAAAATAGTTTAACTTCAGATTCTAAGTCAAAGCACAAATAATTTATTAATTTAGTTCACAAACTAAAACTGAAAGTCAAATTAACATTGAAATTTAGCTTCGAATACAGAAGTTAGAGGCCTTAAAAAGCAGGGCATAAAAAAACTATATATTACTTGTCATTGATCGTCACCGTAACAGCTGTAACTATATACATGCACTGAAGTATGAAAGACTATATGATTTGGTACCATCTTATGAGCCACTTGAATAGTATGTAAAAAATATGAATCTAAAGCTGCTCTAAAGATATATAGTTCTAAATTAGAATAACATTTATGAGCCAATCATGAGAAAACATTAGCTACGCTCATTGATATCAATTTACTATACTATTTATATTCCTAATATAGAGTGTACGTATTGTAATTACTGAATAATCACTCGCTGCCTTTGTTGACAAAGGTTTGGAATACGGATATTATGGATTTGGGTTTATTCGAGTAATTGGCCTGACGGTTGTAGGGATTTTTTCCGGATTATTAAGGCTTTTATGGTTTCGCATGGGGAGAAAAATATTGGTGCGTGCTCGGGTTTTGTGACAAATTACGCAAGCTAATCCATTGAAGCAGACACAAAAGTAGATACATTATTTACTAGATTAAAAAACTGTACACGTAGTAAATTGTCACCAGATAGTCTAAATACATTAACCATACAGACCCAACTCCTACGTATTTTGTAGCAAAAATAAAACAACATTAATAAATCTTTAAACGAATGCTACAGTTACAACACGATATCTAAAGGTTTTATCTCACAGCTAGGATTGAGGTACTTTATAGTCCGATAATCAAACGGATACGTATTTACTAAAATTACCATCAAAATCAGATTAAGCATAAAACGTATATGAAACACATACGGTTTTAATTAAACCTTTGTGTTGCCACATCAAAAAATACACAGAAACAAAAACAGTTTGCAACTTCAATCAAAATTTCCGACCGATAACTTATTAATATTTGAAGTAACACAATCCAAGAGAAATAACCAATTGCTTTCATTAAACTTGATCAAACGAACGAAATTAATTTTACTTGAACCAAACGATACTCCTGTTCTGAATTCATGATTGCCGCCAAAACTTTGCGGCCGCCATTTTGATGGGAACAAAAACGCAAAGGGCATTTCTAAAGAAATTCATGTTCGTTTCGTTTCATTATCTGAACGGGTTCAAAAAAATCATGAAAGACTCCTTTGACGGAGGAATCGTATGGGTATATTGTGACCTGTTGAACTACATAATAGGTCATAAAATTTGTTCGCGAGCCGTTTGGCCGCCGCATGGCGTATAAAAAATCCCGACTGTTCGTTAGCAAAATTATAACAAAAACTTAAACGACGAGATAATAACCCTTATGGCATAAGACGCTAATTTATCCAACACAGTGTATAAAACAGTTTGTAATTAAAACTGAACACGAACATTAATTGATAGAGGTATCTATTTAGAAAATTCGCGCAAAAAGTTTGTAGCCTAAATGGATGCTGGGAACTTTTTTAAAAACATGGCGACCGAAGAAATCCGCGGGTCGACGTTTTGTTAACAAAGAGGTTAAGAGAAAAAAATACTAAAGGGCGTATCGGTTGACCCTTATCGGAGAAGGCGGCTGGTTGTCGTGAGTACCGTGGTAGTTTTTTGACCAGTTTTCAAAGAGAAATGTGTTTTTTGTGTATACTTAATGAATGATTTTATTTTAGTTATTCTTTCATATCGTGTCGCTACAGTGTGCAGGCGTTTGATGCTGTGTTTTATAATATTAAGCTAGTATTTTTGTTTTATTTGTGAGGCGCTTTATTTATCTTAACACGCTGTTATTAGCTTCACTTATAACTAACTATTTATTGTATACTCGAGCTGACTTTTCAGGCAATTCAGAGGCATGTAACTCCTATTTCGTGATCGCGTTAATTCCCATATAAATACATAATAAAGTACTCGAGATGACTTTATGAAAAAAAAAAATTGTATTGGTTATTATTATGACACCTCGCCTCGCGGTTTCACCCGCGTAAGCCCCGATCCCATGGGAATATCGGGATAAAAAGTAGCCTATGCGTTAATCCAGGTCTCCAGCTATTTACATACTAATTGCTATTTCATCGCAATCGGTTCAGTAGCTTTGGCGTGAAAGAGTAACAAACATCCATACATACATACATACATTCATACATCCTCACAAACTTTTACGTTTATAATATTAGTAGCATAGATAGACATATCGGAAAGGAACACATAAAGCATTGAACTGATTTATCAATCTTACTTTTTAATCAAATCTGTCCATTGTGAGATGGGCGGTGAATTGATAGTGTTAACAAAGGATCATCCACTGAATGCGAAGTATTGAACGATCAAAGGAACAAATTGGCTATCTCGAGTCTGGTCATATTGGATGCATTTCATAAATTGTTTGACGCGGTCATAGTGAAATCGTTTGTGTATTTTTTATGTAATAAATATTTATAACAATAATAAATATACCCCATATTCATAAATGACTTGCTTTTTAGGGTTTCGTGACCCTATATCTGGGCCTCCGCTGTCCGTTGGTCTGTCTGTCAGCGGGCTCTATCTCATGATCCGTAATAGGTCCGCTTATTAAAAGTAGAGCAAAGAGCCAAAGAAAAGAGAAAGAAAAATGCTCATAAAATTTCAGCATTAAACTTAGAAAATAAATTAAATTTACCTTTATAAAAAATATGATTAGGTCGTCCAACTGCTCATTTACAAATAATTTCTAAAATAGTACTTATTTAAAATTTATGGGTAGTATGAAATGTGTAATATCAACAGTCACCTAGTCCTACAGGGAACGTTGAAAAAACACGTACATAAACGTATAATGATCTTTATTGGTCGCCGTTAAATAGCTCTTTTGTGCGAATTGTTTTTGTGGCAGTTATTCTGACCATAACATCCTTACTCTGACCTCGTCTCCCTTAGCTCATAAATCTTATGAAGGCCAGACAGGCCTTGGGATGATAGTAACACTTACATACAACACTTAACGGGGATAACCAATTATATATGAAAAAAAAAATGACTTCAGTATATTTGTTTATGAAAATGAAACTGAGTTATTTTATTATTTTTCTTTATTTTTTAAATTGGTTTAGCTAAAAACGTTAGATTACATTCATAGCACAACAGATGATACAATAGCTAGTCTGATGATCCTACAAATCTGTGACCAATATCCAGTGTAAGCTACAAATCTGTGACCTACTGCCAGTGTAACCTACAAACCTGTAACCAACAGCCAGTGTACCTTCCCTATAAACCTGTGATCAACAACCAGTGGAACGTAGAAACATGTAACCAACAGCTAGTGTAACCTACAAATCTGTGACCAACAGCCAGTGTACCTTCCCTATAAACCTGTGATCAACAACCAGTGGAACGTAGGAACATGTAACCAACAGCTAGTGTAACCTACAAATCTGTGACCTACTGCCAGTGTAACCTACAAACCTGTAACCAACAGCCAGTGTACCTTCCCTATAAACCTGTGATCAACAACCAGTGGAACGTAGAAACATGTAACCAACAGCTAGTGTAACCTACAAATCTGTGACCTACTGCCAGTGTAACCTACAAACCTGTAACCAACAGCCAGTGTACCTTCCCTATAAACCTGTGATCAACAACCAGTGGAACGTAGAAACATGTAACCAACAGCTAGTGTAACCTACAAATCTGTGACCTACTGCCAGTGTAACCTACAAACCTGTAACCAACAGCCAGTGTACCTTCCCTATAAACCTGTGATCAACAACCAGTGGAACGTAGAAACATGTAACCAACAGCTAGTGTAACCTACAAACCTGTAACCAACAGCCAGTGTACCTTCCCTATAAACCTGTGATCAACAACCAGTGGAACGTAGAAACATGTAACCAACAGCTAGTGTAACCTACAAATCTGTGACCTACTGCCAGTGTAACCTACAAACCTGTAACCAACAGCCAGTGTACCTTCCCTATAAACCTGTGATCAACAACCAGTGGAACGTAGAAACATGTAACCAACAGCTAGTGTAACCTACAAATCTGTGACCTACTGCCAGTGTAACCTACAAACCTGTAACCAACAGCCAGTGTACCTTCCCTATAAACCTGTGATCAACAACCAGTGGAACGTAGAAACATGTAACCAACAGCTAGTGTAACCTACAAATCTGTGACCTACTGCCAGTGTAACCTACAAACCTGTAACCAACAGCCAGTGTACCTTCCCTATAAACCTGTGATCAACAACCAGTGGAACGTAGAAACATGTAACCAACAGCTAGTGTAACCTACAAATCTGTGACCTACTGCCAGTGTAACCTACAAACCTGTAACCAACAGCCAGTGTACCTTCCCTATAAACCTGTGATCAACAACCAGTGGAACGTAGAAACATGTAACCAACAGCTAGTGTAACCTACAAATCTGTGACCTACTGCCAGTGTAACCTACAAACCTGTAACCAACAGCCAGTGTACCTTCCCTATAAACCTGTGATCAACAACCAGTGGAACGTAGAAACATGTAACCAACAGCTAGTGTAACCTACAAATCTGTGACCTACTGCCAGTGTAACCTACAAACCTGTAACCAACAGCCAGTGTACCTTCCCTATAAACCTGTGATCAACAACCAGTGGAACGTAGAAACATGTAACCAACAGCTAGTGTAACCTACAAATCTGTGACCTACTGCCAGTGTAACCTACAAACCTGTAACCAACAGCCAGTGTACCTTCCCTATAAACCTGTGATCAACAACCAGTGGAACGTAGAAACATGTAACCAACAGCTAGTGTAACCTACAAATCTGTGACCTACTGCCAGTGTAACCTACAAACCTGTAACCAACAGCCAGTGTACCTTCCCTATAAACCTGTGATCAACAACCAGTGGAACGTAGAAACATGTAACCAACAGCTAGTGTAACCTACAAATCTGTGACCTACTGCCAGTGTAACCTACAAACCTGTAACCAACAGCCAGTGTACCTTCCCTATAAACCTGTGATCAACAACCAGTGGAACGTAGAAACATGTAACCAACAGCTAGTGTAACCTACAAATCTGTGACCTACTGCCAGTGTAACCTACAAACCTGTAACCAACAGCCAGTGTACCTTCCCTATAAACCTGTGATCAACAACCAGTGGAACGTAGAAACATGTAACCAACAGCTAGTGTAACCTACAAATCTGTGACCTACTGCCAGTGTAACCTACAAACCTGTAACCAACAGCCAGTGTACCTTCCCTATAAACCTGTGATCAACAACCAGTGGAACGTAGAAACATGTAACCAACAGCTAGTGTAACCTACAAATCTGTGACCTACTGCCAGTGTAACCTACAAACCTGTAACCAACAGCCAGTGTACCTTCCCTATAAACCTGTGATCAACAACCAGTGGAACGTAGAAACATGTAACCAACAGCTAGTGTAACCTACAAATCTGTGACCTACTGCCAGTGTAACCTACAAACCTGTAACCAACAGCCAGTGTACCTTCCCTATAAACCTGTGATCAACAACCAGTGGAACGTAGAAACATGTAACCAACAGCTAGTGTAACCTACAAATCTGTGACCTACTGCCAGTGTAACCTACAAACCTGTAACCAACAGCCAGTGTACCTTCCCTATAAACCTGTGATCAACAACCAGTGGAACGTAGAAACATGTAACCAACAGCTAGTGTAACCTACAAATCTGTGACCTACTGCCAGTGTAACCTACAAACCTGTAACCAACAGCCAGTGTACCTTCCCTATAAACCTGTGATCAACAACCAGTGGAACGTAGAAACATGTAACCAACAGCTAGTGTAACCTACAAACCTGTAACCAACAGCCAGTGTACCTTCCCTATAAACCTGTGATCAACAACCAGTGGAACGTAGAAACATGTAACCAACAGCTAGTGTAACCTACAAATCTGTGACCTACTGCCAGTGTAACCTACAAACCTGTAACCAACAGCCAGTGTACCTTCCCTATAAACCTGTGATCAACAACCAGTGGAACGTAGAAACATGTAACCAACAGCTAGTGTAACCTACAAATCTGTGACCTACTGCCAGTGTAACCTACAAACCTGTAACCAACAGCCAGTGTACCTTCCCTATAAACCTGTGATCAACAACCAGTGGAACGTAGAAACATGTAACCAACAGCTAGTGTAACCTACAAACCTGTAACCAACAGCCAGTGTACCTTCCCTATAAACCTGTGATCAACAACCACTGGAACGTAGAAACATGTAACCAACAGCTAGTGTAACCTACAAACCTGTAACCAACAGCCAGTGTACCTTCCCTATAAACCTGTGATCAACAACCAGTGGAACGTAGAAACATGTAACCAACAGCTAGTGTAACCTACAAACCTGTGACCAACAGCCAGTGTACCTTCCCTATAAACCTGTGATCAACAACCAGTGGAACGTAGAAACATGTAACCAACAGCTAGTGTAACCTACAAACCTGTGACCAACAGCCAGTGTACCTTCCCTATAAACCTGTGATCAACAACCAGTGGAACGTAGAAACATGTAACCAACAGCTAGTGTAACCTACAAACCTGTGACCAACAGCCAGTGTACCTTCCCTATAAACCTGTGATCAACAACCAGTGGAACGTAGAAACATGTAACCAACAGCTAGTGTAACCTACAAACCTGTGACCAACAGCCAGTGTACCTTCCCTATAAACCTGTGATCAACAACCAGTGGAACGTAGAAACATGTAACCAACAGCTAGTGTAACCTACAAATCTGTGACCAACAGCCAGTGTACCTTCCCTATAAACCTGTGATCAACAACCAGTGGAACGTAGAAACATGTAACCAACAGCTAGTGTAACCTACAAATCTGTGACCAACAGCCAGTGTACCTTCCCTATAAACCTGTGATCAACAACCAGTGGAACGTAGAAACATGTAACCAACAGCTAGTGTAACCTACAAATCTGTGACCAACAGCCAGTGTACCTTCCCTATAAACCTGTGATCAACAACCAGTGGAACGTAGAAACATGTAACCAACAGCTAGTGTAACCTACAAATCTGTGACCAACAGCCAGTGTACCTTCCCTATAAACCTGTGATCAACAACCAGTGGAACGTAGGAACATGTAACCAACAGCTAGTGTAACCTACAAATCTGTGACCAACAGCCAGTGTACCTTCCCTATAAACCTGTGATCAACAACCAGTGGAACGTAGGAACATGTAACCAACAGCTAGTGTAACCTACAAATCTGTGACCAACAGCCAGTGTACCTTCCCTATAAACCTGTGATCAACAACCAGTGGAACGTAGGAACATGTAACCAACAGCTAGTGTAACCTACAAATCTGTGACCAACAGCCAGTGTACCTTCTCTATAAACCTGTGATCAACAACCAGTGGAACGTAGAAACATGTAACCAACAGCTAGTGTAACCTACAAACCTGTGACCAACAGACATTTTTACCTACAAACCTGTGACTAACGAGCAGTGTAAACAGTAATGTTACAGAAACAATTATCAATTCATGTTAAAAATATTGAAAACTTACTTTTGTGCTCGGTTTCGCTTGCGTTAATGTAGATTTTGTCAAACTTCATGATGATCGATTGAGTAATTTAGACGTGAACGCGTTACAACCAACGTTACAACCAACTCACATTTAAATTCAAATGTTAGTTAGGATTCAAACGTATGCAAGGAAAGGGTCAAGATAATGTTAATAGAAAATATCAGTATTATGTCAATTATGTAAATTATAGATAATGCAATAAACTATAACTATAGACAATATACAAGCAATGGCCGTGAGTTTGTTTGCCCGCTTTCTTCTCACAAGGTTTGCGATTTGGAATCGGGCGGTTATGCGAGTAGATAGACGTAGGCAGACACGGTATTATTTGTCATCCATTGTTTTAATAACTTTACTTTTGACAAAGCAACCTATTGGGACGGTGACTTTGTGTGTAGATCTACGATTTCAAATACTTGTTGAGCAATTTTATGAAGCAAAGATAATATAGAATTTGAATACGTAATATCTTTTATTTTATAACTATGTATTATATTCACTAAATCTTGTACGCTGTGTACAAGATTGGCGTGTTAGAATATAGCCTAAAACATGCACTGAGAACTGATTTATTAGTAATGGTGTGATTATTTCTCATTTATTCTATTATATTTTATTTTAGTAATACAACCTGTAACAATGATCAAAAAGTATATATTATAAGTTAATAGTAGGTACATAATACGGGGCCGAAGACAGTGGTATTTGGATGAATCTTTGCAACAAGCGACAGTACACGATTTCACAACATTACAGACTTTAAAAAGTTTGGGGTTAATTTTACCCACGTTAGATTTTTATCGAGTAACAAGAATCTTTTTTATATCGATAAAAAAAATAAGACTCGATAAAAAAAAAGATTTCTTAGACAAAAAGAACCATTTAGATATAAAAAGAAATATTCACCATAATTGCATTTCCTGAAACTGTCCTATATCGATCAACAATTCAATTCCAATACACCATCTCAAATCACTTTCAACCCAAAACTGATCAACCCTCTAGTAGCGGGCAAAAGTTGCATGTTTTACCTACATAGGACGATAAATCCCACACCGAGGTGTACGCATTGAAGGGCGCCACTTACATTTAAATATGAAAGGGAACAGGAAATTGGTTTCCAAGCACATGAGTCCCATGAATGGTTCCCGCGATTTGTATCAATAGACCGCGGTAAACATGCGGATACATTAAAAAATCTCCATACAATACTGACTTTTATAACAATTGTAATAAAAGCTTTTGTTGTCTAAATAATAAGATTTTATGATGCAAATTCAAAATAGTCCACGCAGGATGGGTTAGGCACTTCAATGAGATATAATGACAGATTACTAATGTTTTATTGAAAAACCCACCAAGCACATATAGACGGAAACGATTGGGATTCGGTTACAAACGTGAAATGTTATTTTCTAAACAGAAATTTATAAGATCGAACTGCAAACTGCAAATACATATTGGTATTTGAACGAGTGCCAGTTTCTCGTATAAATTCAATGGTTGGTGCTTGGCTCTCGACGTATTAAAAGAAAACCAGTACTTTATACTTTATACCAGTTCGTGATGAATTGTTATTGCATTTCTTTAACGTAACATTTCTTATATTAAACAGTTAAAATAAAGGTAACCACGTTTTACACTGAGGGTATATAGGTATGATTACCTATTATTTGGTTTTTAAAGATCTATAAATGTAAAGGCTTTTGGACATAATTTTACCCAGCATGGCGATAGGGCGTTATTAATTTTTTTATGCCAATTACTTTCGGTTGCAGTTAAAATAATGTAGGTACTCTGAAGTGCTCTAAAAGGGAGCCCCCATCGCAATGCAGATAGGGGTTTGAGAAAAATTGGTGATATTAAAGTCAAAAAACAGTTATAGAAGTACACTACTGTAATTATTATTGAAATTACAAGTGAAGTGACGTTTTACACACCGAGAAACCGGTTTTGCTTATTAGACCACGATCAAGATTCGACTTTTAATTTATGGGTTTTTAAAAAACAACCCAATGTTCTAAATTTAAATTTGGACTAGGTGTTTTGCGTGGCACGAACCAGCTACAACATACCAAAGATACCGTTGAAGCACAAATTGAAGTCCTAATTGATAGTCCTGCTCTATTTTTCGTTTCTATAGAACTGATTTGAACTAAAATAGTCAAAACTATATTTTATACTATCTAAATATTAATTTAGAACTCTATAAACAAAATTATGTTTTATAAAAAGTTAACTAATACATCCAACAATTTATAATTTTTTTATTGATTAATTTAAATTTTAATTTAGTTCATGCAAATATAACATAACTGTTGTCCTCTAAGCGCCAATGCTAACGTTGTCTGCGTAATAAAGGAGCTCAACAAAATGATATATGTAAACGTATTCGCAAAATAATCGAACACCGCGAATAATGTATTTCATCTCTAATTAAACGTGGCTTCACACAAATTAGGCTGTGTGTCGACCGATTAACGATTATTCCGATTAACAATTGTTTCGACACTCGATTCTCGCAACGCTTGTTAACTTGGCGTTTGCGATTGTGTAGCGAATTTTAAATAGCTATCTCTGTATATTCCAATTCAGAATTCAAAATATTGTAATTGATTTCTGAATTTATATTGGTATCAAGTCGTATTACGTATTTAAATGGGAATTAGAGATGGCGACAGGGTTATTATTTGAATTGACAATTTCGCATAAATAATCGAGATTGTGCGAGTTTAGACGCAGTAACAACTCAGCGTCGCTAAGTACCTGTCTAATTTGCGTTCAGTGATGTCTAGGCAACCGAAACATCATACCAAAGTCTATATAGATTACTTGACGTCACTAGTACGGCACTAATTGTATGTTTAGAAAAAGCAAATCAACATATTTATATACGAGTATGATCGAAGATTGTTCACCTCAGCCGTAGTCAGGGCGGGTCGCTACTTTATCATGCAACTAAAAGTTAAAAGTTATTTTTCTATCACTCGGGATGTTTCTTTCTGTACCCGATAATGATTGATTGAGTAGTTAAGAGACAATATTCTGAAAATTTTTAATATCTTTTGAACCAAAAAAATACACGTGATTTTGGCTAAGGGGGGTGGGGTAAGTTTAAAACCTCACCACGTATCACCGGGAGGTTAAAAAAATGTTTAAAAAACATCACGTGATTAATGGACGACCTCTAAGATGTGAAAGCGTAACAAACAAACAAATCAGGAAAGTGACAACTCAATTTGTAGTGTAGCCACCTGAAAAGCCCAGTGCGCGAAAAGTGTGCTGTGCGCGAAAAGTATGCTGTGCGCGAAAAGTGTGCTGTGCGCGAAAAGTGTGCTGTGCGCGAAAAGTGTGCTGTGCACATCGATATGCGAGCGCAACCGCGTATTGGATAGGTGGTGATTATGGGTACCGCAGTATTTTGGTTGGTTCGTTAATTTTATTCTATTCCTAGCTGTTCCCCGTGTACATATTTATATAATTTGCGCGGACTCCAATTTTTTATAATTTTGTATTTACTAGCAACCCGCCCCGGATTCGGTAGCAGAGACATCTTCAACAATCGTCATCACATTTCCACCAATTTACTAAATGTAGTAGTAGTCAATAGTCATTAATTCCCAAAGTGCCCGGTAATAGGCTTGCACCCTATTCCCTGTTTTTTATATTGTTTTAGTTGTGGGCGAATTTTGATTGGGGGACTGATCCCTCTCTCTAACAATTCTTTAAAAAAAAAACAATTCCATAAAAGACTTATATGGTTTTCTCATAGATGCCATTGTCAGCACTGTACCTGGATTGAAATGGGACCACACGGGAAGCACCAGCTTTCAAAAAAAAAGAATCATCAAAATCTCGAATATTCAACCAATATTTTTATTTTTAAACCAACAGCTGTTACTGTGACAGATCAGTAACCAGTTTCTATATTATTCCATGCTAGTTATTTAAAAAAGCAATATGAAAATCAATGAAGCAATTAATAATCCACACGCGATGCCCTAGAAGCGAACGTCTTTACCAGTGTACCATCTATATCCTAATAAAAATAAAAGAAAAAAATATTAAAATGATACTGCGGTGTCCCAAGCAATTATAGATTTTAAAGGTTTTATTTTAAAGTTGTGAGTCCCTTAAAGGGCGCTTATAAAAAAATTATATTGGAGTGGACACCGTGAGAATTTAAAATAGTGTCTATCCTTATATGTCTAGCGGGATAAGGCGGTTTAATATGTGCATTAATTTCAGTATACTATTATCTCATAACCCTTTTTTAGTATGTAGATTCAGAGGGTTATTTTTTACTGCGTTTGTATCGAGTTGTATGTGAATTCAGAACTATCAGGGATGGGTTGTTTTTACTAATTTTGCTAAAATATTTTCAAGTCTATAAACACTACTGCCGTGGTAATAGAGATAGCATTAAGGCAGAAGAGGCGTGTTCCTGACTGATCTTGATTAAAACGGCAAAATAGACAACGCCGTTAAAGTTACACAAAATATGATGTATCATTAGTTCATCCCGCTCTAACAGCGGTGTCTTGCACAAGAGGATTCAATGACACTTGACTGCAAGTGTAGTGTGACGGATGACAACGTTGTTCACGGACTTAGAATGTAGTAGTTTTTATATTATATTTTTAACTAGCAACCCGCCCCGGCTTCGCACGGGTAGCAGAGATATCTTCAACAATCATCAATATATTTCAATTAATTTACACAAAATCTTAACAAATTATACACCTATACCTTCCTCATGAATCACTCTGTCTATCAGTGAAAACCGCATTAAAATCCGTTCAGTAGTTTTTTAGACAGACAGACAGACGCGACGGGGGACTTTGTTTTATAATATATAGTGATAGTTTCTCAAGTTTTCTTTCTTACAAAATTATTAATCTCAATGAAAATATTTCGATTAGTTTTTATCGAATACCCTGCACTATGTTCTATGGGTTTAATCCAACACATATTCCAGCTGTTGTGATTCTTATACCTGGATCTACAAAAGTGACTCAAGAATACTACCACGAGAACAACCATATATGACACAAAGTGATTCCAAATAAATAGGAGAACTTAGAGCTAGTTGTGACTCTTGAGTTGCAAGTGCTCATGGGCATAAAAAAAGATCAACACCGTGTGACGTGGAGAGAAATAAAGAAATATATATTAAGAGAAAATAGGTCAGACGAGCTCACCTTACTCCTCAGACGCCGATGGATCACCGTAATGATCATACTTTTTTTTTAATTTGTTTTTTTTTACAAATTACAGATATGTAATAAAAGACGTAAGTGGTCAATCAATACAATGCAATTACGCCACAAAGTTTTAAGAATTATGTCTAAATTCCTATACAACTTAAACGTATCGGTCAAATACATACGAGTAGTTCTTTCATATCTTCAGGGCAGTTCAAGACTGACTACTACTGTAGGTAATTATGCATATAATCACATGATATTTCAACAACTATAAACTAATTTTGTAACTTGATCTATGAAATTCCAATCAAACGTCAATTAATTATCAAATATTGCATTAATTAAAACGGGTTTTGTAATTACGCTTCATTCTATTTTCAATTGCATAAGGCTTTGATTACATCCATAAACAAATGTGTGTACAACTACATTGATTTTGTATGATATTGAGTATTGGTTTTCGGCGCATAGGTGATTTGGTATAAGTTTACAATTCCCTGTAATCAACACGTCGTCGTGGCATAGATTAGATTCAAATTAATCATGAAACTTGATAGATTGATCTGTAATTCTTATGTACTTTTATATGATCTCCGTAGATCAACGCTATTATAAGGCTAAGATTCTCAGATAAATAGAGGGTAGACAGAAAGTGCCATCTCAGGCATCTCCCTGCTGCAGAAGTTACATAGGTACGCCAAAGTTAAGTTCAATGAGATATCCGTAACATTTTACAATATAATAAAAAACAAAATGATCCGGATATGGAAAACAATAAGATGGTTTCAAATTAGCGGCAAAAACAAGCGGCGGTAGCGTAATGGCTAAGGCGTCGGACTTGCGATCAAGTGGTTGCGGGTTCGGACCCCACCCAGTGCACTACTGTCGTGAACCCACTCCTAACACAAGCGTTAAGCTTAGCTGGAGGGGTTAACGAGATTACTAGTAAAGTGTGACCCACGTTACTAGTAACCTTTTTTATAAAAAAAAATCAAATTAATAATAATAATAAAATTAATAAAAATTAATTAATTATTAAATTGGTATTGTTCTGAACCAGAGATCTAAATATATTTAAGACAAAGTTTTAAATTAAAACTCTTAATGTAAAACTTCTTCCATATATATATATCTTAAATTCCAGGATCATCGCTACATATCTCATAAAAGCATCTCGTAAAATAAATCAAAAACATTGTAGTTATAACTCTTACCAACCAAGGACGGCTTTAGAACTAATTAGAATATTCATATAATTACATGTCGTTCCAACCATAAGGATAGAAGACTTAAGTATGCTTTAATATGTGGTCGCTCGTTTTGAGTCTCAGAAGAGAAAATTTATTAATTATGGAATAATTAGGCAAAATTGTTAAATATAAACATATGTGATAACTAAATATGACTAGTGTTATAAATAAAAAAAACTATATTACAGCAAACTGTACCTAAAAATGAAGATGGAAGGAGTGAAACTTGAACTAAGATTTTTTTTTCGTCTAGAATGTACGACGTGATGTTTTGTAGATGAACCCACTAAAACCACATACCATTTCAGATACTAAACTTTTGGGGAATTGAAAAACAACCGATTGGAGTGACGCCAATCTTGTTAATTTTTAACCCCCGACGCAAAATGAGGAGTGTTATAAGTTTGACGTCGATGTCTCTGTGTGTCTGTCTGTGGCATCACAGCTCTCAAACCGATGGACCGATTTCGATGTGGTTTTTTTCATTTAAAAGCCAGTTTCCTTGCGGTGGTTCTTAACTATGTTTGGTTAATATCGGTGTAGCAGTGTAAGAGTGTCAGCTCTTTTCCAAAATTATGTAAAGCATTTTTTTTCACAACTCCCTCAATATTGGTATGAAATGAAAGGGCTTGATTAGTAGAATACTATACACTATGATAAATTTCAAATCCAAGATGGCCGTTCATACTATTTTTATTTTTACACCAAAAATTCGAACGAAACGTTTTGACAGCTCCATTTTTTCTAAGGTCTGGAATGAACTGCCTGCGTCTATTTTTTAAGATAATTATAATCTTGGAACGTTCAAGAGTAGAGTGAATACGTTTCTCTTGGATAGGCGTGTACCATCTTCGCCTTCATCACCACTTTCCATCAGGTGAGTTGGAAGACAAACGCCTATTCCATTACACAAAAAAATACCTACAAATAATTTAAATAAAACACTTTTTTTATTAAACATTCATTTAAAATGGTGCGTGCATCTAAAATATCTCATATATTTTCCAACAATATCGACAGTACATAAAAGTTGATTGTGCAAATGAAAGTCTTGTAGTTATAGCTATTAAAATAAAATTCTAATGCAATTTACAACAGTCTGTTATCTGTCATATGAATATAATTCAGTCCAGCAAGACATTAACGTTGTGTCCAGACGGATAAAGTCGATAAGGCAGTTGCTTAATTAAGTTGTGTGTGTGAAGTCATTTTCTAAAGATAATATCAATAAAGTGTATTAGTTATGTAAGGGAAGTTGTATTTTTTAACATAATAAATGTTATAATGTGAAGATTATGGAGTTCATTGCGCTATTGCAAACTGGTATTGAGCTTAACTGTACTTATTTTAACGGTAAGTACTGAAAACATACTAATTTATTATCCTTATTTGATTGAATTTATCTACAAACCAACCTCTTCACTTAGCCAACAATTAGCTACATAATTTACCTTATAATTTTCTATTTATACGCTAAAGCATCTAGTTAATACTTTTTCTTGGTATCCATACATAGTATAGTATATCCATAGTCTTGTATGTACCCGCTGTGATCTAAATAAAAGGGGTAGAGCCAAGTTCAAGGTACGGGAAAGGTGACATTCAAATAAAAAAATCAATATGACGACTACTTATTATGCAGACGAAGTCAATAAATAATATTATACTGATCTTAAAGTATTAAGAGAAAGAAAATAACTTCTCAGTAGACTTAAAAGTATGAGAATACGTTGTTGGATGGGCATTTGACTCAATGATTTCATTAGTGACTTTTTCATTTAAATAATTAAGTAGTTATATACAATTTATTTAACTACTTATTTATTTAAATGAAAAAGTTGAAATATGTGCGTCTAAAATTGTAAAAAGTTTTTTGTTTTTTTTTATAAAAAGACATCTCCCACATTAGGCATTACTCCTTTGCAGCGGGGGACTTTACAAACATACAAACAAACGGACACAAAAAACACTCAGATTCGGGTGCGAATCAAACCCACGACCTATGGCATAGCAGTCAGGGTCACTAACCACTGGGCCAACAGGCCAGTCACGTGTCTCTCATAAATGTGTATGTATAGACTGCGTGTTTCACTTGTTTATGAAACATGAATAGTGTGGGACGACGAATTTTTTTTTAAATTCATTGAAATATTTGAAATAAAGCGCATATTATGGGATTGCTCGTCTAAAAATTCCAAAAATAAAATCAAGAAAAATTATGGGCAGACGTTTCAAATGAAACAAACGTAGTAAACAACTGATGATGTGGACGGCACAGTTTTCGAAACATTGGTCTTGGTAAACATCTACGTGATGTTTCAGAAACTGTGTATCCGAAACATTGTTTCTCAATGAATACACCATGTATTTTAGGGGGCGTCAGGGTTGAAGGCGCCAGTCTAAAAATAGTCCGGCATCCCCGAAATATACACGTGAGTAAAACCGTATATCCTTAATTAATATAGATACCTTCATTTCGGTCTTTTTTTCAGGAGACACGAAATATCTAAAAATCCGTTGGCGTATAATAACAAAACATAAGCAAAGTAAGAACAAGCAATATTCTGCCGATAGACATTTAGTTACCTAAAATTCTTTATAATATTTGATTTAGAATGGCCGCAGCGAAATTTTAAAAATAACTTTGATAGCTACATAAACAATATCTTATATAAAAAAAAAAGCAAGGATGAAATGTAAAGAGTATTGTTTAAATTATTTATCTACAAAATAAAAACTCACATCTATTTTTATACCATCCGTAATGAGTTAAAAAATGCAAGCAATGATTCCCCCCGTTTGCCATCACACACAGTAATGTACACCATTTTTTACATTTGCATAATCGACGGCTTCGAAATGTTTTCATTTAAAATTTGTACAGTCATTATGAACGACATTGCTTAATGTTCCTTGTTCAAAAAGAATAAACAAATGAAATACAAAACAATTTAGAAAACATCACTTTAAAAAAGGTTTTAATAAGTTTTTAAAGTAAAAAAAGAAAAAACTGTAGGTTAGTATTGTACCTTACAGCTTACACTACGATTTAGTATCTATTCATTTTATAATACATTGTGCTCATAACTCTACAATTATGGATTTAAAGCAGCTTAGGGTTACAGCCCAAATTTGGTAGAACACCTCTGGTGTGACTATCATAATCACGAGAGATGTAGCAAGCGGTACCTCCAAGTCAAAAGAAACCCTGGGGTCAGAGGCTAAAAAGAGTCAGGCTTTCGCTGCACGTTTGATGTTATCGCGACATCTAGAGTTTAGAGGCAGCCTGCTACTGGTCGTTCTTACCGGGGCTCCAGGATGTGATTTTATGGGATTTCAACTGACTGGAGCACAAAGGTATCTCATAAGGGTACTAACACAGTTTTTCGTTGCCGTTGCCGTTAAACTAAATGGGAAAAAGTTGTGTTTTAATTTTGAACAGTTTAAAGAATTAATTAAATAATGTTTTGATGAATTATTACCTTTTTAACCGACTTCAAAAAAGGAGGAGGTTCTCAAATCGATTGTATTTTTTTATGTATGTTACCTCAGAACTTTCGACTGGGTGAACCGATTTTGATGATCCTTTTTATTTGAAAGCTGGTACTTCCCGTGTGGTCCCATTTCAATTTCTTTTTAAGTCGGTTTTTTTTTTGAAGAATTATTTCAAGAATCTTAATTAGTATTATTCACTGTTAACTATATTTTCAGCAAAAACGAGGCCTTACAAGTGGAGCCACGTATTTAGTCCACCAATTAACTTACATTTACTTGGACAGGTTTTTGTTTTTGTCATTAAAAAAGGTATATTTCTCGTAATTAGGACTCAATATCTCAACTATTCATCTCACGATCATTGGAGACCTAATTAATAGGCATGTTATTTTTAGACTTCAGACCTACAGACATGGCGGCAAATGATAGGGATGGCTTTATGCTAAATTAAATCATTTTATGCACTTCATTTTATATTTAATTTGTAAATATGAGTAATTAAAATCATTCGTACTTAATTCATTACATTTAATTTAGTTCCTTATTGCATGTAATGATACGTTTTATATTCAGATGTAGTCACTGACTTCGAAAATTAGCTTTAGAAGCAAACATTTCACCAATTCAATATACACTTTTATATCAATATGTAAGCTAAGTAGTGTTCTAATTGGCCGGAGAAACGACGTTGTACCTCTAAACAGCTGCTCGAAATGAAGCCATATCAGCCGTATCCCATACACTGGGCCCGGGCACCAACGACACTCGACACCCAGTAGAGAATCCAGCGACTTTGCAAAGATACTCGTATCTCCAAAAGTAGCCTTATGCTAGAAAATATGGTTCTTTACGAGGTCCGGACCTACAAGCCGTATAATGGTCCTAGAAAGTGAGCGGGAGAAGACTAGCAACCTCCCGTCAAACAGAATATGCAACGGCTACCTGTGAATGTAAAATAATCTACATGAAAAGTGGAATAAAAATATTACTCTGGCATGTGCGGGCCCGAAATAGCAACGAAATTTATTCCAGGTGGGTATACCCTAACTCAGCTTGGCAGGTAAGTTACCCTGCGGCCTATCTGTGGTCCGTGCCGCGTGCCGATCTGTGGTCTATCCTAATGTTAAGAGAGTTTCTTCCAAGATTATACCTGAGTCCCTGCTAAACAGCATTCCGTGATATAACACCGTGTGGTTTTGTTAATTCATTGTTGACATAAGCAATTTAGTATTAAGGAGTAAACTGCGATCCGGTTAGTATTACATACAGAATAACATAAAATCTACATAGTTGTGTCAAGAATAGTAGCTAATCGCACAAAGCTTCTAACGTACAACTACACGTTAATAATTAATTACACGACCCCATCACCGGTTGCTGGCTTTTAAATTACAAAACTGGCCATAATTGCAACGTGATTGCTCATGTAATAGATGTATAACAGTAGGTGAATTAACCGGATTAATCTTTGAGATTGTTATGGCCGACAAGGCGGCAGTTTTATAGAAAAATCATTTCGTTTTGCTACATTAAACTGCCGTGGATGAGCGCTAAGCACTGTGGTTTAACAGCTTTAGCGACGCAACGTGTGGATGCGCTAATAAAGCGGATGCTCTGAACCATTTGATGTTAAAACTTCATCATGTTTATATATGGTAAATTAAAGAATAAGCTTGTCTTGGCTTAAATTTTATAAAATTATTATTACTTTGCACTTAGATAATATATTATTTAGGTAATAACACACACTTTAAATACCTTGTATATAAATCAATATATATAAAAATCAATGCCACTTTTCGTTGTAATTTTATAACACAAGAACGGGCTCACCCATCCAAACCAAATGTTTAGGCTTTGTTCGGACTATTTAGTATATGGTTTATGTAAAGTTTGCACAAAATCGGTCGAGCGGTTCTTCATTTATCACATTTATACGTAGCGAAGCACGTACCGGGCCGCTAGTGCTTTATATAATATTATGCCAATATATAGTCATAAAGCTTATGTAGCAATAACCAAAAATAAATACGAATTCTAGATTTTAGAAATTAGTATAAAAAGCATATGACGTTAAAGGATTGAGATGAACCATCTAGTCAAAATAGTGATAGACGTAGACATCACAATATTGTCGAGATTCCGTGAATGATATTCTTTTTTAACTAATGCTATTAAATGTATTTTAAAAATATAAAATATATTGATAACAATGATTATGAATAACCGGTAGATAAGTCAGTAAAAGATGATTTCAGAATTCCGACTTTCCTCAATTACAATTACAATAAAAGTCAGTTCTTTTTCGGTCCGTTGATTTAGTTCGTTTTTTAGTAGATACGTGTAATTTAATTCTTTAATAATGCATAAACCCTTTGTCTGGCAACGGGTTTTAATTTTAAATTATAATGAATCGCAGCAGCGGGATAAGGTCTATAAGTGAAGGCAGATTAAATTTTGATATAGTAACAATCTCGATTGCTTTTTAGAACACGAGAGAAGCTAAAACATTTCATTAGTTGATAAAGGTGACTGTGAAAATACTTAGTTTTTTGATTAATGGATCATATTTATAAGTATTAGTTAGCTTGAACCTTAAAATAGATATTTTTGTAATATCTTGACTAGATGCAAAGTCTTAAAGAATTACTCTAGAAACGGGTGAGTACACCTTTTCACAGGCAATATTAAATTTGCAGAGCTGTTGCCACATTTGCGGGTCGCACTTCGTTTGTCAGCTGCTAGTTAAGACTGCGGTGTCAATAAACTTAAGTTCTTCATTTAGGATATTAGAACCACATGTGTACTACTACCTTTTAGCATGGGGTGAGATCCACGGTATCACACGCCTTAGTTGACAGCATAGCTATTTCTTCATAGAAAATAATTTTAGACGATTCAGGTAAAAAGATTAGATACCATGTCTGGTCAATTAATCCTAATCACGCCTAAATCATCAACCCGTCAATAAGTTTTCATTTCATTTTCAAACTAGCCTATTAAATAAAAAAAAAGGAATCATTACCGATATTCGATAAGTAAAATTAAAAAAAGCACTTTGGCTACTAAAACACCAGACGTGACGTGAAGACTAAGTATCCCCTTTACTACCGTTTGCGACTAAAAATTAAGAACGAATTATGATCTACTATAGATGAATGCCATAATAAAATAAATTGAAACGCTTAATAAACAATTAATCCATTGGGTTCAATGCTTAAACATTTATATCATGTAACACGACATTCCATTTACGTTACGTTAATTTAAAATGACATACAAATGTATTCAATACATTTGAGTGGGCGAGTCGGTGCGGATACAGATGAAAGAAAGACGTATACTGTCCAGATCAGCAGTATACTGAAGAATTGCCATGTTAAAAGCACCGTCGTCGTCACCGTTATCGTCTCTGTCTACCCCGAACGGGAATAAGGCGTGAGCATACGTATTTGTTATACATAAGAAAATTAATAAGAGTGTCATTACTAGATAGATATGTAAAAATTATATCATAACAAATTTTCTCTGCTACTTGTGTCAGGCCAGGTCCACTCCGCAGAGTACGTATAAAGCTACAAGTACACGGTGGGATCGACTAAACGTGCCAAAATTCAATGGAATGCCGCGCGCTGGCCGTGCCGCACGCTAGTTCGATGCTCACTCACGCGCTACGTCGCGTCATCCGTTCGTATGTAGACTATCGAGTTAGTAGTACCTAGCCTAAGTTTATTTGCACATTATTTTGGTAATAGGCACATAACTGACTGGTAATTAAATATTCAGATTAATTAATTATTAAAAAAAGACAACCCTAACGTCACGGCGTCATCAGAACAGATAAGGGTTACGCAATAGAAAGAGAGGCAACTTCTAGGTGAAAATAACTGTAGATAATTAGCGCTGTGTGACCTGAATTGTGACTTTATTGTGTCGGACCTAGAGTCACTATTTATTTAAATGACTTGGCGGAGTGGGACTTCCTTACCTGTACTATTATGTAGTCTGTGCTTGTGTTACAATTGAAAAGTTGCTGGTTATCGTGTACAGTAGCGACAGAAAAAAGTGTTCATATTTGAGCACGTTAGGCGCGGTTTTGTATTACCGAATGAGCCTAATGATTACTGAAGCGAGGAGGATCTTATTTCATTTTACGACCAATAAAAACTATGCCAGTTAAGAATAACACACTTGAACCTAACGAAACCGGTAGCTATTCATTTGCAAGAGAGTTGGCTAATGACCGTACCGAGAGTACAGTGGCAATTACCGAACGATTTACGACATACACACCACTGTTATTATATTATAGTGGATGCCAACGATCTAGTAACATTTTAATTCCAGAGCGATATTTCTAATGGCATATATATCACAGCATAACTAATGATAGTTATATAGAAGCACTCTCTAAACCCACAGTCATACTTTTTCACAGTGACACTTAGAGCCATTTCTCTGCGGGACAGTCTATCCGTGCGCGTGACCCGTTGTCTATCCTACCAAGTTGGACTTTCCCAGGTAAAGGTATTTATACTCACGAGACACATACATCGTCCTGAAGAGCCTCCCGCGATGGGGTGATGTCCGTGAGTTCCATGACATGACGGAGTTTATCTCCTCGCGGACTAGTGCTGAGTGGATTACTAGGGATGTCCCTCGTAGTCTCGCAGTACCAACGGTCCACTAATTTTAGGCGCAATATGGCGCACCGTGTGTTTAATCGGTGCAATTCCGACACACGGCCTCACGGATGGGCCTGGTGAGGGACCCATAAGAGTTGCCACACGTAAAAAAAGGTACAAGTATTTGTAATTAAAGATAAAAGAGTATGACACAGACACAAACTTTCGCAGAAAAATAACAAAATAAAACGGCTTTTATGTTCAAGTTTCGTGACGCGTATTGTAGGTGTTTATCTTATGCCTCCGAGTGACAGATGCCTGATTATACTTTCAAAGTTCTAGCAGCCTCAGTAAAAAAATCTTACACAGCCGCGTTACGTATTTATTTTCAAAGCACTCTTTTCTGGAAAGGTTATTCAAGCTTACAATTTTGTGTACAGAGTTCAGACACAAAAGTGTTTTGATATTTTTATCTTAAAAGAGTGTTAAATAGCGTAGTTTGTGTTCTATACAATTACCGTAGTAATATTGTAATGGATTTGTACACAGCAAAAATGGATATATATCTACCTATTTGTATATTGTACTTACCAACTAACACAGCTGTTTAATTGGCGGTGACGAAAGACTCGATATTGGTATTGCAATGTATATTATTTTGTAATTTTTTAAAAGTATTTTTTTTGTTGTTTTTTCATAATAAAACGCTCATTAAATTACCTTTTAAACAAAAGTTAATACCGCAATTCCAGACGTTAGATGACGATCCCATTAAACGAAACACGAAAGCGCACGGAAGTGTAACAACCAAATACCCAAGTTCCCCTCACGGTTTATTCCCAAGAAAGCGAGGAACTGTATTTATTTTGTCAACAATGTACTGCTATTAAGGCTTCACAATGGAGTCTTGAATGTACTAAGGGGAGGCTGTGTACAAACGTAGTTAATCCAATGACACGATGCCGGGACTATTAAACGTCTTACATAGGCTGGACTAGAACCAATTACTTATTGTTTAGTGCGATTCATAAGAGATCGCGAGTTATTTAGAGGTAGTTTTAATAGAAAGAAAGAATGAAAATCCTTTTATTTTTACACAAACATTGGACGCACACATGACATATTAAACTAAAAATATGTATACAAGAAAAAAGTAAATGACAAAACAAAGAAACGAAATGAGCTTTATCTATGGTCGGATAAGAAAGTCTGTATACTCTGTGGTAATCTGTAGATTTTCTGTCTACGATTAATAGCTATTGTCAATAATATGGAAAAAAACAATTCCGTATTTTTGTTTGTCACTTTTCAATTTACATATTGCTATGTGCGTCACGTATCTATGTGCAAAAACAGGTATATGCTCAGTATTGCTGTTGCCTCAACTTCAAAGAAATTGGTGCCACAGCGCTGATTTTCAGCACAACCTTGGGTGACGTAATGGCGTCCCACCAGCGGACCCAAACACATAATACATTAGTTAGTTTATTTTAAAATATTAACAATGTTATTATGATTTTCGTTGTTTTTATTAATTGACACTGGGCAAACCGATGTCTTTGAATCTACTTAGAATTCCAAATTCTAGTTAATTTGATAAAAAAATATATTGATAACAACATTTATGAATAATCGGTAGATAAACATTACAGAGGTGATCATTACCCATTAAAGTTGTTTTATTTTATAACAATTTATCTTTAAAAATTCAGTTGTTGATTTGCCGCCGTCCCATTTGTCTTAGATAATTTATGTGATACTGTACATAGTGCTAATATTAAGTAATTCACGCTATTACCTACGAAAATGAATATGATACATAAATCTTTCTTTGGTAGATTTATTTATTAATGTGTATTTCATATGTTTGTTTAAAAATTTAAATAGTACATCAAAGATAACTAAAACTCTATTCGCTTATATTTCAAGCCATCCTAATTTCTATACAAGTTAAACTAGTCCTATCGATAATAATGGCAAACATGACACCATTGGAAGAGTGGGACAGATAATAAATGAAAGGGAAGATGGCGCCTGTGGGAGAGGATATTAGTGAGTGCACATCTCACTTGATCGTAGCTTAAGATAACATATAGTACAACTTCTAATAGACGTAGTAAAGGTTCAATGAGGGCTTGTGTACACGGTTGTACACGGTTTTATGGAGTGAAATGTATTTCTACGAAGCATGTTAATTTGTTGCAGTATATGGTCGATTTGTAGATAACGAGTATTTTGTTTACTAAAGTTAAAATAGTTGACATCGCTACTTTTAGAATAGAATATTCTTTATTGTACACCATATTACATTTAACTACATTGATCTTAATGTTATTGTTAGGTACAATGGGCGGTGTTATCGCTAAAAGCGACCAGACAACCTTAGGATGAACTATTTGAAGTTAGTTCCTCACTATCCTTAGTTTTATCTGTTTACTTACTAATATCGATAGTACCGTTACCTAATACATACATACCCTCACGCCTGAACCTTCTAAAGGGTAGGCAGAAACGTTTTAAGCATCCACGTTTTTCCAATTTAAATTAGATCCCACTCACGTAATTAAAGGGATTAAAGTTTTTCTTAAATTGAAGTAAAAAATACTTGTGACAAGCAAATAGTATACCGAAATACCGTAGACACAAAAAGATATTTTAATTTGATTATGGTATTTGCTTTTAACATATTTATTTCCCTGCTTTTTGCAAAGCATTGAATAATTCTATAGTTAGCGTACTACACTACAACGTACATCCTTTTTTTTAGACACAACAACACAAGTGTGTATAAAAAACTAAGTGATCGTCAATTCAAGTTTCCAAATAAGAAAAAAACTATTTTTTTTTAATATCACTAGTCAGAATAACTCAAATTTCATTCATAGTTTTAATTTGCCTTACAATACATATCCGTATCCAATTGTTAATCATCGATTCGTGCAGTGATCTGAACAAAATATATAAATTGTTTACCACGTCTTAAAACTTAGCTGATATACATTTTTGTTCCGATGAAGTTATCTCAATCAATAAATAAAAACTTAGTTAAATGGATGTAAATAAATGCGTGAAATTCATAATATATGCATATAATTGGTATTTTGTTTGGTATCACGTAGTGCTGCTAGTTGTGTCTTGTATAGGAATCTTGTAAAAACAGAGAGCGAATTTTATTAATTGGATAATCAATTGTAATCAATAAAGAAACAACGAACTAAGATAAACAACAGCACTTAAAGAGGGTACTTCGTCGATTCACACCACAAGCTGTTCGGACCACGGTGTGAATCGCACAAGGCACCTTTTTGAATGCGTCGTTTCGGACCAGTGGTGTGAATCAACGAATGTCTATTTTGTACTTCGTCGTTTCGCACCACTGCACATTCCTATCTCTTTTGACTTTTATGACCTGACAACTCAGATGATAACGCGCATACTATAGTTCTCAGGTAAAAGCAACCCTTTTAATACCTTTACTGACACTTTTTAATTGACAACATGTCAGTAAAGGTATTAAAAGGGTTGCTTCAATCGACGAAGTACCCCTTAAAGATATTTAAAATAGTAACAAATAGCTATTACACAGCGATACAAAAGTAGTTTAATTAATACCATTTGGGGCTGCAAAGAAATTATAAACAAGATAAACAGTTACACAAAGACTTCAAGTTTCCCTTTTCAAAAGGCAAGACAAATTTGTCCGTTAAGCCAACGCCAACAAAAGATAAATTTATCCGTTTTGTTAAAACAAGTTAAACAACAGTTACTACTAAACATGGTCTGTGTTTACGTAATTTTGATGTATATGGCACTATAATTTAGTTGCAATTAAAAAAATAAGGAATGGAATCGTATATTTGTATAATTCATAATTCAAGCGTTTTTATTTTACACACAGACAAAATTTAAGACTTAACAGTGAAATTTAACGTCTCACGTTGCAGTCAGAGATCAGTTTACTCATCTCACACACGGCTCTCTGGTTTCAAACTAGGCAGAGCCTGAAATTACACCCAAACACAGAACAAATGATCATGCTCATCACACAATTATTTGTCCTGGGTGGAAATCGAACCCACGACCTCTGGCTCAGCAGTCGGGGTCACTAACCACTAGACAAATTAATCACCTTCATTACAAAAAATCGACAAGACCCTACATTAGAAAAGTACCTTAAAATATATTAATAAAAACCTCCCATGGATTTTTTAGTCAACTTCTTTAGACCGGTCATCTAGATCCATTTGGAAATCTTTCTCACAACATTTTCCAGGATATATTCCTACAATTCCAGGTATATTTTACCTCGAGTAATTAATAAAGACCCTTGTCAGAGGATTTATTTTGAGGTTAGTAATGAAAATAGCCAAATTTTCGCATTTACGCTGCTGTTATTACATTGTAAAATATGATCTATGGTTTTAAAGGTTCAGATATATACACAAAGCATTGTACATTTAAATAAGCTTATGAGGGCAAAGCTATCTTAATTTTCGAATACCCAGCAATTTTACAATTTGAAATATAGGCGAGCAAAAGACTAATCGTGGAAGCAATGAAGAATATATAGCCCTGTCAGTTTTGTAACTAATTAAACCTATATAATACCTCTACTGATGATAAGCAATGTAACAAGTAACTTGGTAAAAAAAACCATGGTGAAAAAGAGTGTCCTTGGAGTTTCTTGCCTGTTCTTCTCCATAGGATCTACGTTTTGGAACAGGCAATTAGCTTCCAGACTCCTTCTGACAATTCAAAATTACCTACAATGGGTTTACTTGAAATAAATACTTTTGATTTTAATACCTACAATGGGTTTACTTGAAATAAATAATTTTGATGGACAGATGGATGAGGGATGGATGGATGGATGAGATACTGTGACAAGCCCACCTATAAATGTACTAAGAAATCGTTCCCTAAAGTTAGTAGTCATAAATTTAATTACAGAAGTGCATTATTATATTATACAACGATTAAAGCTTTGCCAAGTGTTGCATTTCTGGCTAGGATTGTTAGTTTAACTATCATTAAATCAATGTCCGACAATTCTGAACTGAGGACAATGTGATAAATAATAGTAATAATTTTATTGCGTTTCATGTGGCCATTATTAAAATTAATGCTTGAATAAAGTGAGCTACCGAAATACTAGTTTATGACACCAGTAATCTAAAGGAGCTTTTTAAACCCCGACGTAAAAAGGACGGGGTGTTATAAGTTTGACGTCGATGTACGTGTGTGTGTGTCTGTCTGTGGCATCGTAGCTCTCAAACGGATGGACCGATTTCGATGCGGTTTTTTTTTCATTTGAAAGCCAGTTTTCTTGCGGTAGTTCTTAGCTATGTTTGGTTAATATCGATCCAGCAGTGTTATTACACTGCTGGATCGATATTAACCAAACGTATCAGTATCGATTTTCGAGTCGGGGGTGTTTTAAATTTTAAATTTATGATTATACGAGTTTGAAGTCTCTGTAATAAAAAGGTTAACATAACTCCAATCAGTACCGAAGCATTGAGTAAAAAGAAAGCTTTCTCTATAATCGAATAATACACAAAAGATCTTAGAGAATACCTACGCAGAACTGCACGGTGAGTAATGACAGCAATCATTTAAGGCCGCTAACTGCCGACGCAATTTCATCAAATTGCAAGTCATTCGATCGGATCAATCAGCTTTGATCAGCTTTCAATAAGGGAATTTATGGCAACACAATATTCTATTGAAGGGATTCTGCGTTCGTTTTATTTAAACGTCGTATTTCATTTAGACTTTACAAAGAAGTCAAACATGTTCTAAATTCAACTAACTCTCCCTGTCTGTGTTACCTTTTATAGCTAAACCACTGATCCTGATAGAAAACAGTTTTTTTATGGTATATAGGGCAAGTAATTATTTCCTTTGAAACAAGGCTATGAGTTTTGACGACTTTACCAACATCAGCAAAAATATAGTTTTAGTTTTTAACTGCAATTTCATGTAGAGAGTGATACTTCACCAGTCATGTGACTGCAATTCAAGCAGAAATTTGCTGTGCCTGATATCCTGATATTAGTTTTAAGGTTTGAGATTGGTTAGATTTAAAATGTATACTTAAAAAAATATCAGTAGACTTAATGACTAATAAGACTTAATGTTACATCCCACTAATCCCACTAATATCATAAATATGAAAGTTTGGATGGATGGATGGATAGCTGGATGGATGGATGGATGGATGTTACTCTTTCACGCAAAAACCACTGAACCGATTGCGATGAAACTTGGTATGTAGATGGGTGGAGACCTGGATTAACGCATAGGCTACTTTTTATCCCGATATTCTCACGGGATCGAGACTTACGCGGGTGAAACCGCGGGGCGCTGCTAGTTATCAATAAAGTAAATTCAATTTTCTTAAGTGACATTGATAACTTAAAGGAAAAACTCTTAAGCGACATCGTAATAACTTTACAGGCAATTTCTCTTTCAAGCGATGATGTTATTTAGATTATAAATTATTATTTTCACTATCAGCTTAAAAACACATCATAAGGATACCTGGCTTCTAAAAACCCAGATACTGTTTTATATATTTATTTAAATTGCTATCTAAAGCACAAATGCGCAAGTACGCGTATATTTTTACTCCGTAATGATTATTGCAAAAAGCTTTCTTACCGACAAGCTAGTCGAGTGAGAGAAAAAGCTAAATCACCTTAAACATCTAAATCGTTCTTGCCCAGCCTCACATGCCTTTTTCAACAAAAACATTCGTTTATTTTCTTTTAGGAAAATAAAATAAATGTACGCACATTTATTAAGAAAATTGTGCGTCTGTATAAACGGATTCAATTTATCAACATTTATCTGATCTCGGTTCTTCTTGATTCGATTAATTCTATTTTGATCTGAAGTTTCATCTTTTATGAACTATCTGAGTATTTCATTTCACTCTCTTAAACTCGATGGTTTCTGCGCAAGCTGCCGGTAAATGCATTTACGGAGTTTTCACAAAGATTTATATTATTATTATTTTTATTTATTTTTTAGATTTATTTATTTATTTATAGATATTTCCATGTACGTATATAATATCAGGATAGTCTTAAAGACCAGTTAGTTCCTGTCTTTAATTCTAAAGAGTGTGACGTATAAGATTTCAGTTTGTATAACGATATTAATATCTTGTAAATTTACAAAAAATTAGGTTGAAAATCTATTAAGTTTATCGTTAAATTCAATAGAAAACGGTCAAAATTAACAAAGACATTATCATCGGTTATGCGTTCAACATGATACAAGGTGGAAGAGAGGAAGACGGTGGAAGAGGGGGAGTTTAGGGCCTCCAGTAACCTCACTCACTCGGCGAAAAGCACTGCTTCACTGTCGGTTTTCTGTGAGGCCGTGGTATCACTCCGCTCGAACAGCCCATACGTGTCGAAGCATGGCTCTCCCACGAATGCAACTTACTATTCCTCAAACTATGCTTAATACTTATGTAATGTAAGGTTGCTTAAAACTTGGAGATCCTCATATTGAATAGCCGATACTTAAACCTATTCACAACAGTCGATTTTAAGAACTTTGCACGTAGATAAAGATTATTAGATGTGATAAACCTGTACCTTTCTCCCAGGCTGCTGATGAGGCAACGGCTGCGGTGCTATCAGCCTTAACGGGGGCGGCGCTTGCGGCAGGGCAGAAAACAATGGGGGCACTAGCGGTACAACACCCCCCATAGGGAGGGCGACCGCAAATTTCTGCATCCCCATCGTCCCCATTGTCCAGGGTAAGAACCAACCCGCGCCCGCCTGCATCGCCCCCCCTCCGGGACCGTACCACGCCAGCGCGATCAGCTACCTTCACCCCACATGAACACTACACTATTATCGTTGAGAGGTTGTGAACATAGATTTTTTACGACACTTCACTGATACCTGTAAACAAAGAAAAGGCATTGTTAGAAAATGTACTTGGTAAATTTTTTTTTTACTAAAGTGAAATGAAGAAAAAGTAACCCACAGACGACTGTTTACATAAAAAAAAAATTACAATATCAATTTTAAAGCATATATTGGTGATATAGGTACGGGGTTTGGGTATACCATGCGTTAATACCCTAATGTATTCGGACATTTGACTGCTGCATATTATCACACACTCTGAGAATTGTATGCGTATTACTTTCTCGCGGTAGCTCTAATTAGAATAATAACATACTCGTATATTCAATAAATCGAGGTAAAGTTTATTAAAAAATATTTTTCTGTTCATGTGCTAACTTTCCAACTTCCTAATAAAAAAAAGTGAATCCAATGAGAATTGTGAAACATATGAGTTATGTTAGCAGTGGCAACATGTCGTGTTAGACCTACATGTCCCTAAATAGACAACTAGTTTTACCACTGAAAGCGAGGTCCGCACACTAAGCCAGTTTTTGTAACACAACCGACATGTGATTATTTTCTTAACTAGACTTCGTGCAGTAGGAAATTATAAGGCTCGTAGACGAACTATTCAAAAATCTAGTTTAGTGTAGTTTACTACTATGCATGCTAGAGTTATGCCTTTTCAGTGATTTAAGTATTCAAATATTTACTGAAGGTTTAAAGACACAGATTGAAAATATAATTCACTAAACACATTTACCAAGAAACCTGAATTATATGAACGTGCAATTCTGAAGCAGAAATTTCTAAAAAAAGACGAGCCAATTCCATTTGTTTCTTGTATATCGGAAACGTCTCCTCACGTAGATCAAAGGGATTACGACTGTCTGTGCGTGTGGTTATTGGGGCGTAAAACTGAAAGAAAACGCCTGAAATAACGCACGTCAATGTAATAGGAACAGAAGTATATTTCAGTGAAATAGGTAGACGGAATTAACGTAGGTGCTTTTGTGTCGAAATCTGAGCATTCTTGCCATCTGCCATTGTAGGATTAACGTAGTGCTGCCATCACTTAAATTACCGACGACGGCCAAAAACTTCAAAACCCCGGACACATGTGTGAAATCGCAATTTTTGCCCGGACACTCTAAAATAAACTATAAGAACGCAGTTTCCATTTACATTTTTTTTTATTTAGACAGCTTGTAAACGATTCATCTAACAATTACAATTTTCTTCTGACACAGAGTGTTCGCCCCAGACGCCCTCTAAACTAGGACAAATCTAGGGAAACCCGGACGGATGACAGCCCTAGATTAACGGAAAAACGTCCCAGTTAGATTGATGAATATAAATAAGTCATTCAAATGGAAAGTAATGTCCCATAATACAAAGGTGCAGGAGCTCCAATAGTATTGTCGATTTGCTTAATAGACATTCTTACTCTATAGGTACTTCTGACATCTACAGATCTCAATTCCAACGTTTAATGTGCATTGCTTTAAGTGTTTATCAAATGTCACAATGTCATAATTGAAAAAAGAAACGTTATAATTTTTTTTTGGATTTGTTATAGCAAAGAAAGAACCCTCGAAAGCTAGTATTTCTATAAATACTCTTACTTCAAGTGCGACTTAAATTATAACGGCTCTATTGCTTATATTTAATTACGATTTCTTTTTCAGCAATAAATTTAAATGAGGATACCTTATTCTATACCCATATAGCCCGGATAACCAGTCGCAAATTGGGACGAACATTCTCGAACGGCTACCGCGGACTGGAAAGCAAAGCGTAGGAAGTCCCGTTACTGTATTCGACCTAGTCCGAGTCGCAGGAAGTCTTTGGAGGACGACGTTCTAAGACCGCTACAGAAAAGAACAATAGGGAACAGTTCATCTAGAAACAAAGTGCTGTTCGCGAAGCATATCTAAATTTATTGGCAAAATGTATGTAAACGTGGACAAAGCCGCGGGCTTGGCTTAATTACTATTTATATTGATGTCGAATTTTCAAATTACATCATTGTCTCATATCATTCTACAGATCACTACATATTATAAAACAAAGTCCCCCGCCGCGTCTGTCTGTTCGCGATAAACTGAAAAACTACAGAACGGATTTTCATGCGGTATTCACTAATAGACAGAGTGATTCATGAGGAAGGTTTAGGTGTATAATTTGTTAAGATTTTGTATAAATTGATTGAAATATGTTGATGATTGTTGAAGATGTCTCTGCTACCCGTGCGAAGCCGGGGCTGGTTGCTAGTATGTAATATAATATACAGTTACACATAGAACCGCTGCAACTGAAAGTGTCTCACCTCCATTAACGTACACGTTTTCTGTATAAAGTAAAACTATTCCCCTTGTTATTTTAGTATGACGTTAGCACAGCGTGTCTCAGCTTTAAACCCGTGAAATTGAAAGGGTCTCCAATTAGCAGTCTCCAGGTACCGTTTTAATTTGTTTGACTATGGCTTTTTGTGCTGAATATACTATACTATTGTACACAGATATTTGTAAACTGCGCATATAGTTAAAAGGGCAAATTATTTAGTGAGTTTATAAAGTATAATTTGATATACACTTTTTTCTTTATGAATGTTGAAAGGTATTAGTGTCATACCTATAAAAGTATCGTACTATAGGTGAAAATACATTAAAAAATCCGGCCAAGCATGTTCTTTCATATATATTCCAACTGCAAATGTAAGTTTGTTCATACAATATTGAAAGACGTACCTACCATGTTATTTTAAGACAATAGACTTCTTAAAGTTTTCCTGTAACCTATAAATAATGAACTATTTTTTGTATCTTTTTCCCAATTTTAGACTCGGTAATTTCGGTGATAAAAGAGGAGTGGTAAACATTAATTTAATTTCTTAAATAACTTTAAATTTACTAATTTTAAAATGACCCTCAAGAAACCCTTATGTCACTGTACAGTTTGTAAGGAATTTATCGTCTAACAATTTTTAACTTAATCGGTCCAGTAGATTTGAAGCAAATTGGCTGTGAGATACAGACGGACGGACAGACGCACTAGTGCTTTGGTTTTTTTTCATTTGGAAGTGTGAAACCCTAAAAATTAAGTGTATCACGTTAACGTCAGGCATAGCGACGTCATTAACACCTGATCTGATACGCAAGATTATTTAGGCTGAGTTTTTCTATATTTTGCAAGTGTATTACTTACAAAATATACAGGTGAGAGTAAGAACAAATACGTTTTTAACATGCTCTTCCTCATAAGTTACTAGTACTTAGAATCTTACTCCATCCAAACTAAATCCTCTGCTAAAATGCTTTTCATTTCAGACTAAAAGGCTTTGAAACCGACTTACTAAGGAGTCTTTGCAATCAAGTTTGTGAATGTGAGACTGTTTCAGCAATTTCTTTTAATTCTAAAGATTTGAATCATCTTATGAAGGTAACGCAACAAGCTTATTTTTAAAATAACTAGAAATCGTCGTCTTGATTCCCGTCCAAGAATTTAACAAAGACAATTATACATAGTGTGACGAAGATGATTTCATTGCTATTCTGTTTTTTACAAAAATAGGTCAGACTTACAATTTTTGCTTCCACGTACAATAAAATGTTTGCAGCAATCTAGTTAACTCTGATTATTTCGTTACAAATTTTGAGAAGCTTTTTATGTTATTGGGAGCAAACAAGCAGACGGGTCACTTGATGGTAAATGACACATGCAACTCAACTATCATAAGTTTTTTTTTTTTTTTTTTTTTTATTTAAGTAATGAAATTATATTACAGAGGTGTTACATAGTTCTAAACTCGCCAAACTTTTACGTTTGATGGCGAGAGGCGCTCTTTTGCATAACAATGAACCACCTTATGTACACCTAGTATTAGACACAATAATATACAATTCTATATAATACAGTAACATATAAACGTAGTTAGTGCTATTAGCTACCCAGTATAATATTTTTTAATTTTATCTTAAGCGATCCTTTACAAATTTTTACTTTTTCTCTTAAAATATCTATTTTATTAAACACTTCAGGTACCAAATATTTAGATGTTCTCTTACCATAGTAGTTTGTTATCTGTGGTTGAACCAGTTTGTTCTCTCTAACCCTACGTGTGTTGTACTTGTTTATAATATTAATTTTATATTCATCATTATAATAATATTCCAGACCTACCAAATAATCAACTTTTTTATCTATGGGTATAATTTTACAAATGGGAAATAACTTATCATAATCTTTATTGCACTTATCTTTAACATTTTTACTAACTAAGAACTTTATCAGTCTTATTTGTATGTCTTTAATATCTTTCAAATATGTAACAAGTGCGTTGCCGGCTTTGAGGTGGGAGTACGCTCTTTTCTTGAAGGATTGAAAGTCGTATCGGTACAGAAATAATGCAGGCGACAATTTGTTCCACAGACTGGTTGTGCGAGGCAAACCTTGAGAACCTCACAGTGGTGGAGTGCCAATTATCTAAGTGATGGAGATGGAAGTTTTGTCGCTTTGAACGATAGCAAAGATTAAGTTATAAAAAATAACAAACAGACAGACAAAATTATGATTATAATTATACTCTTTACTTTTAAAAAATCGTCGAAACATTTAAATGATATTCTTTTTATGACATGATATGTATGCATATTGCTTAAAATACAATATTTAGGTTATAGGCTCTGTATATACAATATACAAATCAAAAAAACATATCAAGACATTTCGGTTCACAGAACCAAACAATAAATTGTTAAATGATATATGCGTTTACACTATGCGGAGATATTTTGTTCAAAAATAAACTTACCTTACGGTAGCCAATGTTTGACAGCTAGTCTCTGTCAAGCTGTAAAAGTCATGAAACGTGCTTCAATGGTTTTATGGCGTTGTAAAAACAATTTAGCGGTAGCTTTATTCTTCTGTGTTATGTGTGATGTGTGTAAATATTCACAGGTTACAATAAATATCACTGATATTTGTTTAGTTCGAAAAATCGGACACGTGTAAACATATAAAATTTAATTTGTACACCATTTGTGTATTCTAAAAATTGGAGGAAAAAAAAAAAAAAACTATTTTTCACGGATTTTACCGCGATTTATTTGGTGTTATTTTACTATCTATACTGACCCCGACGTTTCAGTTGCTTTTCAGCAGCCATGGTCACGGGTAGACTAAGATGGTGGTCGTTTCATGTATCGAAGTGCAAAGTTATCTCAAAGTACCCGAAGTTTGTTGATTGTTGGTGTTACTATTTACAGAATGAGCTCAAAGTGTCTTGAAGCCTTGCTGTGTTTTGTATTTTCTTGGGTTTGAGTAAGTGAATGCCAAGCTGGTGGTACGTTCCAACCATCTTCTCTATTAAAATTAGGGTGTTTTTAATTTCAATAGCCTCACGGAGCATCCTTGGTAGGAATCGGTGTTCTTTCGCGAGTACCTGTGGGTTATCGAAACGCAGGTAATGGTTGGTCCCTTGTTGCACGTGTTAACACACAGCAGACTTTATCCAGCGTTGGTGTTTTATGTCAGCAATGTGTTCTTTGACGCGGGTGCCAATGCTTCTCTTGGTTTGACCAATGTATAATGTGTTGGTTTGAAGAAATGTTGAAAAATACGACCTGTAGATAAGAATATGCATACAGACAGACGAAAGAAATCAGACAGATCTGAAATAGAGACATAAATAACTTTAAAAAATCCGTGAAAAAAGTTAGTGCATTGATATGATTTCATAGATTGGTTTAGAAATAGTAAATCTTTGTAAATCCACTTAACACCTCAAAACTTAACCGTTACGTTATCGCTACTTGCCCTATTTGGACGATAAGTCATATAAAAGCAATGTTTAGATTACGTAACGGAATAGAATGCAAAAAATGGCTTTACTAGGTGGTTTTCATGCAAAACGCATTGGAAAATGTATCAACAGCCTATTTGGATGTTACTTCAATTAAAGAAATCGGGATATGCATCATTAGTTTAAGTTATCGAGGCAATATTGAGAGCTCCGCTCAAGCCATAATCGATAAAAAATATAACGAATTTTATATATCATAATAAAAAATCTTTACTTATATAAATAGCCCATACATTGCTCTTTGAACTCATCAACGCAAATTCAAATAAAAAATATGAATTATAAAGAGATTTATTCAGATCACTAAGACTACTTCATTCACTAACGTTATCGTTCAATTACAATACCCAAAGAGTGTATCAATGCCATGATTTACATTTATACCGACCAATCACCGATAACCTAATAAGATCTTCATTCAGTTACAAATTGATATTGAGTCAGAATTATAACCCGTTGACCTTTTAATATGAGCTATTAACTATACGGATAACCTAGTCTATAAAAAGTAAAAAAAAAAAGAAAATTAAGCACGTAACAAGTTATACGGCCGGTCGGTCTTCCTGGCAACAGCCAGTTCGAGTTCAGTTAGGACCCTGACCTGGTCGAGCTGTTGCCTTCACGGCCCAATCATTCAGTAAAAGCAATTTCGGTTTATTTTCATTGCCTTCCTTTTCTACCTTTCCCTTTCGATATACTCCCAATTTTACCATCTTAATTCCCATTTTTTCCATCTTAATTCCCAATTTTCCCATCTTAATTCCACAAGTGCTCGGTTGACGGCAATAGGTTTGCTCCGTACTTCGTTTACGTGAGTCTCTATGTGCCTAACCCGGATCGGTTTGAACAGTCTTTTTACGCATGAAAAATGTTTTTAATTTGTCATACAAAATCCGTTCCACACAAATACCATCGGTGGAAGTAATCCATATTGATTCATGGTTCAGTTAACGAATCGATGAGCTATTAACGAGACAATAGACGGTTTGTGGGTGCACTGGACGTCATATCGAAATCATGATTAGAGTTGGGTGTGGTCTACCGATTTAATCTATAAATGGAATAACACTTTATAATTTACAGATGATATTTTTATTAAATCTTATTAAAATGCTAAAGAACTCAACTATTTGTACTTGGGTGTGTATTTCGGGATAAAGGACCACTATTAGTCCCGACTAGTTTCGATTAGTTAATCGATCCCGATTAGTTAGTTTAGTTTAGACCGTCGCTGTCAAGCGTTACTTTCAGTTTTTTGAATGATTAAACTAGTGGGGCGTGCCCAAAATACATACGCGATTACAACCGTATTTTGTTTTAATTATAAATACAACCCACGGAAGTTTTTATCCAAATTTTAAAGTTTGTCAAAAAAATTGATTCAGGATATACCGACTACAAAGAAAAGTATTGATTGTTATTGTCACGAAACAAAACATTCAAATAAGAATGACGTGAAGTAACTGCTATAAAGATCATTGCTTTGATACCAGAGACCTGCGGGAATATTACTCTCTAATTAAAAACAAAAATAGTAAAATTATATACATTTTTATACAAAATTGTATACTTTTGTTGTAAGATACAAGTCCAAAGAAAAATACTTAAATAAAAATATTACTTAAAATAGGAAAGGTATTTGGTTGAAATATTACTGGCTTGCAACGAACAGCATCAAAGGTTTCTCAGCATTACTTTACTACAATGAGTCTTAAGTAATGGAATACTTCTTCCTTTGTCCAAATATACATACCTCAAAACTTACACAGTTCGATACAAGCAAAGCATCTCATGAATTCTATTCAAAGTTATTGTCCATACCGGTGTATGAAGAACAGCAGGCATTATTGACGGAAATCGAAACTGGTTCCAATTAACAGGATTCATATTTCACACGCCTGATTGGATCCTTTCATTAAGGTACGATGATACACCGAAAATCTAGGGGTCGATATTACAATTGTTTGTTATTGGGAGTTTCGAACTTTCGATTCGATATTCATAATTATCGATAGTTTGTTTATATTGTATCGTATTGTATTCATCACTATTATTTGTGCCTGTTTTGTTCTGTCATATCGATATGATGCAGTTATAAATAAATTTAAGTTTCTGTTTACTTTGCTTCCCATGGTCGTCGGTAGTTAGCTAGATAGATAACACTTTATTAGTACACCAAACGATTCGAGGAGACAGTGATGGACAGAATTGGTGGTGTGTAAAGTTTTATAAGTATTGTAAGTGTTTGAAGTGTACTTAATCTGACTACATCCTTTGTTATTAAGTTTAAATTGGTTTCAGATTTGTAAAATGATTTCCTGCGAAGTTGGAGAACACTGATACTATTTCATTGAATAAAATACTGTGAAGTAAAATGTCTCTAAGCGATCGTTAAGTATGCCTTTATCAATTTTCGGAGTATCGAAGATATGCAACAGCCTGCTTCGCGGCCAAATTGTTGCTTCTCAAGATGCCAAGTCGTGCATCCAAAGGCAATGTGTTTGGCTTACAAATACGGGATATATAAACACCGTGTTTTAGTTAACATACGTGAATTGTATAGTAAAATACGTTGTAGGTACCTACTTCATATTTTTATTTATTTTTCTTTTCTCTGTTACAAATATTTAGGTATAACCATCGGTGGTCTTATCACACACGGCGATTTTTTTTAATTTTTCTAACCTATGTAACTTGTACATGTTTTATATAATATACATATAAATTGCACTAACTGTGGTTTCGGTCGAGTTGTGCGAAGTATAATATCGGCATTAAAACAAAGAAACGATTCAACAAAGGGTAGATAGGTTGATATCGTAGGTACCTTGTATTACACATTATTTTAAATAGCACACGCTAACTGCTTATCCTAATAATTATATTTATTTAACCTTCGCGAACAGTACTTTTATTCTGAACTTTCTGTTTCCCGCAGTTTCATCTGTGTTTATGGTCATTGCTCCGCTGCTTAGAGTCGTAGCGTGATGTTATATAACTTTCAACCTTCCTCAATGAATACTCTATCCAATACAAAAAGAATTATACAAATCTGACTGATAGTTCACGTGATGGGCGCGTTTACAAAAAAAAGAAAACTCTTCAGTTTTAGTATATCAGTATAGATTATTCTAGATGAAAGCTACCAAATTCCTTTTCTTGTACTCATGACAAAGTGTATGCAAATTTATAATCTTAAGTTCGGTTAAGTATTTAATTAGGTAACGATATACGGTTTTACTCACGTGTATATATCGAGGATGCCCGACTAATTCCGGACCAGACGGGGGCCCTTTATCAAGGGGTGAGGCGTAACACCGCGTAGGTTGCAAGCGCCAGACTAATCAGCCCTTGATAAAGGGCCCCCGTGGGGTCGAAAGTTTTTATTCGAAAGTAATTAAATACTGAATTAATTAAAATTAAAAATTCGCATTCACAATTTTAGTTAGCACGGTTTTACTTATGTGTACTTCCGGAATGCCGACTAGCATCGGGCCCGATGGGGGCCCTATATTGAGATGCGAAACAATAAGATTGTTTTTTAAGTTTTTATGCTAACTAATGTTACACATACATTAACCATACAAAATAGAATTAGATCATGTTAGAAAATACGCGCGTACTAGTTTATACGGTTCTAAAAACCACAACAAAGAAATTTGTTTCGAATAATGGAATTCAAACATTTCAAAATACCACTGAACACCACGCCCTATCGATTCCTATAATCGATTCTATATATCGATTACTAAATTGGACTAATCAATAACAAATAGGGCAGTGATTATTGGACCGGAATTTATGACTCGGCCCTCCCATATAACAACAATGTAAAGTAACATTAAAAGTGATGGGAACGGAACCCATTAAGTATTTATAGTATTATTTCGATATTTTCGTAATTCGTTCCGTTTTACGATTATTGTTTGAAAATTGTAAGAGTAATTTTGGTAACGATTTTACTACCAGAATAACATCTTGATAATTAACATCAATATTTTGATTTTAATAATAGTGATGGGATGGATGTTTTATCCTTTCACTGTGTTACTAACGAAGTATGATATCACTAGAACAATAATAATAAAAACATAATAATATATTTTTAATTGATCACAGATAATTGTACCGTAAACTTTTTGTATTATTTCTTTCTGAATCACACATAACCTTGAACAATGTTTTTGTAGTTTAACGTACTTTCATAACAAATTTTAACAAAAAATTTTAATTAATAAACTGAACATTTTCTAAAAATATAATAATCGGTTTTAAGTCCAAAGTACTCAACTGCATAATTAATTTTAATTGTTACCACATTGGGAATCGAGTTAGCATGCAGGCGGTATTGATACATTTCATGACAGAGTTGACAGCAATAGTTGCAGCAAAAAAAAACAGTCAGTCGTAGGACTGCACGTCAGAAGTGAAAACATAACTTCACAATGTATTTATATATACATACACACACACACACTCATCTGTATATATATAATTAGGTTAAAAATAAAAAGTAGGTAATATACACATATTTATATAAACATATTTAAATGTATAGGGTACACTGGAAGTTTTGCGCTCCTGGCCGCTCATAAATGTTTGAATTTCGAATGTTATATTTTTTTTAAATATAAGAAGCTCGGCTCCGTCTTACGAATTTTCGATCAGGTCACGTGTCCTGACGCGAGTTTAACATTTTATACCCATCCCAAAAAGTGCACAACGCCGCCAAAGAAGTTTTCACTTCAAAAAACTATGTTTAAACCTATTCTAGGTTAACCATCTGTCTCATAAACAAATTGATATACTCTGCAAGTAATCGCCTAAAGATATATGTATTTTTATGTACTAGTATAATAAAACTTAAGAGTTTTTGTGTTTGATTGTTTAATTTAACGTGCTAATCTCTAGAGCGATCAGTCAGATTTGAATAATTCTTTTTGTATTGGATAGAGTATTTATTGAGGGAGGTTATAGGCTATGTAACATCGCGCTGCGACCCTTAAGAGCAGAGCAGTGAAGATAAACGAAAGTGTAACTAGGAACGGGTTGTTACAGATTTACTGTTAAACTTATATATATATATATATATATATATATATCACAGATGCCTGAATAGACACTAATCTGGCATCCCCGAAATATATAATACATATGAGAACCGTATTTCATTATATTAATACGTGAAGAGAATTGTTTGTACCCCTTTTAAGAAAATTTCGCGAACGTGAATTTTGGAACATTTACCGTTTAAATGTATATAGAAGAAGTGCAGAAAGCTAAAATTTTTAAACAATATGTCTTACAACTTTAAAAATTACGTGAAAACGGCTTAAATTACCTGTCTTGGTAAGTAAGTCTATACAATGACAGCTCAAGTTATAGTGGCCAATGATAAAACCATGGTCGAAATTCGACCACCACGCGACTTCCACCGGTGGACTGAAGCTTGTCAAAGTAAAGTCACAATATACGTATATAGTGTTTGTTTGCCTGTTTGATAGTAAAAAAAATACATCTCCATTGTATTGCAGCTTTTAACTTTATGAGGCATAGAACTTTTTTAAGTTTATGTTATTATACCTATTACATTTTTATCATACTCAAATCAGTTGTTATATATGTAAATATTTAAAAAATATATAAAGTGTAAAAATATTTCTACTTAGAACAAGATGAATTTTATTTTTCTTGTCTTGCGACACAGAACAAAAAAGTACCAAATCTAAGGCCACAAATAACCCAGTCAATAAAGACATTACACCACCATAAATATAACGTTGTAAAGGTCAAACGACAAAGGAGCCGTCTGTTCACTGACGCGTGAAGCCTTAAAACATTGGTTAGAGCCGGAACGCGTCATCACGATGCACAAATGTATAGGTTGGTATCGTCGCAGTTCACGGCCGCATGTACAGCCAAGTAGAACGGTGTGTAGGGTGATAATTGATTCATTTCATGGGCCTGTTATTCCCTAGGGTACGATTCCAAACCATTACAAATAGCTGTGTGATAAGCGCGATCATTTGTTGCGTCTGGGTGTAAATTATCTATAATATGCATGTATTTAGTAATATATAAGTATGTTTATCAGCAGTCGGGTTACCATAGTACCAACTACAGACTGCTTAGCTTGGGATCAGACAGCCGTGTGTAAGGTGTATCAAGTTATTGTTATTATAATGTATGAGTTGTGGAAACAGTAAGTGATTCTCATAATTGGTCTAATAATATATTAACTGAACTAAAATCTAGATAAAACGAAAAGAAATGTCTTTTTCTTTAAATTACTTCTATTACTGAATTGTATGTATTTTACTATTATATATGTATGTGTCACCACAACAAAAACTCTTTATTTATTTTAATTGAAATAGGGGCAAACTGTAACAGATGATAAAACAGCTCACTATTTAATAAAAATGAGTTAATAGACATTATTATGACTAGTCATACCGGGAACGCAATGCTAATGGTCGGTTGACAATATTGGGGTTATAAAATGCTAGACATGCATTATAAGTTGTTCATAATCATATCTGTATGTGTGCCACATTAGATTTATGTGTAATATATTGATAAGTTGGGGATTTACAACTATTATGACTTTTTGTCTCAGTCTCGAGTATTTAATACTTCATATTTGTAAAGCTCAAGCATAGTGTTGCATATTTATTCGATTTAAAATTATTCAATCGCAAGGGTACTGTAAAAACGATCTGCCTTGTCTGTGGTTGAATTTTATATTTAAGCATTAGTTACTGTAAAAAATTAATCCAACATTTGTTTATTAAAACTAAGTACACTGATCTTTTTTGTACTAAAAGTTGAAGCCAAGACCTTAAGCTAAAAACTTATTAACATTCACAAAACCCACATCAATCTCTATTATGGTCATATTCAGAAAACATAACATAATTACTTATACAATACATGTCTTAATATTTGTGAATGTTTTAATCAAAATAGCCATAACCAAATACAAAATTGCTCACAAAAATGAGTGAACGCTCTCAAATCTCCATCAAAAGATCCTTGTACAGTTTGATGATACAATATTAGATTTTCATCAGGCCTATTTCAGTTAATGATACTTAAGAATTTAGGAGAAGTCATAAATGAATTAATAGACCTCTTGTCTAAGGAACTCTGAAGACTAACTTTCCCTTTCGTAATAAAAATGCGCTAAGTTTATGGCTAGTAAAATAGGTATTGTCTACCGTCTAGTACCTAGCAATTACTCGTCCATTTTCATTACTGTAGGTAGGTAGGTAGGTACACAGAATTAGAAAGGGTATATCTCACAGGTATATACCAACTGTATTTTTTTGGAGCACGGTTAAAATATCTGTACACCGATATGTAAGAAACAGTCTCACAACCATTGATATAAACTATGAAAATCACTAACTAACAGTAACTGCCAAGTTGTTCATACCTCTAACCGCACTCAAGTCGTTCTCAACTTATTCCTACCCTTTTATAATCCCACTATTCATTAACATTTATCAATCGACCAATAGCATTACGTTACCGGTATAACCAGTCAAAATAATGTCTATTAACTTATTTTTATTAAATAGTGAACTGTGTTATCATCTATTATAGTTTGTCCTGTAAGAAACAGTCTCACAACCCCTGATATAAACTATGAAAATCACTAACTAACAGTAACTGCCAAGTTGTTTGTACCTCTAAACGCACTCAAGTCGTTCTCAACTTATTCCTACCCTTTTATAATCCCACTATTCATTAACATTTATCAATCGACCAATAGCATTGCGTTACCGGTATAACCGGTCAAAATAATGTCTATTTACTTATTTTTATTAAATAGTGAACTGTGTTATCATCTATTATAGTTTGTCCTTATTTTTAATAAAATAAATAAGAGTTTTTGATTGGCGACAACAGATTTTAGTTTCTAGGTTTGATATTAATATGTTGAAGATGCGAACAATGTCGTCGTGGAAGTAGAGTTGATGATTTGTAATATTTGTAAAGACTGTTATGTATTCTATTGTATATATGGGCATGTTGGTCTAGTGGTTAGTGATAGCCAGTTTTGCATATTTTTTTATTTAAAATATATAATGATTAAAAATTTTAGCTTTCTGCACTTCTTCTATACACATCATATAATATCAATAATGCAAATACTTTTAAGTAATCCATATTTAACATTTCTAAGAGCGCCAAATTTGCTTAAAAATTCGTATAAAGAAATTTCTTTACATATTAATATATAGATAAGCACCGGTTATTGATTAACATTGGGTGGATTGCAAATCACTTAATCAATCATAAGTTTAAAAAACAGAGAGTAGTTGTGACTCTTGAGTTGCAGGTGCCCTAAGGCGGCGGTAGTCACTTACCATCAGGTGACCCGTCGTTTGCCCCTTATCCCATAAAACAAAATAGGTATAAACTAAACATAGAAACTGGAATTCACCTCCCAACGCGCTATGTTATCAAACAATACTTTAAATTGTACTATAAGTCCTTATTGAGCCCGCAAATGGAGGCTTATTAATCCCTTAGCCCTTTGCTCAGCTTATTAGGTAACACAATGGTTTAAAAATACAAAGAAAAAGTCCAGCATCGTAAATCGGGACGGGGTGATGCATAATGTTTGCAAATTGCGACTCGGCCGCCGACTTTTTGCCGCCAAACTTATTTCGAATGCAATAAATTATGATAAGGTTGGTTTTTTTCAGATAAATTTAAGGTTTGACATTTACTTTCGGTGGTATTAGGAAGTTTATAGAATAGTTAATAGTAGCTGCGTATTTTGTACCTGTAATTAAACATTTATCAAATAATAAAAAGCCTGTGTTTCTGAATACTAGTGTTTATGTAACTCGATAATGATTGTTCCGATGTACTTTTAATCGAAAATGAGACTCTCAATAGTATAAAAATGTGTAAGGCTTATCAAGGGCTATAATACTTTCATCATAAATAATAATTCCTATCGATCATTTTATATATTGCAAAATAAGAAGTATTTAACTAGAGTCTCGTGCAGAGGAACAGGAAACATTTAGAGAAACCCCTATTTCTTAAAGGTATTAATTTTATTTTAATACTACAAAGCCAGTGCCAGTACCAAGAAACACTTGCTAAAACGATGGTTTCACTTGTTCTATTTCAAGTCTTGACTTGAAATAGCGCAAGTGAAACCATAGTTACATACTCAAAGTATTCCCCATCAGTAAGAAAAAAACACTCCAAAGAATGTCGTTAAAATTAAAAAAATATATTATGAGGAAATTATTAGGGTCATGGCTTTTATTTGTTATCAGTAATCACCCTTTATCGAGTACACTTGTCCACCAATCCATGGGGATTAATATTGTGGTTATGAGCTTCTATGGATCATTTTCAATTTTCCAAGACTTACAAAGGAGGCAGACCTCCCCCCTTAAACGCCGCATACCCAAACAAAAATATACCGGAGGAACTGATGAGCGCTAAAGCGTAATATTATATTCAGCCTGATGCGCATTAGGAAAGACGAAGGGAATGTCAAGGTATATGAAAGTTAAGTTTAATGAAATCGATTTTAATTAATATGAATATTTCAACTTGAAACTTCTTTCAAAATACAACACGAATTGCAAACAAACAATAATGTATCGCAGCGAGTTTAAAACCCTATGTAAAGACTCTCTAACACAGTCGAACTTCGGAACAACGAACATTAAGAAGGATTCTGCTGATTAGGAGAGCATAAATTTTGAACTCGCTTTGACGAAAACGTGTTCGTTTGAGATGTTTTTTTTTTGTTTATGAGCGAGTCGTAAATACGATTTCATTTAAATTTAATGAATATGCAGATGCAGGTTTAGGGTTGAGTCATGATGCTAAGACTTCTTTTAATTTTTTTACATACTCGTACATTACACAACGCTATTTGGACCCAAAATGGAGCACAGGTTGTTCTCTATTCTAGAAAACGAATAAATATACTTAGGTAGTTTTACAAGTTTTTATTTAACTAATAATGCTTGTATGTACGCGTGCTCGGCACGAATTTTGGAAGCTAAATTAGAACTACTTTCCGATGTCCGATTTTGCTCAAATGTGATTTACATATGTATATTCGGTGACAATACAATAATATGGTACCATGGCGATATTCTGATAATGGAGCCGGAAGACGGCCATAGGAACTTCTTAACTAAACAAGATAAACCCATCGAGTTTGGGCTCTTTTTTGTCTTGGTGAGTACTTTGATGCTACATGATATCTAGGGTATGATGATGGAATCGGAAGGTGGCCATAAGAACATCTGAACTATACAATATAAACCAATCGAGTTTAGGCTCGATTGATTCGCCTTGAGGAGTCCTTTTTTAAACATCAAAGTGTAAGAAAACAGTCTCACAACCACTTATATAAACTATGAAAATCACTAACTAACAGTAACTGCCAAGTTGTTCGTACCTCTATTCGCACTCAAGTCAATCGTTCTCGTCTTATTCCTACCCATTTATAACCCCACTATTCGTTAATATTTATCAATCGACCAATAGTATTGCGTTACCGGTATAAGCAGTCAAAGTAATGTCTATTAACTTATATTTATTAAATAGTGAACTGTGTTATCATCTATTATAGGTTGTCACTATTTTTAATAAAATAAATAAGAGTTTTAAATGTGGCGACAACAAAAGCTACACTTAGATAAAACTTAGTTTGTATAAAAGCATGTTTGAAAAAAAAATTAGGTTCAATTTTCTTTTTTATATATAAAGAATACTAGTAACGTAGTTCATACATTACTAGTATTCTTGTTAACCCCTCCAGCTAAGCTAAATGCTTGTGTTAGGAGTGGTACAATTCTGAGGGCCGTGACCGAAGAGGCAGTGAGCTGTGGCGGCGTGCTGTTGGCGGTGTCATTGGACATCGCCAACGCGTTCAATAGTCTGCCATTCAGCTGCATCAGGGAAGCACTCCACTATCACGGAGTGCCAGGGTACCTGAGGCGGCTAGTGGCAGACTATTTAGAGGAGCGTACCGTCATGTACGAGGACCGAGATGGAGTTTTGAGTCGTCGGCCCATGTCGTGCGGTGTTCCGCAGGGGTCTGTCCTTGGACCACTCCTGTGGAACATGGGGTACGACTGGGCCCTTCGAGGCGACTTCCCCCCCGGGCTCGGCGTAATCTGTTACGCCGATGACACGTTGGTGACGGCCCGGGGGGTGAACTTTCAGGAGGCGGCGCGCCTGGCCACCAGGGGAGTCTCCCTGGTGGTCGGGCGCATCGAGGCGCTGGGTTTACGGGTGGCCCTGGATAAGACGGAGGCCCTTTTATTTCATGGGCCCCGTCGTGGTCCACCCCCTGGCGCCTCTATCGAGGTCAACTCGGTCCTCGTACCGGTTCGGGCCCACATAAAGTATCTGGGCCTGATCCTTGACGGAAGGTGGCGCTTCGACGAGCACTTCCAGCAGCTTGCTCCCAGGCTGGTCGGCGCTGCGTCCGCCCTTGGGCGACTCTTACCCAATTTGGGTGGACCCAGCGTCGCTACGAGGCGGCTCTACACGGGGGTTGTCCGGTCAATGGCACTCTACGGTGCACCGGTGTGGGCGGAGGCTCTGACCGCCCAGAATAGGGCGCGCCTCTGGCGCCCTCAGAGGGTTATGGCGGTTAGAGCCATACGCGGATACCGTACCGTATCGACGGAGGCGGCGTGCGCGTTGGCTGGGACTCCCCCGTGGGATTTGGAGGCGGAAGTGCTCGCCGAAGTATATCGGCGAACGGCTGAGTTCCGGGCGGGAAGCGGCAGTCGGCCCCCGCCCGAAGAGGTACGCGAATGGCGTGAGGCCGCTCGCCGAGCCACCATGGCTCGTTGGTCGTCCCGGCTGGAGGCTCCACGTGCTGGCTTTGCCGCCGTGGAGGCGCTCCAGCCGGTCATCATCGAGTGGGCAGGGCGGCAGCACGGGACCCTTTCCTTCCGACTGACGCAGGTTCTTTCCGGGCACGGCTGCTTCGGGAAGTACCTGCACTCGGTCGCTAGGAGGGAATTGAGTCCTGCCTGTCACCACTGCGACTGCAGTGAGGACTCGGCTCAGCACACGCTGGCGGTCTGCTCTGCTTGGGCAACGCAGCGCCGGGCCCTCACTGCAGTCATCGGAGAGGATCTCTCGCTACCGGCCGTCATACGCTCCATGGCCGGTAGCGACAGGAATTTTGCCGCGGTCGCGACCTTCTGTGAGGAAGTCATCTCACAGAAGGAGGCGGCGGAAAGGGTCCGGGAGGATGACCTCCACTCGGACTTAATTCGCCGCCGGCGAACCGGGCGGCGGAGGCGCGCTTACCAGCGCCTCATGCCGCCCTGAGTGTGGCCGCGGGTGGACGGGACGGGTTTTCCCCTCCACCCGCTACAGTGGCCCCCCGCGAGGAGGCGACGTCCGCGTGTGCCTGGACGTCGCCTAATTGAGAAGTTCTAAGTTTTTACCCAGAGGTGGTGCCCGCGCTTTGCGGGCAGGCGCTAGGGGGGGTCCGGATGTCTTAATAAAAGCTGTTCCCGGATCCCTCCTACTTAAGGCGCAGTACGGCACACCGTGTGGTTTTAGTCGGTTCGATTCCGACACACCGCCCCACCGAAAACCCCGGTGGGGTGACGGCCCGAGGGGGTTTCCACACGAACAAAAAAAAAAAAAAAAAAAGGAGTGGTACAATTAATTTATTAATACAAAAAGCACCCAATCGAATACCAATCAATTATTCATTTCTCGACCTCTAAAATTATAGTAGAATGCACTATTGCTGCGCCACATACCTAGGACGTATTTATGGTTTTACTTGTAAGTTAAGACGTAAGTACAGCAGGTTTTTGCTTTGATCGAAAAACATAGTAACAATACTCGCTATCGAGAAAATAAACTTACAAATGGTACCTACTTTTTTCACGAGTTACATTTTGAGATATATTCGTATCCTATGTATAGCTTTGTTCATTTAAATAACAATTGGAAGGAAATTGGACACCTAACTATTGCACGTAATAGGGCGGTTAACCAAGTAATTACTCGTAATATACTTCAGTAACAGGGAGACACGTATGTTTGTATATACCTTTACATATAGGTGCGGTTGAAAGTCCCACGTTCTTAATTGAAATCAACTGTTCAAAGGAATAGTTTTTTTGGTTGGCGTCTATATCAAATGTTAAAGACGCCCTTGTTTTTAATGAATAAAATTACTCAAACGTTTACTATAATCTAAGAATCCATCTCATAAAGCTCAGGCTAATAAATTTGGTGAAACCTATTCAAAAAATCTTAGCATAGAATTTTCCAGAACAAAATGTAAACATCTAAGTCTCTTAAACTTTCAGGAATTTTGTTTACATATTACGACTATAAAGCAGTGCCTTGCAATTCTACCAAGGTTTATGGTCACTGCCTTGCTGCGCCTATGAGACATAACGTACTGTAATTACATCGTTTAACCTATCTTAATATGCAAAAAAAAAATATGAATAGGGCTGATTATAACATAATATTAGTGTACATCAATAATAAATACACAATTGCATAATAAACACAAAGATAAATTTGAAAACACTTTACCTTCACCGAATTTTGTTAAAGGGTTATTAAGTGTCCATATATTGACGACTTACGCACAAGCCTTGCTTTTAATGGTTGCTGTTCGTGGATATAGGGATAATGGTGTTCCCATTAACTACATTACTATATTGTAACCTGTTATAGGACTCTTGGATTATACAACGTAATGATAAAGATATCAAGTTTTCTCCAAGCTAATGCGAATTGATAGACATCTGTCATCCTGTTGTTACAAATGCCTCAAAACTATACTACAAATCCCCAAGATTTAGTTTGGTCAACGTCTTGCGTCTGAAACTAAACCTATTTTAGTTCGAGATAACTGAAATTGGTTAAGTTACTCAAACTCGTCTATAGTTAGCATCAGCGACCACTAATTTTGGATCTGCATCGATGCTGCTTTGTATTGTACTTTTATCTATAACTTTTGTACACAATATAAGCAATAAAGATTATTCTATTCTATTCTATTCTATTGGTGATTTCTTGCTTTAGATCTAGGATCGACGACCACTGCTTTTGGGTCTACATACATCTATGTAGCATCCAGTTTTTGTAATTTCCTGAGTAAGATTCGCATTCGATTCCTGGGCACCAAATCGCACGACCTAGCAACTGAGTTCAATGTGCCGATGTATTTAAAACTCAAATGTTACGAATACTTAACTATAATATTTACATCCCAAGGTGTGCATAAACACAACTGTTCTTAAACTGCCTATACGATTTTAATGGGAAATTTCCAATAACATCTAATTAATTCATTTGCAAACATTTCGTTGGCACTTGTGTGCTTTATCGAGTAGGTGGTGCGAAAATTATTTGGCAAACACATCTTAAGTGGAATTAGTAGCAATTAGGAGTAATGTAAATATATATAATGGAATGTAACCCCTAATGTGTACATTAATAACATACATATTGCAATATCATCGTTATATGCATATGTACCTTACTAAGAGAACGCCACAAGCCTTAATTTAAAGGAGTTCATCGGAAACTGGGTTGCTTGTATTGTGATGTAAGGATGTAATCGCTTAGGGTTGATTCTACTTTGTGTAAATTAAAACTTAAGGGCGTGTCTGGCTGTTTTAATGAACTATTAAAAATAAAAGTTCTGTGGAAAGATTACTTCTTGTGTATTACGATTCCAAGGTTAGAAATTTGGTTACACAATTACTTTGACATTTGATTCTGGATTCTGTTTTCTTTTACTTTGGTAAATTTATTTATAGCAATCTATTTGTTGATTTTTATTAATATCGCAACCAAGTATATACTTATAATATATAGTCCATGCTCTGAACAGATAATAATTTTATTTTATAAGTTGGCATTATTTATTATTATTATTTTTCCTCACTAGGAAAATTAAAAACCTAGTTATGTTGCGGAAAACAAATGGAACTATTTTGTTTTAATGGCAAGACTAACTTTAGAACATTATTAACATGTCTTCATTGTTTATTGTTCATTGCTGTCAGAATTTAAGCATGGTTTGTTTTTGAATTTGTGAGATTTGTATGTGTTAAAATGCCAAAAAGTTATTCATAGTCGCGAGAAAAAGGTAGTTACCAATGTAGTTAAGTATTTGTAGGAAAGGGCACGCCACAATTGTGGCGGTAAGACCCATCATGGAGGATTGGCTGGAGAGGCGACATGGCAGCCTCTCCTACCGGTTGACGCAGGTACTCACCGGACACGGCTGCTTTGGTAAGTACCTGTGTCGTATAGGCCGGGAGCCATCGCCTGTGTGCCACCACTGCGGAGGCTGTCGCGAGGACACTGCACTCCACACTTTGGTGGAGTGCTCAGCATGGACGCAGCTGCGAAACGATCTCGTGACAGCTATTGGGGTGGGAAGCCTCTCGCTAGAGACCATAGTTCTGTCCATGGTCCAAAGTGAGAGTGCATGGGATTCCGCCGCCTTGTTTTGCGAGGAGGTGATGTTGACTAAAGAGGCGGCGGAACGGCAACGGGAGAGGATAAGTACTCTCCCATCCCGCAGAAGACGCACCAGGCGCCGGAGAGCGCAAAATGATCTCCGGCCTCCATGAGCGCTGGCCTGGGGGTAACGGGTCGGGCTGACCGTTACCCTTGCAGAAGCAGGCCCGAGACGGGGACGCGACGTGTTCCACGCGCACCTCTCTGATCTGGAGGGGGGTTAGGCCCCCCGTACCCCATGATGTGGTCGCCTGCTAAAGGCGGCCAAGGTCTGCAGGGGTTCCCGGAGGACTCCTTCCTAGGGTATACCCGGGTTCCCCTGCAATAGACCCACTTGTGACGGAACACCGTGTGGTTTTAGTCGGTTCGATTCCGACATACCACTTTACCGTTAGCTCCGGTGAGGTGATGACCCGTGGGGGTTTCCACACGATAAAAAAAAAAAAAAAAAAAAAAGTATTTGTAGGAAAGAAAGTCTGAGAGATTGGGCTATATTTCTCTATATTTTATTACAGATTTAGTTGTCAACATTACTGGTAGGTACACCATATAATATACACAATGAAATTTAACTGTTGGCCTAAATATCATTGTTACTTAAACCCAGTCAAAAGGATTTGAGGTTTACTAAAAGGAAAATTTGCATGAAAGAATGTTGGTCTCGAATCTAATATAACCTACTAAAACTTACGTAAAACCTCGTTTTGAATACATTAATTTTAACCCTCGACGCAAAAAGAAGGAGTGTTATTACTTCAACGTGTGTATCTGTCTGTGTGTGTGTATCTGTGTGTCTGTCTGTGGCATCATAGCTCCTACACGTTTGCCAATTAACATGAATATGTATGACTATACTTAGTGTTGGAATAAAAACTGCAATTGAGGCGCCTCTAGACCAGGTTTTTTATTTTCTTGGTGAAGCTATACTTATCTTATATGTTTCAAAAAATGTAGTCACAGATTGGAATGTACTTTGTAAAGTTACTAGTAATGCAAAAACATCGTTCAATGTTTCATTTAATGCGAGTCATTTATATACCTGGAGATAAATCGTGTCGGATAAAGAACTCAAACTTATAATACTGCTATTTTACCAAAGGCTGTTTAACACTCATGCCTTCAATAAATATGCGGCTACAATACAAATTCAGCCAAATAAAAAAATTAAACTAATCACAGCGATCATTCCTGACAGGGTGAACGATCATATTGTCGTCCGTGTATTCAATTACGTGCGACACGGACGCAGTAATGAGGTACAATCAACGTCTCAATGACGTCAGTACGAGACGGGTAATGAGTGAATATTCATAAAAATATACCTTTTATGTTTTATTTAACGTAACCGGTATTAGGTACACAGTAATTGTGTTTGAATTGCATTAAACAATTCTATGTTAATTTACTTTTGAATCATATTATTTGTGTGTCACATACATATACCTATCTACAACTATTTTTTTTATAATGTAGCTTATGCGGCCTTTGTTGTTTCACTGTTAATCTAAACTTATATAACAATGAGATGTCATTTAGATTCAGCGTGGGAAACATTTGCATTAAAAACGAAAATAATAATTTACACAATTATCTTAAAGCATTATTAAAATATAATTATTTTATCTAAATATAGTACAGCTGTGCGGTAATTTTTGTGGTTGGAATTACAAAACATAATATTTATTATTACACAGTTCTGCAATTAAAAGTTTTTGGTCATAGTATTTTAATAATAAAAAAAAATTCAATCATTACAGTCTAAGCGCACAATAATGACATATCATATATATAATCATAAATTTAAAACACCCCTGACTTGAAAATCTCTTCAACGATTAGAAAAGAACTGATGATTTTCGAACGGCTGAACTGATTTTCTTGAATTATATCTAAGAACACTCTAGATCAAAAAAAAACACACTTAAATCGGTCTATTCGTTTGGAAGCTATAATGCCACAGACAGACAGATACACAGATACGTCAAACTTATAACACCCCTCTTTGTACGTTGTGGGTTAAAAATAAGTAGTAATGGTTTTAACCAAATAAAGAATTCGATGAATACAGATTTTCTGAAAAGTCATTATCTCCGAAAGGCAAATAATAGTATAAATAATAGTAGCATTATTTACAACTAAATAAAAAATACAAATAAATTATTACAAGGCATTGCGGCATCCTGTGACCTTGAAATGAGTCATAAGCAGTTATTACAAACATCCTTACGACCCAATACAGCATCACGCGAGCTACACGACACACAAAACACATTACTTATAATGACACCACAAATCTTATATTAAAGTCGTGATTACCAAACACGCTTCTCTATTGCAAGCTGTTGATTTATATCTGAGACTTAAATGTACCCGGATGAAACAACTATTAGTGTTGTTAACTAATTGATGAGTGGGACTGCAATTGAGACTTTCACCCTAGTTTTTTGGTATAGGTACAGGGTTGTCATAATAGGGAACGATTGAGTAATTAATTTCAAATTTATACTGACGGTCATATTGTTAAAATGTCGACATATTAAAGTTCTGTTTCTTATAAGAGATGTAGAGGTACAGTCAGTTATGATTGATGTTTATTATTGGAGGTAGGTAATAAAAATTCAGGATTTTAAAGATAAATGAAGTTTAAGAGGTATAAAATACTCGCCGTGTGCCTCCAATGAGTTTTGCTGTGGTCTTATAATTTATTTTTATATTTATATTGGATTATAATTTTAATAAAATGCTTAATGTATTTACATCAATTTTTATACAATATCTTAATTATCTATATATTAATACGTGAAGCGAAAACTTTGGATCCCTTTTTACGAAAATTGGTCGGACGGAGGAGTATGAAATTTCGCACACTTATAGTTTATACAGAGAAGAAGTGACGAATGCTAAAATTTTTGAACATTATTTGCTATAAAGTTTAAAAAATTGCAAACACGGGTACATACAGCTATGAGTGTCCAGTATATATTTTGACCTGTCATGGTACAAAAGTCTATACAATGACAGTTCAAGTAATATTGGCCAATGAAATAAATCATGGTCGAAATTCGACCACCACGTGACCTCTAGTTATATTAGATTCTTAGATAGGTGATTCTTGTTTTATACATAATTGTACTTTTACATAATACCTACACCACAAGTCTTAAGACCTTTTTTATATATCCTACTCAGATCATTTTGACATATCTAATGCTCATAGAAGTATAAAAGACATAAATTAATACATTTTATTGAAATAAATAAACAAGAAAGTTGTAAAGTAGTGTTAAAGATTTCGGTAAATCTAGTGGGCAAACGCGCAGACGGGTCACTTGATGGTAAGCGACTACCGCCGCCCATGGGCACTGCAACTCAAGAGTCACAAGTGCCTTGCCGGCCTTTAAGGTGGGAGTAGGGGAAGGGGGAAGAGGGAGAGTGCGGGTAGGGAGAGAAGAGGGGGAGAGAGAAGGGTTAGGGCCTCCGGTAACCTCAGTCACTCGGCGAAAAGCAATGCTTCACTGCCGGTTGCACTGCCTTCACATTGTTGATTGCGCACCGAAAATAAATAGACGACAAACAAGAACTCACATCCCTATATTCTTTTCAAATTTTAATTAACTCCTTATACAAACATATTATATAGATACAATACTTTTAAGAGCCAACAACTTATGTTAATAGACTATTATTATGCATTTGTGTTGCGAAGGTCAGAGATATTGCAATTTGATATAAATTATTTCGTTAAAAACTGCTCTTCAGACTAAATTATATATATTTTTAACCAACATGTGAAAACAGTGATGTCTAATTAAAACAGCTCCAAAGTCGAAAAAAAGATACGAGTAGCTACGAAATATCGTGCAAAAGCTTTATACCAAAAAACTAAGAAACATTCCTGATGGACTAGTTTTCAAACAATAATTCTTTAAAAAAAAAATACTATTCTATAAAAGACTTATATGGTTTTCTCATGGATGCCATTGTCAGAACTGGACCAAATTGGACCACACGGATAAAAAAAAAAAAAGAATCATCAAAATCGGTTCACCCAGTCGAAAATTCTGACAACAAAAAAAGAATACAGTCGAATTGAAAACTTCCTCCTTTTTTGAAGTCGGTTAAAAAAGCATACAATTCGGTCTATTTGTTGCGCAGTAGACACACAAATACACAAAAATATAAAGACATGTCATTTATAGTAGGCATATTTGCGTCGGTATTTAAATAAAATGTTAGCAGGGGAAAAATAATTTATTAAAATGCATTAATCTACACCATAACGTGTCACGAATACCATTGAATTCACTAGCCACACGCAAGGTAGTACGTAACTATGTATAAGGACACTATAAATCATTACATCCTCACGATTAAAAAACAATTTCCTTGTTTATCCCGACTTTGTAACATTGTATTAAATGCAAAGGCGATTATTATAAAAAGCAATTACTATGAACATAGGAATGCATGACCTGATGGGAAACTTATGAAATCATCAATTGCACGAACTCAATAGGAAACATTTAATATTATGCAACATGAATAAACATTACAAAGAAAGATACATATCTATAAGTAACATATAAGTAGAAATAAATAGAAAAATATAGGTTTTGTTGTTTGATCCTGGGATTTTTTAAAACGAGAATGCTTGTTATATGTACTTGTGACATTTTGAACGCCATTATCGCTATTGTAACAAAAGTAAAATGCACTTTAACACGAATTATATATTTATACCATACTTTTGTAAAAAAAAATCGTTTGTCACTTATATGTGACCATGGCGTTCAAAGCATTAACTATATAGGTACAGTTGAACTGTTAAACATAATATATTTTTAAGCTAGCTAAAGAGAAAATCCCTCTATAGTTTTAAAGTTTTACTCGTGTTGTTTTTTAATAAAAAAAACATTGATTAGAATTCTAATACAGTGCGTTCATCTGCATCACAAACCATTTATACAGTATTTAATAAGCCAATTAAAGTTCTTATTACCTTTAACACAAACCGCAAGACACGGAATGATCTCATCATAAAGAAGTTTTTACTTTGAGCTTGTATTTTATGTTATTTCATGATTCCACCTCATTTTATTATATACAAATATTTACGTTTCATTTTAACAGCGAAATAATTGTTATAAGTGAGTTGAAAATTGTAAGCAATACCACTGTGTAATTGTCATTACAATTGCCATTGCTTAAGTGAAGTATTGTGCATCGATCCTATGAAGTACCTACAGAATAAAATCAACTGTTTAACAGATTATTTGCTGGCTTGGGAAATGGGAAACACTACGGAAAAGCTATAGGATAAAGAAGTGCTGAATTACCTTCATTGATTTATGAACAAACACTGGAGCCTGCATAAAAAAGATTTTAATATTTTACTGAAGACCGAGGTGTGATATATTCCTTTTAGGCCGTGCACAGTTATAATTTTCATAAACACCTAAAGATCCATTTTCAAATAAATTACATAAAACCCTTCATAAAGATCTAACACTCTGAGAGGACAAGAGTGTGTTACAGGCTTTATGAAGGGTAGACGCCCCAGTTACCGGAAGGGTGCAAAATAAATAGACATTTTTTATTACATCGAAAAGGGACCTTCTGTCAATTTCCCCATCACATAAAATTGAGAGCGGCTATAACATCAGCTAAGATATATTTTATTTACATTTTCTGACATTCGAAGCCTATGAAGCTGTGTATTAATGAGACATATCTATATAATTTCCGCTGTTACCATGTCAGGGACGATCACCACACATTAGTTCCACTTGTTTACCTAAGACAGGAAATAACCTATGGTATGTAATTTTCCTATTTATATTTTGCTTGTAGTATGAAGAAATTGCAAAACGTAATGACACGTTGTTTGACATTGAGCAATATTAAATTATGCCATATTTTTTTCGTCTGCCTACTAAAATTATGGAATACCATAATTATAGTAAATTCTAGCTGGTCCCCGCGCGGCTTCGCTCGTGTGTACATCAATACAAAAAAATCTTTTTAACAAAAAATTTACCGGACGAAAAGCAAAAAATAAATAAACCTCTTAAGTATTGAGCTTATTTACATAAACTATCAAATTTTATATGAACTTATTTTGTTTTATATTACTGTTTTATAATATGTAGTGATGATTATTCCTTTTAAGTATAAATTTTTTTAAAAAGCTCGTATCCGTTACTTCTAACTTCAAATAAAAACCACTGTAAGAAGACTTTATTTAAACGGCTTACAGCCCGTCCTGTAGTTTAACAAACAACTACGAACGAGGGCGAAGACGCAGGCAAAAAGGAATTTGTTAATATACTAATTGTTAATGTACTATTCACGTACAATATTCACAGTAAATCAATGATATCGAAACCATACAAGGTTCACACACCGAATAAGGGCTCTGAACAGTATAGTATTACACAAAGGGCCTGATTTTACTAAAGCAGGTCATATTTCACCCATTTAACCTTTGTAACCCCCCGAAAGTGAAGGTCTAGCGGTCAATAGCGGTCATACTCTAGTTTTTAGCCCAGAATATTATTAAGAAAGTAAACAAAACTTGTTTAGAACAGGTTATTAATTTTAGCAGAGTTAAATTTTCATTTTTTAAACGCTTTTTTTTCACGAAAGATTAGTAATGCTTTTTAGCACTCGCAACACCAGCTGTGTATCATTTAAACCTCTCTCCCTGCTCTGATGACCCGAGTCAATATCAGAAAGACATTAATACTGTGATTTAAGTAGGCTAATTACCAATCGAAACCTCATTACGGGTCATAGGTTTTATTCCCATATTTGTAACAATTACAGATAGTTGTTCTGAGATTGTCTTGTGTGTTTTCTTTTTGTTTCGGCAATTAATGAAAAAAAAGTATTAATATCATATACAATTCCATTGATCGATTCGATTTCGATTCGATTGATAGACCTGATCATTTTGGTATACACATTATAGTCGTTATAATCTTTGTTTAGCATTGCCACTCAACGTGACAATGCTGCCAGTTTTGTGGAAATCGTCGCCTACTGGTAGAGGCGACGATGTGGAGGAATATTATGACGCAGGCATGTAAATAGTCAATTTTTTTGGTGCTAGTATATAGGAGAGATAAATACTATTTAAACCAATCAGCCTCTTCCAATTTGCTTCAGACACAAATTACTACTAAATATACACACACTGCTATTAAGTCACAAAGTATTACTCCTTAGTTGAAGAAGTTCTAATTAGCAACCTTTGTGACAAGTAATTTAAGAAACAGAAACATAAAATGGGTAATAATAACCTATAAGCAAACAGTTAAATTATAAGGTTTTTTTTTTTTTTTTTACTTGAGGAATCCCCCATGGGTCATCATCTCACCATGGCTATTGGTGAAGTGGTATGTCGAAATCGAACCGACTAAAAGCACACGGTGTTCCGTAACAAGTGAGTCTATCGCAAGGGACTCGGGTATACCCTAGGAAGGAAGTCCCCGAGCCTTAATACAGGTACCGTACCGAGCAAGTCTGTTTACCGCAAATAGTTATACAACTTATTCGTACTATCGATTCAATAATAATAAACTCCTTTAATTGAATTAAGTAATTACAACTTTTTGCTTTGATTCTATTGAACGCGAACAACATTATCCAATGAATTACTTTTTACAACTGCAAATTACATTAACCCTTGTAACATGATATTCAACCTTGAACCAATATACATAAGCACAACTTTTCTTTATAGCTCACTTAATTACATGCAACGTTTTTATCCCGGTTCGTTTCTAGAATTAATTTGATTTTCTACTACTACGATATGCAAAAAAGGGTAGGTCTTTGTTAAATAATTAGTTTCAACTATCTGTGTAAAATTAAATACAATTGATAGTTGTAAATAAAAAATTACGCCCTTGTCGGTCAAGTAATTACAAAGAATTAGGAAAAACTGTATCATTCGACACATACCCTCACACCTAAGAATCAGAATGCCCGCGTACCACAAGATACCAAAGTAAGGTTTTCCCACATTACCGCGCGAATTGCATGCTTGACATTTACAAGCGTGCTCCCCAGACAAAGTAATTGCTTACAATTCGCTGCTGGTTTAGTACGCTTGTTTGAAACCTTAGTGATAGAAAATATAATTCCACTGTGATCAGAGGTAGTCTTTTAAGAGCCTACAACTCCACGCAGAAATTTCAACAAAAAGAAACGGCACGCTAAGGAATGAAAATGGAAATTTTAATCATCTTGACATTTATTTTCATTCATTCAGCCTTATTCCGCCGTCTTTGCTTTGTCGGTTGCCGTTTTGATATTAGTTATTTGAGATTCTGCAGACGTGTGCAGCCAAATTCTAATTTAGTGTCAGCTCACAACACTGTACAAAAACTACATCCAGGCAAAGCCATCGAGAGATGACTATGTAGATTAACAATGGACCTTTTTAGTTTTTGTACAACCATTGTTCGATGATATGGTGGTAATTACGGTAGAGGAGAACAACAACATCTAGGGTTGTCAAGAGGGTTTGTTTCCTTAAAATACTTTATATATATTATAATTTCGTATTTTACGTCTCGTATGAATTGCTTAGGTTTAAAGAATGTATGTTCAAGGAATCGATATCGATTATGATAAATACATCTCAATTCCTTTTTTTTATGAAATTATAAAAAGGGGAATCGTAAACAAAATACTACTATGTATTCTGTGACAAAAGCTAGATGTATATATTTATATTATTTTATTATGGACTCTATCCCGCGCAAGAATCAGCGCAGGAATTCCGCCAATGTCAAGTGTTTTTTTCAATTATTAAATTTTAATAACCGTATTATTTGTAAGAAAATAAAACAATGCTAGGTCAAGCTAGATGTAATAATGTATCTGTTTAAATCTAAAAAAAAAATACCTGAGGTACCTATTTAAATTTACCTATAGGGTGTTTATGTATATTAATAATTAGAGTAAAAATTCGCGTTGCGACCGCATTTGAAGATGACGGGTATCTTAATTTTAAAGATGGATAAAATGCGATAAAGAATTAAGCGATAAATGTTGTCAGTGTTCTTAAAATTGTTTTTCTTTTAATGAATATATAAATAACATAAAATAAACCCAATAAACTAACGATGCCTGATTAAATTTGTGACTTCAAATGCGGGTTGAGCTGTTGTGAATATTTAGTTTTTTAAATGACCTTACACATTAAACATTCTTTAATAGAATGCACAGAATATCGATATAAAATTTCTAATGGACACATTTTTTCTTGTAGTAAATCAAGATTAAATGATGACAATAAGGCTGAAGTCGTTGTTAATAGCTAGACTTGTAAATCAGGCCTTGAAGTCGTTTTGTGCTTCTATTGTAATCGTAAAAGGTTTTAATAAGTCAAGTCACAAGGCGCCGTTAGAGAACAAGCCAACGTAGTCAAGTATCTGAAATATTTATTAGCTCTATTTTGCATTTCGCTTTTCATCATCATTATTATCGTTTTATTTGTTATATTGTTAAATTTTCAATACCAAAAGCGTTATTACAATTTACACGCGTAGCCTAATTGACAACCCTAGCATATGTCTAAAAGTATTTCATTGAAATGTAATAAAAGTAATAAGTAAAACGTTTTAAAGCTATGTTGTACGTGCTTTTCATTACGTAATGCGAATTAACGGCTTACAACGTGTGTGGTTATTTTTTAATAAACTGTGTCTTAAAGAAACTCTTTTGTTATCCAATTGGAGATTGATTTTTTAATTTTATATTATTTAAAATTTAATTATTATAATTTGAATTTGGAATACATATTAATTCTTTTAAATTTGGCTTTGAGACAACGCCAACCCAACTTGCCTATTGAACATATAAAAGTGTAAGTACTCATTAGTTAAGAACATTTAAAGCTACTTAATATTGTTTCCTGTTACTTACCTGTGTCGTGTCAATTTACGTAGGTACAGATTGTACATTGTATCCGTTCAAAATCATAGTCCATCTAAAAAAGAAGGATTATAACGAAATATCCTGTTCAAATATAAAGCCTGCCTTTTGACGTAACACCTCAAAAGGAAATATCTGAACTTGAATTAAACGCTTATTTTTACACAGACAGTTTTGATTTGTATGGAGTTAAAAGATGGAGATCTAACACCAGTCCTATAATTCCATATAAATCTCATTAAAGGTTGAGGCGAGTGAATAGGAAAAATAACCGATTTACATCAAACAGTCTGAATATACGAGTAAATTGTTATTTCTTCCATCCCAAAGCAATTTGAAATATCGAAAGGGTATAATAAAAATCTGTATTTTAAAAGACCATAATCCGACGAATTCGAGCTATATATTTGTTAGTAAAAGCAATAAATTAATACATCCATTACTTTCAGTCCTGCGTTTGAATGTTGTACGAGTATTTATATGATTTCATGACGCACTATTGGGTTTTTATGGACAGATTATAGTTTTATGGCAAATAATATAATAAATGAAAATTGCATCGTTAGAACAGTAAATAAAAACGCAGTTCTGATGCTAAACAGTAGTTCGATTCCAGGGTCGAACATGCAGTGTTTTTGATTCCTTCAAAAACCTTCACCAGCTGCTCATAAATATGTTGTGTACGATCGTTTTGCTTTTACAAAATAAAATAACTAGCCTGTTGGTCTAGTGGTTAGTGACACTGACCGCTATGCTTATAGGTCGTGGGTTCGATTCCCACCTGAGTCTGGGTGTTCTTTGTGTCCGCTGTTTCTATGTTTGTAAAGTCCCGCGCGACACAGGAGTAATTCCTAATGCGGGAGTTGTCTTTAAAAAAAAAAAAACTAGAAAGATTTTACCAAAGAACAAGTATTTACGTGACAGTGACATTAATTAACCTCTTGATTTATGCTTTTCCGTGGGCAGTAATTTTCCTTCATCTGTTTTATTTTTTAAGTACAGGGGGCAAACGAGCAGATGGTCACCTGATGGTCGCTCATGGACAACTGCAACCGCATAGTCACAAGTCCGTTGCCGGCCATTGAGGTAGGGAGTACGCTCTTCTGAAGGTCGCATCGGTATGTATTGTATGTACGTATAGGGAATACTTTGTACCTACCCCTTTTTAACCAAATTTCGCGAAGGGAGGATGTGAAATTTGGAATACTTGAAGTTTATATGAAGAAGTGTAGGTAGCTAATACTTTTAAAAAATATATGTGTTAAATTTCAAAAAAAATGTAACAAGGGCTGCATTAAGCGTCCATTATAATATTATAACCTGTCATGATACGAAAAGTGTAGGTATACAATGACATGACTGGATTTATATCACCAATTTTTTTTTATACCAAGTCAGTGGCAAAAAAAGCATACGACCCGCCTGATGGTAAGCAGTTACCGTAGCCTATGGACACTTGCAACTCCAGAGGACTCGCAATTGACTAATCTTGATTTATGTTACAAAAGGATTATTTAAATAATGCAAAAAAATCCATTTAGAGAAATTTAATAAATTATGGTCGATTGTCGACCACTATCGCTTCTAGTAAAAACTACTAACTCTATTTATACTTTTCAAAGTTCTAAAGAACTATTAAACTTATTGAAATGTCCATAGGCTACTAGACAGCATTTGTCAGGCCACAGGCCAAAGCCTGTTTACTTGTTTTGTTCGACACGTCTCACATTGCGTCAAGTATTGTGATTCACAGAGTTGTTCTTCTTTTATAGAAGCAGAAAAGCAGAAGAATATAACACTGAAAATAAAGACGCAATAAAACTTAAACATTATCTTGTACTTAAGTTTCGTAAAGTTACATCTCAAACAAGGTCATGGACAACTGTGTAATTGAAGCAGGTTTTCTGCAGCATGTCGTATTTAATTTAATTGGGCAGAAGGTCAAGATTGCTTGAACCTGTAGGTAAACTGGTTATCAAGTTGTATCAAGTCGTGATCTCTGTACCTACTGTGCAATGATGTAATATTGATCAACCTATTCTCACACTAGCTTTTGCACCCAGCCACACTGGTATTAATGTTATATTTCTATTCGCATTAACAGAATTTTTTTTGGATGAAAAGCTTTGCTCCATGTTCTTTTCTGTTCCGCCTGTAAATGTACATACATGATCGGTTGAGTAGATCAAGTGGCAAAGGGTAACAAACAAACAAACTCACATACCTACATACACTCACGCCTGTCTCCCTGAAGGTATTAGGCAGTGGCGTATTAAACCCCCACATTTCGCCAAAAATAATTTGGTCCTGCTCACGTAATAGGGGGCAAGTCTATTACCATCAACAGGGCACTTTGGGAATTAAAGAAGGTAAAAACGTGTGAGGTATTTTTGGGACACTCGGTTGGAACGAAGTTCCTTTGGCTATATATATTGTCACGCCGAGCTGCCGTGGATGTCAGCACGGTCTGCTTAAGAAATATGGATTTGGTCAAGATATTTAAGGAATTGTGTTATAAATGTTTAATGTGCTAAAAGCTTAATATTATGTATTATAGCCATACAAGCTAGTTGAATCTTTTAATTAACCTCCTCTCAATAGCGAAATAATAATCTAATACCCACCAATCTTTACAATATGTATGTATATCGTCGTCATCGTAGAAAAACGACGGATTTGATTTTTGGTAACTTTATAGGAGCGCACTTTAAAGTTTTCAAATTACGTTTTACGTATCTAATATTTTGAAAACGTCTGTTTCTGTTAATGAAATCTGCAAATGTTACTGTGTGTATGAGCTTCGGAAAATGTTTTGTTTTATGATAAAGTATATCGTATCAGTATCGTACTCGCTGGATTTGAACCAGCGGCCTCGTGATCGTAATTTTCAAGAATCTTATTAGTCATATAACTCTCTACAGAGAGTTATATGTAACAACACACAGTACAGTTACAACTTAGATCGGTGAAATTCGATAGAAACTTCTGGTAAAATAGTGTCTTACCTTATAATTATTAGACGTTTACACGCCTTAACCGAAAGTTCCGTAAGCAAACAAACTTGTAAGTAGATAGTACGTCCATCTCGGGAATAAATTCACGAAGATTTTTGCCCGTCTTTTCCGAAAGACAAACTTAACTTTGCAGTTCTAAAAATACTCGCCCATACATCGATTTACGACAAAGTCAACTTTTCAAGCGCAAAATATAAAATTGTAATCACAAAAACTGTTTTTTTAATGTGATATAACAACAAATTAATAACTTCCGATTTTTTCCTTTTACTAACTTTTAAACTTTCGCGTTACATGATATAATTATGTATTTATACAGGAATTAACGCGATCACGAAAAGGTACCTCTGAATTACCTGACGTGTGAACACCAGAATAGGGGCACATCGGTTTGCTTAGAGAATAGGGACACTAGGGGAATAAGGGTACATGGCGAAATCAAAATATTAAAAATATCGAAAATGTGCGGGTGGATGAAGAAACTTCTACCTCACGATCTCGACGACGGAGGGCGTGCACCGCTGAGCCAGTCAGCCTGTGACCACAGCCAGTGCAACCTGGTCGAAACGTCAGGCAATTCAGAGGTATGTAATACCTTTTCGTGATCGCGTTAATTGCCGTATAAATACATAATTTTTCCTTTTACTTGTGCTGTCAGACTTGCTTCTTACCAAATTTCATGATTAGATCAATAGGTTTTGATTTACGTGCGAAATGTTCAAATTTGGTCGAATCTAAGGCTTAAGTTGACGTATCTTTGGATTGCGTTGACTTAGAAGCTTAATTTTTTTGCAGGTTCAAGGGACCACAGTGATTAGTATTTAGTATTAACTTCAACTTGATGCCTACACGGGTTCCTAGGAAGGAGGGTCTTAACAGACAGACAGATAGACGGACAATAAAGTGATCCTATGAGGGTAACTTTTTTCCTTTTGATGAACGGAACCCTAAAAAAACCGTTATAATTTCGATGTTTTCACGTAGTGTGTAAGTAAAACGTGCTGTCGTGACGTGTCATCACTACACGAGTATAGTGAAAGCAGTAAGTTTCCCTTTTAATTTGTTTTATCTTGTCTTGGCTCATCTTGGTTTGGTGCTTCATAATCTTACCCTTGACCTCTCCTTTAGTCAATCACACAATGCATTTTATCTTTTCGTGTCGAAATATATACAACCTTGACATACTCGTGTTATCACCTAATTTTAACTTCGTTAGACTCGACTTAAAATGCAGCTATTTTCGACTCTTTTCCATCCTAATCAGGAACGATCTAAAAGAACACAATGCTACCTATTTATCATTAAGCATAACAAAGTAAAAGATAATACAACAAAAGAAATATCCTTGAAACCAAACAAATACATAAATACATCGGACTTAGATGCATATCGCCAAGAGACATTAAGTATTGTGTTGTAAGGCGGTGTGCAGACAACACGACTCGTCGCATCGTTTTTACGACGTATGTTGTAAAAACATCGATGTACTGATTTGAATTGCCGAGTCACGTGTTTCTCAATTGAAATTTTTTGCAAGGGAACTTTGTTCAGAGTTGTCTTCATAAAATTGATTGGCCTTGGACAGCAATTACGCTTATAAGTTAAGTGAAGGTATTAATTATAATATAAAATTTAATTACAACATCGAATAGAAGAAATATAAAAGATAATATTTTAAAAACATGTCGATAGGCGCTGGATAAGAAAAAATAAAAAATATACAGATAGGACACGTCACAATTGTGACGGTACCTTGGAGACAGCATCTCCTACCGGTTGACACAGGTGCTCGCTGGACACGGCTGCTTCGGTAAGTATCTGTGTCGTATAGGCCAGGAGCCAACGTCTATGTGCCACCACTGCGGAGGCTGTCGCGAGGACATTGCACTTTACATTCCATGATCCAAAGACAGAACCATGGAGTGTATGGGATTCTCGTTTTGCGAGGGAGTGATGTTGGCCAAAAGGGATGCGGATCGGGAACGGGAGAAGACAAGCACTCTTCCGTCCCGCAGACTTCGCACCAGGCGCCAGGAATGATCTTCGACATCCATGAACAGTGGCCTGGGGATAGCAAGTCGGGCTGACTGTTACCCTTGCAGAAAGAAGCCTGATACGCTGGCGCGACGTCTTCAACGCGCGCTTTTCTGATCTGGAAGAGGGAGAGACCCTTGTAATCCACGATGTGGTCGCCTGCCGATCAGGCGGCCAAGATCTGTAAGCTTTTTTAGAGGCAACCGTATTAAGATAATTATGTCAGGTCCCCTGCAATAGACCAACTTGTGACGGAACACCGTATGGTTTTAGTCGGTTCGAGTCTGACGAAGTGTAAAATATAGATGGGTTAGACTTGTGATTGGAAATCAAATTAGGGATATTCTATCTAAGTTAATAACTTAACGTTTACTAGTAATACTTTGAAAACCACTCTAGGACTTAGGGTAGTAGAAAATTTTAATTAACATTTTTATACTAACAGACAAGTTTCTTTTAAGAGTATTGCGTTCAAAATCACAGCATTAACGTTTATATTATTGTTATAAAATGTATTTCGGATTATGAAACAGAAGTTAACAAAACACAACATTCATTTTCATAATGCAACGGTAACGACACAGCAAAGACATAAAAACTTAAAATTTGGTTTAGATAAAACTGCAATGTGTGTCTCGCCTTATTTCTGGAATAATTAGATTTCGTTTTTATTAAAAATTTTAAGTTATTTACTTTTTTTTTGTTTTTTATTTAAGATATAATATTTCATCAACACGGAATTAATATGATTCACTTAATTGGCATTTACTTTTTCTAAACAGTAACTGCGGCAAACATATTTTTATTTTAATGACACAGAAGGAAAAGATACACTTGCAGTTTAAAAGTTAAGATAAATAAATAATTAATTAAACTTTTATGTTTTGTTCCTTTATATTCCAAAAGATTTAAATCAGTTACAATATTTATTAATTAACGTTCGTTATCAGCTGCGTTTCTCTTATTAATTCTAAATATATAATTAGAATTAATAATAGGAAATTAGTGGGAGGTTATAAACCTCAATACTATAACGAGTTTCTCAAGAAAACCATCAGTTTCTAATAGTGGCATAATTAGTTATAAGTACAATTTGGAATTGTATATTTTGCAACTGCCACGATGTTCCAATGAATAAAAGATTTCTAAGTAAAATAATACTGCCGTGGTAATCGAGATAGCAGTAAGTCAAGAAGAAACGTCTTCTAACTTACTGCTGTCTCGATTACCACGGCTGAATATATCTATATAGATAATAGATATTCGTGGGAGAGCCATGCTTCGGCACGTATGGGCCGGCTCGACCAGAGTAATACCACGGCCTAACAGAAAACCGGCAGTGAAGCAATGTTTGTATTGTTTTTCGCCGAGTGAGTGAGGTTACCTGAGGCCCTAACCCTTCTCTCTCCCCACTTCCCCCTCTCCCCCTCTTCCCCCCTTCCCTACTCTCACCTTAAAGGCCGGCAACGCAATTGTGACTCTTAAGTTGCAAGTCCCCATGAGAGGCGGTGGTCATTTACCATCAGGTGACCCGTCTGCTCGTTTGCCCCATATCTCATAAAAAAAATCCTATTACTACTTTAAAATATAGTTAACGTTTAAACGTACTATTCAATAACTGATTACTTATTCAATTTATAACTAGTTAGCATTAGATTATAATTACGAAGTAAATAATAAATTTGATTGATGAACACAACGATGTACGAGTAGCCATTCGTGTCTATAAATTGGTTATAAACAGCGATCTTGGCAGTCGTATGTGATCGTACGAGTACATCTGTGTACCACACTACGTCATAGTTCACGCTCACGGTACGGTTAGCAATAGAAGTCGCTTCTTATGTTAAAGTTGTTAAATACCAATGTTTTAAATATATATCAAGATATATATAATATACTCGTATAAAGATCAAGTTCAATAACACTTCAAGGAAATCACTGACATTGTTTATGCTTTCTGCTTTATTTAATATCGTTAAATTATAAATAAGTAAAGGGCTCAAAACAAGGGATGTTTCGGCTTGTTTTGTTCGGTTCCTAAACAAGCAGCTCTCATTTTTCGAAGTTATTGTGAGTTTAGATATTAATAAACATTTGATTATGGCGTAGGAATCTATCGTGAGAAACCTTCATATCGGATAGCTCTCTATAATGGTCTCGAATGTTAAAGTCTGAATCGATTGATGCTCGATCGAGTAACACTTCGACATTGTAAGATGTTTTTTTTTCTTTGGTCAATAAATGCAACAAGGGGCATTTGTCGTGCATACTAAGCGTTCAAAACACACAGGTATATTTTTTATATACTCGTATGTGCTAACATTGATCGTGCAGACTAACTTGTATTTGTCTTATATGTGCTAATCAAGTCTGTCAAGTATCTCAATAAAGATTACCTCAAGAATAAACTAGACATACAAGTAATGAAGGATGAACACGTGCAAGCTATTAAAGCCTCATCGTTAGTTTGTACGTCAATCGTGTTACTTTGAACACATACAAATATTCACATTTCAAATGTTTACTTTTGATTCTCAACCAAGACGAGAGGATCTTGGCATGAATTAAAATAAATGATTTGTTGGTTATCTGAGTACAAGGTTGAGGGTTTGGATTTGCAGTTTAGAAGGTTCTTAACCGACTCACTCTTAGCCATTATATGTGCCATGGAAGTTATCGATTCCTCATTCTCTCTCTAACAGACGTTTGCCAACGTTTGTCACCACACGTCAACTCTACAAAGTACCAGACCACATTAACTTTAGACTTCCAATTAAGTAGGATTTTTAGATCTAGATTTATTTAGATTCCAATAATAGCAGAAAATGTGTAAAAAAATTGGTTGCCTGTAAAGTCGGTATACGGGCGAAAGTTTTACGTGACAACGACTTTGAGTGGTAAAATAATTTTAATGTGAATATTCATTCGTATAGTAGGAAGAAGGATGAAATAATAGTAACAATTTAAAACATTTATTTATACAAAGAATTATATTTAAAACGCGTGCCTCTCACTCGCTCTCATTGTGAGCGCATAACGTGAGCGGAGCGTAACGCAGTTTCTTGAAGTGTCACCCGGCAAACCAATTTATAAGACGTTGTCACGTCAAAATTACTTTTTTGTTTTCATATAACAACAAGTTATTTAATCACAACATTTAGCGATAATCACCGATTATTAGCTAAATAATAAATTAAATTGCAGGCCGCTTCCAATCAGTCTTCTTGAAAGTCTTTGAAGGAAGCCTATGTCCAGCAGTGGACATCCTATGGCTGAAATTTTGATGATTGGCTAAATACGGGCGTATTAATTTTTTTTTTGGGTGTCAAAGCAGCTTTATACGAGTAGACGGGGTTCATTTCGTGGCATTGCAGCGCTATAATAAAAACGGCGACTTTATGACATAGGTACTAATAAAATTCAATATGGGTATTGGAAAACTTTTAACCAATGGATTAAGTCATAGAACAGTTTTTTATTTACTTAAAGATTTGTGATATTTCAAGTAAGAACGACTATTTTTACTACTTAGTAGTAGTAAATTGCAATTAGAGGTATGCAGACTAATTGCAAACTTAATATCACGTCATTTGGAGTTTCCGAACAGTTACCAAATAAAACAGAACAGAACAGTTACTGAACTAAAACAGTAACATAACATTAATTCAGTTAGAATTTCTGGATTTATTTTAATTTAAAAATAACGTTATCCTTGGGGCGATTTACAACATAACCGTACAATCGTTATTTTACAAAGCAAATGTATTTTCAACAAAAATTTTCAAACCCTGTCACTATTTCACCAAAACGTTTTACACAAAGTGTTTCAGGTCACATAAATGCCATTTTTCCAACGAAACGAAACGTCCCCAAGAGAGAATTTATCTAAACCTTTACATATTCCACACAAAGGCCTGGCGATGAAAATAACTTAATTTCGGTGTATAATTTAATTTCATCGGATAACTTTACTTCGCAGTTGATAACTACATTTTACTGAAAACTAGAAAACATATTCTAGGTTTAGTAAGTGTTAAGGTAAATTAGGTACTTTAGTAAAATACGGCCTAATATTTAACACTGTAAAATTTGAATGATGGTCCTAAAAGAAACACAAAATTTAATATAGGTCTACCATGTTTTTTTTTTTCAATCTGAACAAACTTAACATTGTACATTCCAACTGCAAAGTTTTCAATATTGGGAGATTTGCCATGTTATGTTAAGACTATTGACTTCTTTTAGGTTTTCCTGTAATCAATAACAAAAGAACTATTTTCTGTATTTTCCAAACTGTTACGCTCAGAAATTTCGGAGATAAAGGAGGGGAATGGGCAATTTTCATGTATTTGAGAAGAATAATATTTGAGACTTTCACAACAAGCCCTTTCATTTGATATATCACACGGTACAGTTTACAATTTGTTTTTTCTATTTTCAAATTTGGCCCAACAAATAACCTATATTCAAAACTAGCAGTACCCCGCGGTTTCACCTGCGTAAGTCCCGATCCCGTGGGAACATCGGGATAAAAAGTAGCATATGCGTTAATTCAGTTCTCCAGCTATCTACATACCAAGTTTCATCGCAATCGGTTTAGTGGTTTTTGCGTGAAAGCATCCATCCATCCATCTATCCATCCATCCATCCATCCATCCATCCATCCATCCAATCCATCCATCCATCCATCCATCCGTCCATCTACCCAAATTTTCACATTTATAATATTAGTGGGATTAATTTATTTACATTGCACATCTGTGTTTCTTTCACAGGAATTGATTTGTATATCAATTTTCATTTCAATCAGTCTAAATTGACTTTGACAGACAGATAGACGGACGCAGGAATGATCCTATAAAAATTCCATTTTTCATGTGGACGTACGGGACCCTTAAATATAAGTATTATAAATATACTACAATTTACATGCGGTGCATTACTTCTTATTGTGGAGGTCTATGTTCAACGGCGGACATTATAGCCAAGATGATAACGATAATGTCGATGATTCAAGACTTGTCTCCATTTTATTTATTTCTTTCAAGATCAATTGTTTTCTTCTTTATAAGATTTGATATATCTGAATACTAATATAAAATTTAACTACTTACAGAAACATCATCGAATATGACGGACAAATATGACAAAACCAAAAAGTTTGATTGTAACCTATGTATCTACACTCAAAATTGTTTAAAACCCTATAAATTGGATATTATTATAGACAAAGTGCCGTATTCAATATAGACTATTAGAACAGAAGAATATTAAATCCTCTGTTCTAGTATCATTTCTTATATCAACATGTTGAATATCTTATGATGTCTCGCGAGTCTGTTTATAAGATAAATTGCTCGTGACCTCAACAAATGACACCAAGACAATTTTATTGTTTGTACCAAGTACTCTCAATTGTTCAATTGGCCAATCAGGTTGATAATGTCCAAACTGAGATTTTACATGAGTTGTTACGAAGCGTGTTCTTGAAGATTTGATTGCTCCTTTTTTAGTGTTACATTTTGAACTTGTTTGAATTCTAGAAGAACTTTCAAGTTTTGTATCTCTGATTTAAAAAGTATTGCAGATTATTTTCATTTTATGGTTGACTAGCTGTTGGAGGTTGTAGGAAATTCATATGTATTCCACGGGAACTGTGTATTTTTCCGAAATAAAGCCTACGTCCTTCCCCAGGATATAATCTATCTCCTTACCAAATTTCATGACGATCCGTTGACCCGTTTAGACGTGAAAATACAACAAACAAACACACAGAGTTACTTTCGCATTTATAATATTAGTATGGATTATTATGTACTGAAATGTTAGCAAGCAGATAATAACAATAAAAAATCCACACATTAGCTTTTTTTTTATTTTAAATTACTTGAAAACGATTGACATTTGCATAAGATAAGAATCATAGGAGGTCATTTGGTTGCAAGTGACTTCCTCTACATCCCTTTAATGGATTGCCGACATATTACCAGTAACCCTTTATATTATACTTCTTACGTTTAATACGTCATGTGGAAATGTATGTACTTCAATAGAATGTGTAATAAATTATATGTACATAGTAACTTTTAAACTTTCGCGTTCCATGATATAATTGAAAAAACGTCAGGCAATTCAGAGGTATGTTACCTTTTCGTGATCGCGTTAATTCCCGTTTAAATACATAATTAAATGTACATAAACAGTGCCATTCTGCGAACCGTTCCATTAAGGCACTACAACGCTTATTCGATTACAGTGTGTCAACATTTCTAAGCAATCAATGAAGAACTTTCGGAGATTTAGAGTACTGAACAAAGAAATAATTACATCTTTACACTATTATCTTATCTGTCTTTACTAACAAAGGAACAGGCGAGCGTACAAACGGTACATTGTCAGTAGAGGAAACTAGTTCAGCATAGAAGTGCTGAATGCTTATGTGTAATGCTTGCAGAATAACAACAAACGTAAAAAGCGGCGGTACCGTAATGGCTAAGGCGTCATCAAGTGGTTGCGGATCGGACCCCACCCAGTGCACTACCGACGTGAACCTGATCCTTTTTTTCTTGTGCGTGTGTAAACTCCCTCGGGCCGTCACCCCACCGGGTTTTTTTCGGTGGGGCGGTGTGTCGGAATCGAACCGACTAAAGCCACACGGTGTGCCGTACTGCGCCTGAAATAGGAGGGATCCGGGAACAGGACACATCACAGCTCAGCGGCTTAGGACATCGCGGTGCGAGGATGTGTACAATACACATCGACCTCTAACAAACACCGTCTAGCACACATCCCTCGCACCCATACCTCCCTTGTTTTGTATGTACAAAAACCGCGGTCCACTAAGCCATTTCCACAGGAGCTGCGCTGAGCGAGGCTAGGTAAATCAAGCGATTCTATTGGTTCTTATAAACACATCCGCTACGCAACTTCGCACATCTATGGTGGAAACACAGCCTTAAGCTTAGCTGGAGGAGTTAAAAAGAATATTAAATGTGTGACCGGTGACGGTGTGACAACTAGATATGTATGCAAAACAGGTTACATTCTTATTATACATTCAAATACAAAAATCATGAACAAACATCGAAAAATTACGTCGTTAATATAAATAAAACAAGTTGATGCGGTTTGTGAATATGAGTATAGGTCAATAAACCGTCCGTATAAACAAGATGTAAGATTATATTATAGAACATAGCAAGCTAAATACTTAAGTGGTTATTATTACATTATGTTATAAGAGTTGGGCAAAGCTCGTCTATAATTTCTCTGGATTAAATACAGTGAGAGACGAAACGACCACAAATATGTAAATGTCAGCAGTATTTTCGTGTACTAGTTTTCGCCGGCTCCTCTCGCGTGTATCCTAAGGATACAACATATTTGTATGCCAAACTTCATTCAACATCACAGACAGACACACAGTTCAGCAACAAACATCTTCAGTCCTATTTTAAAAAAGCACTTTAATTATTTCTTCAATTTCCAGTTTCCACGAAAACTTTTCTAATATTTTTTCCCGAAACACCTTATTTGGACTATCACAAACATGTATAAAACAAAGAGAGACATGTAGGAAAAGCCTTACTGTGCTCAAAAGAACTTTATCAAGCATTTAATTTTATTTATTTAGATTATATCGACATCACGTACTTGATTTTCTTTGTTCTACCAGGACCTACCTTAACTAAAAATGTATAAACTACAGTGTTTTGAACTCTACAGAGCCACGAGCTTCGTTGACTTCAAATGACATTTAATCACTATTTGACTCATGAAGGCATCCGCTATCATAAATCCTAAGTACACTCCTGAGACGAATATCAAACAACTATGAAAAAGATATACATACACTATAACAAATATAAAAATATGCATACATTACCTCTGGGCCCTGGCACATGACATACTATTTGAATTATAAATTGATGATTATAATAACGAGCAAGTTACAAGTTCAATATTAGTACAAACTAAGAGCTTTGGGCAACTCCCTTGAGATTAAAAGTTGCCTGGTCTATTAAATTATAATCTTGGTTGGTAATTTAAGGTCTGGTATGATTTTTATAAAAACTTTTAAAATAGGTCCCTAGAGTCTAGAAGTAGATATGCATGTAATAAATTTAAACGAGCAATTCTTTTTTATTTCTCTATAAGTACCTCTATTTTTTGTATATCACAAAATATATATTTAAAACGGAACGGAAACGGCTCTAACGATGGAACAAATGTTGTATTGAGACAAACCGAAGCTCAGTTGCCAGCGTACTTACCCAATATATGAAAATCGACAATATACATATCGAGGGGTCTGAGGCGAATTGATTCAAGCGCCACATTGGATTTTCGCTGATTGAAACGATGTATATTACTCAAAATCGTCCAATGTGGCGCTTGAATCAATTCGCCTCAGACCCCTCGATATGCATATAATAAAAAAAATATAAATTAACAAATAATTGTTTCGTTGATAGATCGTTATCTTTTTTCTGAAAACACATATTAGTTAAGTCAATGGTATCAAAGACAAGGTGCTCGAATGACTTATGAATAATTTAAAGACATAATATACGTCTACTTGCGATCTTTAAAATACTTAAGGACTACACGAAGATACAAAGTTGCCCGTCTGTAGCAATAAAAAAAATAATATAGATTTTTCGATCTACAGGATGTTGCTGTCTCTCGATAACGACGACCATTAACATGATCTTGCAATTAATTATTTGTAGTATATTTGTTTGTGTTCATTATAAAGGGGTTGATACACTTATATGCCATCTTGGAGGAGTGAACGGCTGATTATTTTTATTACTTATTTTATTTTAGATTTTAACTTGAAATTACAAAAGTCAATGTTTTTATCCTCCATCGCAAAAACAACTATATATAGGTAGGTACCAGTAGCCGTTTACAATCAGTAAGTGCTTGTTTTTAAATTCATTGAATTGAAAACAATAGATACTGGCTTTTCCCCCGTTTTTGCTTGTGTATTTTTTTTCTGGATAAATGGTTCCCTATGTCTTCTGCTGTATCCCTGGCAACGTGTATGCAGCGCATAAAATACGAACAAAAAATATTTATTTTTATATACTACTAGCTGCGCCCCGCGGTTTCACCCGCGTAAGATCCGATGCCGTGGGAATATAGGGATAAAAAGAATAGCCTATGTATTAATCCAGGTGTCCAGCTATCTATACACCAAGTTTCTTCGCAAACGGTTCAGTAGTTTTTGCGTGAAAGCGCAACAAAGATTCATACATCCTCACAATCTTTCACGTTTATAATATTAGTAGGATAAATAGGCCGACGGACAGATATGAGTCACTTTAACATTTATAATATTTTCTTTCCGATTTTTAGGATTTAATAATAGGTTAGGGTCATTAAAATTTATAACCAACAAGTTAATAATTAATACTTCTAGTATTATTTAATTAGCATAGAATATTTTATTTAATATTTAGCCTCTAGTGAACAAGCTGACATTTTTAAACATGACAAATCGATAGTCGTTAATTAATCGATTAAAAGCATTGTGCAGCAAAGCATACAGACATTAAAATTGCATTATTTTATTCAGTTTATATTCATGGCGGGAGTCATCGGTGAAGGAACGGGAGGCGAATACTAAATCCTTTAGCGCCGGCTAAAAAAAATCTAATAGTATTTTTATAAAACACTATAAAATAAACACACCATAGACACTAGTAAAAAAAATCCGCACCACAACTTTTGTAGGGCTGAGGGATTCTACTAGTCAAGCGGTTCCAATCCTTAAGCGAATAAGTCTCATGAGCCCACTGTGTGTCTCAGAGCATTAAGCAAAAATATTTTGACAGTCCGGTGCCAAGAACTAGATTAGAGTTCAAAGTGTGTGTTGCTAATAAAACAAGAAGATTTTGTCTTTGTACAGGTTTAATAGGTAAGCAGGATGAGCTTCATGTTTTTTAAACCACAAGTCTGATTTTAAATTTTAAAATGTTGATTCCCTTTTTTTAAATTCATAATTATTAATTTCCGGCATTATTTTTCCGGTTTGCTGTTCCAAATTTAAAAGCCTGTGTTGTTTTATTCCACTTTTTAACAGACTTCATAAAAGGATCAGGTTCTCAATTAAACTGTATATTTTTCGAGCGTACATGTTACGCGATATCTTTGCTAAGTGTAAACAGATTTTACTTTTTTTTATTGGATAAGTTTAAATTTCCATTTCCAGTCTCGTAAAAAAGTGGCAAAATAGACAGTCAAAATTTCAAGTGGAACTTTTTAGACGCATTAAGATATATCTACACCAGTGTGCTTTTTTTTTTCTTGGGCCTTCCTCTGACGCATGCCTGAGCAACCACAGTGAATGCAATAGCGCAAGCTCTTAATCTCGTTTAGCGCAGGTTATCACCGGATGGGTTCACGTGCGTAATTCTGATACTTCTACTAGACAGAAAAATTAATTAAAAACATTGGAATTTATAGAAAACTAGCAGCGCCCCGTGGTTTCACCCGCGTAAGTCCCGATCCCGTGGGAATATCGGGATAAAAAGTAGCCTATGCGTTAATCCAGGTCTCCAGCTATCTACATACCAAGTTTCATCGCAATCGGTTCAGTGATTTTTGCGTGAAAGAGTAACAAACATCCATCCATGTATCCAAACTTTTACATTTATATTATTAGTGGGATTATCCAGATACTCCTTTGCTTGCGATTTTTCCCTGCATTTAACACTAAATATGACGCACAGAGTTCACACGCGTCCATCTTGACTAATCGAGGCGCAGAAACGTAGACGATAAGCTGCATGCGACTTAAGCCAATCAATATTACATACGTTTGACGCAAGTTGAATTGAAAGGTAGACATGAAAGTGCGCTGGTGTGGATATAGCTTTTCAGTCTCTTGTTTAAATAAGAAATCCTTATTTTAGTTCTACTTTTTTATTGTTTTCATACAGTAATCCACAGTAGAAATAAAAATGCGTATTGTCTGTGAATTAAGGGTTCTTCCTCAAGTTGTTTTATCTAACAAAATTCATTTCTGCGCAAGTTAAAATCTCAGAGGTTTTCATACAATACTTTTTATCACCGCAATGAAATGCAGGATATCGTTACAGAATTTGCTGAGAGGAAAATTGAGCTTATGCATAATTCAAAAGCTACTTTTATATTGATATAGCTCGTACTGTATTCTGATCTTAATTCAACTGAGTATCTAATTGCAACAGAGTTTTATTACTTTTGATGATAAAACTCTTAACAAATGTCGGCTGTTGAGTTGCGACAGCATAGGGATTAGATTGGTTTAGATCAAGATACGCTTCTGTGTAAGTTTGAACATTCGTATGGAGTATGTGTGTGTGTGTATTTATTTTGTACTAGCTGACCCGACAGACGTTGTCCTGTCTTAACTATAAATATTGAATTCGAATTAGTTTCTAGAATTAATAAAAAAAAAATCCAAAAGCATAGTTCCGACCGATGCATCTGTTTTAAACGATATATATATATACTGACAGTTATGTCAAAAGCGCTAAGGTTACATTAGAAAAGTTAATTTGGTCGTTAAATTTTCTTAAATTTTCTAATTTTCCGCGCAATTTTCTTATTTTTTCTTTTATAAGAACCTTCTCCTGACAATAACAAACACAAAAAAAAAAGAATTGGCGAAATCGGTCCAACCGTTCACGCGTGATGCCGTGACCAAGGGATATAGGGTTTAATTTTTCTATATATAGATATTAAAAGGCATCAAAAACTTGAATTGCCAGAAGTTTTATTCACGTAGGTAATTGTAGTAAAAATTAAAAAAAAAATGCCTTTTATAAAATACAGACTAAATTGACTACTAAAATATTTCTTCAAAACATGATAAGGTATTTATCACAATATTTTCATTTTAATAATAATGTGATCACTGTGTAATGTTTTTATTTACCTACAAATGTACTATTTTGCACTCGTTTGTAACAAAATGTTACTCATATATATATACAAGAAATGATAATTGATTTTGTAAAGGGTTATACGTTTGCAACACCAGCGGCGCCACGTACCCGTTGCAGACCTCGTAAACCTTTTGATAACTCTGTGCAGTATCAGATAAATTAAATACAAACTATGTTGCAACACACGGATTGGAATACATTTTAAATATTCCACTATTTTAATTCATATGAAAAGGTAACTTTGCTCAGTCTCATTTCTTATGCGTTACATGTTAACACTTTAAGTAATCTATCTACTCGTACACAATATAACTTGCTTGTCATTACAATGACTTCTCAAAAATCGCGGCTCTTATTGAGGAAGCCATATTTGTATGTAGATTGGAACATTGGTGACAAGAATGGGAGATTAAAGAGGACGCCACTACCGTTTATAAGGAAGTGTATGAATGTTTCCTGGTAAGAGAAGTAACTTAAACAATTGTTAGATATCACACAATGAGGAGAGTCAATATATGACTGATGACTGGCCTATTGGTCTAGTGGTTAGTGACCCTGACTGCTAAGCCAGATGTCGTGGGTTCGATTCCCACCCAGGACAAATAATTGTGTGATAAGCATGATCATTTGTTCTGTGTCTGGGTGTAATTTATCTATAATATGTATGTATTTAGAAATATATAAGTGTGTTTATCAGTAGTCTGGTTACCATAGTACAGGCTCTGCCTAGTTTGGGATCAGACGGCCGTGTGTGAGATGTATGAAGTTATTATAATTATTATATTGGTGGTTGCACCCTTGAAAGTAGCAAGCGTCAATACTTACGCTAATATAACATATTGCGATCAAAAGGGTCGTAAATTGTGTGTTTTCTTTTCTATAAAACTAAGTTAGTAAATAATTTTAAGGCTCACCTGACTCAAAACTTGCTGTCACTCGTGCGTTACCGACTTTGCAAAAACTTATCATGATCTTTTTCTTCTTTAAAGGTAATGGATAAGTTTTTATGATTGTTTTACTAACGCATTCAGATTTTTTTTTAGTATGTAGTACATTAGGTATTAAGCTATATTCATAAATGGACACTAATGTCATTAATTTTAACTCGTATCTCCGGTATTTCTAAAGAAAATTTCATGATTCTTTTGAACTTGATAAAAAATGACATCTTTCAAGTAAGTTTGTTTTGAAAGCGGTTATTTTTAACAGTATTTTTTTAAGAACCTATGTTTTATTATGAAATCTTCTAGTAAAACATACTGGGTAGTGCCTGTATTGTATGTAAGACTCCATATAACCAGCCCTGATAGATCAACACTATATATATTTCTGCTGATACCTAAGTAGAGTCGAAACACCTCGATGAGGGTTACCAATACACAACCTACAACATCTATAAGGGCCATGTGTTTGTTTACCGATTAGTTGCATAACACATAAATATCTAGATTAACACTAAGGCAATCTAATTATCACATCTCTAAAAACCAAAAAAAAAACTGAAGCTTTCGTTTCATTTTCACGAACAGCACTTTATAGTTGTTTACCACCATAGTGGTAGAAAAATCGCAACATTAGACAAACAGGTCCATAAAGGCAAGCTCTATTTAAATTTTAAGATCGCACCAGACGATAAAATTTAAAGTTGTCCCGATGTTAAAATCAAGACAGACAACAAAGTCGTAAAAAGGAAAGTTTTGATGGAGGCCAAAGGGAAACTTTAACTACAAGTTGTAAAAGAACCTCTTAGGTTTTATATAAAACGAGAGGTTTTGATAATCTAAAAACAAGAGGACTGTAAGACTGATGATGATAATATACTTAGAAATAAGAAGGTGGCTGCATATCAATATTGTCAAGTCAAGTTTTGCTTATCCGAGCAAATAACTATTTACTAACGTAAAGTTGAGTCTGTGTATTTATGTTTGTTAATTTTTCAGAACGAAACTATACCGATTGTCATGATACTTGGCAGAAAGGTAGCTATGGATATTAAGCAGAGAAAGTGCCTATATCTACCTATTTGCAATTATGGACATCAACGTGGAAAAATGGAAAACTGATATTATTAAATGAATCGTAACTGTAACGCGAGATTTTTTTTTGCAAACGAGCAGACGGGTCACCTGATGATAAATCAAGAGTCACAAGTGCGTTAAGTGCACAAGCACAAATGTTTTAAGGTGGGAGTAAGGTAAGGGTGGAAGAGGGGGGGGGGAGGAAGGGTCTGGTAACCTCACTCACTCGGCGAAAAGTAATGTAAGCATTGCTTCACTGCCGGTTTTTTGTGAGGCCGTGGTATTACTCTGGTCGAGTCGGCCCATACGTGCCGAAGCATGGCTCTCCCACGATTAAAATAATTAGAAAGAGATAGAGATTAAAATAACTGTTTTCTAAAAAAAAAGAATTGGAAAAAATGCGGAATATAAATTAAGTTATCATCCGAGTGCAGTAATTTGGTAATAACATTGAATCGAATAACCGGATATCCAGCATCCATCTGTCTCCAGTCGTCGCACTATTTAACATACAATTGAACACAATTTTTTTTTCTATCCGTGAAAAAAAACCGACATATCCAATTGAACTTACGATAAATCATCTAACAAGTCTGTCAGTAAAAACTGATTGTAACGATGCTAGATTGAATGCAGCATGCGCTAATTCAAGTTCCGATGCCCATGACCGGCCATTACAATGAATAGTGTTGTACTTGTTACATCATTTCCATGCTTATAAAGGATATAGTCTAATCATTGCTGCCATTATAATGCGTTGTCGATACCGATTGAGAACCTTGTGCAGCAAGTAATAAAGCAGCTCATTCAACGTCTTTAATCCATAAATAATAAAGTGTATAATATTTAGCTTAATATATTTTAAAAACTACTCGCGAGACCCACCTTGGCCACCCAGGCCAAAGTTGCAATTTGTCGATTTTGAACAGCTGTACATATGACAATAATTATAATAATAATAAACAAATCAAATATTTGGATTTGTCTCACGAGATTGTCGATTTGTGGAATATCGAATCGGCGATCATTGTTCCGATTGTCAAATCTGCTCATGGATTGATAGCCAAGAGCCTCGATCAACACCTTAAGAGGCTCGCGTTAGATGGTTGGATCAAGGGACTGATGCAGAAGGCAGTACTTCTCGACACGGTATAGTGAGGAGGTTCCTGTCTTTGGAGCCCACCGGTATCTTGGTCCCTATACCCGATGTCACCGACATCTACTATTTTTTATATTTTTAAATATATATTTTTTTATGTACATATTTAAAAATGTAATTTAAATGGTAAAAAATGAATAAAGAGAATAATAATTGAAAAAATATTGTTTACAAGAGCATAAAGAATCCTACTTATTATATTATTTACTTCTATAGACATATTTAAGATATGAATCGCTGGATCGTTAAGTCGATATAAAAGACCTGCCTCACGTACACATTACAGGTTAATGAGCCAGATATGGCACAGGACCAATTAAGCATTAAATACAATTGAACAAGTACGGTTTAAGGAGTTTATAATAGCACGGAAAAGGTTACGGGGACTATATTATGAAATTTTGAGAATGAAGGTTTGTTTAGCTTCCATTGAAAATTTTTGTGTAATTTTCTTAGACATACTTATCTTCGTCAGTTAATAATACTATTTCATTTAACACTCTCTCCCAAGATACAGGCTTCTGGCCTAGTTTGGGAATCAGTATCAGTACATACTGTAATAAATATCCAAAGACTGTAGATAATTTTAAATACCAATGTAAGTTACTTATGTGTCAATAAACAATTTTTGAAGTGAAAACTTCTTTAGCGGCGTTGTGCACTTTTTGGGATGGGCAAAAATTGTTAAACTCGCGTTAGGACACGTGACCTGATCGAAAATTCGTAAGACGGAGCCGAGTTTCTTATATTTAAAAAAATATAACATTCGAAATTCAAATATTTATGAGCGGCCAGGAGCGCAGAACTTCCAGTGTACCCTATTTAGATATGTTATTAACTACTTTTTATTTTTAACCTAATTATATATATACAGAGGTGTGTGTGTATGTATTTGCAAATACATTGTGAAGTTATGTTTTCACTTCTGACGTGTAGTCCTACGACTGACTGTTTTTTTTCATTTGTTTATTTCTTAATAATTACTATTCCAATGCAATGTGTTAATTAATTCTCCAATCCCTTATGATATTTAGACGAATTTCACAAAACTCCGAACTTCTTGTGTGCATGAAATTGCTAAGCACTTTACTCCCAAACTATAATTTGTAACTATTTCAAAGCGACCACAAGGCTTAAAGCCGTAAAATTTGCCTGCGTACTTGGCGGGATACCCTCTTCTTACCAATTTAACGTTTTCTTAAGTATAGAAGCATGATGGCCATTACGGGCAATTTGGAAGGAGGTCGAAAACTTAGGCTACGTCTGGACAAGGTGAATGTCTTGTGGTGTTTTTTGATGTGCTTACTTTACCAAATTATGTATGGTGTGGTTTATTATTTATGTAATTTATATGTCCAAAGTAGATATTAAACTCAATGCTCGGTAGAAATGGGCTCATACAGCCTTGAAAATTGATGTTTGATTAAAAATCATGAGTAAAATCAGTTCAAAACATGCAACCTCCCGAAATGTCCCGAAACCTCGAGGAAATGTCAATCCCCAATTTAAGATGATTACTTAATAATGAGTTATTTTTTTCTTTTTACGTTTAAAAATATTCGATTCGAGGTAGACTTTCGTAAACATGTTTACAAAACACTCAATATCTTGGCAACATTGCAAAAGTATGTTTCTGTACTTATGACATTTCATTCATTATTCACTAGATGGTGCAAAATTTCTTTAGCACCATCTAGCGAAGACAAGCCGAACTACGCACTACCTGATCCTGGATCGCGCAATGAAAGTTCTCGCATTGATTGTTACACATACAACTTCTTAACATCACCTAGACTAGTCGGAGTATCCTTCCTTTTTGTTGAAGAGGCAAAACTACCGTTCCAATATAACGTCATTTATTCGGTTAGTCACGTCTAGTCAGTTTCAGGTGATCATGCCTTTACATTGTTATAAAATGCAACCTTAGGGTGTACGCGTGAAGTTATTTTGGACAATATAAGTTGTAAAAACTGGTTCACTTTTGTGTTTCAAATGTAGTGGAGCAACAACATCTTGCATATTATTACTCCTAAGTATACCTTTTGAATCTAAATTTGGGCGTTGGACCACAAAATTACTTGCTTATTTTTAACACGTTGAGTGGATGCGGGGCACTAAAATGTTACAGAACTTGTGAGCAATATGAAGAAAGTAATAAGCTACTTTCTGAGGATGTTTAGCTCTAATGACTAAGTTATTAAATGTCAAACAACACTTACAATTGAAAAGGTATAAGCACTATCGAACGTGCACTAAATCGCTCTTCACTAGTGTTTCAACGTATGTACGATTGTACGTACATACCTATGTCTTATGTATACTAAGCTGTAAAGTTCTTACGATCAATTGTCCCAACAGCATCAGGACAAGTGTGCTGAACTGAGAACAATGTACCGTCATATCAAAGTGTCATGATTTCATTACCTCAACACATTCATTATCTAAAATTTTGAAAACGTTGCTGTTGTTAAAACTGTTCTACAATTAAGAAAATAAATCTTTTATAACATGCATTCTAATCTAAATCTAAGACTTAAAATAAATCCTTAAAAAACAAATTAAAAAAAAAAAACACGTCAATCATTATTAAAACGATAAAGTTGTTGATAGCTCAAATACTTGCAACAAGTAGCTAGAATTATATTGAACCACATGAACAGTTACTTAAATAAATCAATTTGAAACCGGTTCCAGGTAATGTATTATACCTATTACGTGAGAATGTTCTCTTCAAATGCTATTTACAGAGATGTGAGGATGGAGTACTAGAGGAAGTGACGCGGTCACTTGATAGAATTCATGGTCCGTCCGATACGCTCAGTTATATTAACAATGGCGTCGAATTTTAGGTATTCAACGAATTCTGGTTTCGTTAAGTTTACAGTTTCTTTTTTTTACTAGTACGGTAGCAAATTAATTTTAGACATGCCTGAAGGTGCGTATTACGTCTTGCAAGACAGTGATGTTATTGCACTGACTGTAGCGTCTCCTGAGAAAGCCCTTGACCGTGGAGCCCTACTCGTCGCGAAATATGTGTTCAGAGTTTTACTCTTAAAAGACTAACAAACAAAAAGAGTCAGACCGACATACAGTCAATCACGCAAACAGACAGAGTTACTTTCACATTTATGATAACAAATACATTTATGAACATGGTATCATATTATCAAGCTGTCAAAACTCGAACAAATTACCACACATTATTTCCAAGAGCCCGTATTAATGAAACGTTGCGCTCCTTATAAAAAATATATGAACCATCCACATTACACGCAGGATTAATGAACATAAAATATGAAACAAGTACTATTTTAGCATAAACGTACTGGTTTGAACAGCTGCACCACTCGTAGCTAAACACGTCCCAGCCGGTTGATAGCACTTGGTACTGGACTTACCTGAAATACAAAAAAAAGTAAATAGATGAGACTAGTTCACATACACGCATATATACACACACATAACTAGTTCTGTGGAAAAAAGGTGTAAATCCGTTATCCTTTAGAAATATACACGTATTGTGATACGCTTTTAATAATTGTTCAAGAGAGATTAAAAAAATATATATTATGAGGTGCAATCCTATTGGTTAATGATATCAAGATTTCACATCAGAGATTTTTGTAAAAAAAAAAACAACAATCAGTATTATTTTGGAATTCCTATTAATTTGTCGCCTTAATTGGTAATTCCATTCACACTATCTCAGGGAAACGCTTTTGTAGTTATCAAGAGAAAATTCAAGTGACATTTTCGTAATTGTTTCAACATTGGGCGGCTGTTGTGTAAAACCGTGGCTTTTTAAGTACTTTTGATATGTCTTTGATATGTACCTATTGCAAAAATGTTCGACTGGCAGACAAAGTTTAGTAACTAAGTCGGCAACGCTCTCAATCCTAACCCTGCATCTGAAAGTCCCAGTCTCCCGCGAGAAATGTGGGTCAGAATTACCTAGGTATTAACATTCTCTGCCGTCTACTAGCTTTAACTTTCACACGAACTTAATATCCAGTACAGACTGTTGCTCGTCTATCCTTATAAGAACAACTTCGAAATGGAATCAATTAAAAACCAGTAGCCGATAAATACATATGTGCCGTTTGTAAGACAATATTACCGCCGCGACGATGCGTGTGTAGACTTGTTATTTAATGGCTAATAAATTGTTTTATGTTGTAGGTAATGCGACACAGGTTATTGGCACGTTATTTTTTTTGTAACAGTTTTTAACTTATGTTACGGTTGCTACTGGTCGAAATGATCGCTTGGGTTGTTACCAGAAATCCATTGGACTCCGACGTAATTGAAACGATAACTATCTTGAGTATGAACCAAAAAAATAAGTAAGCAATTACATATAAAAATTCTACATTAAAAGGGATCATGATGAGAAAAGCGATTCATGCATTCATGCAACAAAGTTTTAAAGCGTTGCGTAAATTCGTTTTTTAGTCTTTATGTATGTATTAGCTTGTAATCGATTATAATTAGTAAAATTAAGAAGATTAATAATAATAACTTGTCACATCTCACACACGGCCGTCTATTCCAAACTAGGCAAAGCCTGTACTCAGCAAAGCGTGTAATCAAACTGCTGATAAACAAAAAAGTAAACAATGTACGAGAACGTTACGGTATTAGTTAATCATCCGCCTTTTATTCCATTATTTAAAATAGTTATTAACTTTAAGTCTAAGTATTAACTTATAGGATACAAGACTTGTAATTACAATTGGAGAAGACCCGTAATCAAAGTGAAAACTTCTTTAGCGGCGTTGTGCACTTTTTGGGATGGGTAAAAATGTTATATTCGCGTCAGGACACGTGACCCTGATCGAAAATTCGTAAGTCAGAGCCGAGTTTCTTATATTTAAAAAATTATAACATTTTTGAAATTCAAACATTTATGAGCGCAGAACATCCAGTGTACCCTATGTATACAGTTAGATATGTTATTATCTACTTTTTATTTTTAACCTAATTATATATATCCAGATGTGTGTATGTGTATGTATATGCAAATACATTGTGAAGTTATGTTTTCACTTCTGACATGCAGTCCTACGACTGACTGTTTTTTTTTTTATAGGAAGTACTAGATAATAAACATGATGTTTATTACTTAACATAATTCAGAAGATTCATGACATATAATAGTCGTTTACGCAGCAAAGAAGTTAAGTGTCAAGATTTTTATTTATGACTACATTCAAAGGTTTATAAAAATGAAAAGCATAATTAGATACCTTGATCGAATTTATTGCAAAGTAATTTCTTTGCAAATGGTTTAATTTCAACAACATTAATGACACAATTAAAAGTTGGGCCAGCCAGAGTGCTTTTAAAACTATATAACTTTTGTGCTAATGACACAAGCCATTAGCGCACTCATAATAAAATTAAATTTATACCCCATATTAGATAAATCACATAAAAAAAGGATTTAATATCTAAATACTAGTATTCGCCGAGAAATAGAAATTCGACCGCAATTCGTCAAAACGTCGTCTTTACTTTATAACAAACATTGTTTGAAATTGTCTAATTCTGTTCACATATTATTGACGAATATAAAGGTTGGGGCAGACAGAGGGCGGGGCAAGACGCCGACGCGGCGTGAGCAGGTTGTACTGTTATAGTTAATATAGAAAATGTCACACAACGCCCTCGCGCTCGTCGCTCGGCCCCAGTACATTTCAACCGCTCGATTGTTATCAACTAATAATGCATGCCAGTGTTAACACCAAATTATTGTCAACCGACCAATAGCGTAGCACTACCGGTATAACTAGTCATAATAATGTTTATTGACTCATTTTGATTAAATAGTGAACTGTTTTATTATTATAGTTATATATTATTATAGCTTTTCCCTATTTTTAATAAAATAAATAAGAGTTTTTGTTGTGTCGATAACATATATATCTATACATAGATTATATACATAAATACATATAAATACAAACATGATTTTATACATACGTATACAAATTTAAAATGGTGACGAAAAATACTGGACTGTTTTGTCTGTTCCTATTTATGTATAAATATTTTTTAAAGTGTAAAGTGACAAATAAAATCATGAATACATATTATTAGATAGCAATATCACAAACCGCTCAACTTGCAATTGAAACCGCGTCGGTCACGAAACTGCACTAAACTGCCATAACGTGATTTTTATAGTGAAAAGAAACTTAAACCGGCAGCGAATGACTATCATGCATTCGTAATCTGTCCGACATTCATTGCCATTTAGTCGTACTTTATTGCTCTGCAATATAAGAAGTCAGAACTCTTGCCATTATATACCAGATATAATTTTCCCATTTCCAAGGAATTACAGATCAAATGAATCAAGCACAGCCTTTCTGAAGAAGTTGTAGCTAACTTTCATCATTTATTATTTCACTTCAATAGATCCTCATTATTTCATGAAACTTCTGTATTTTCGGCTTATTTAGGCAATTTTGAGATTGATATATGACAACGGAAGTAAAGAAAAAAGGCTATCTGTTCACTAGACTAGCCATCATTCTTCCATAATTTGATCAACCACATAACATTATCTAATTTATAACCAGCCAATAACACGTGCACTTAGTAGACTTTAGAACATTTCAAATATCTTTCCTATTCTATATATCCATATAATATTTTTAAATAATTCGCATGCACTAAGATTTTCACTGTTTATTTATATTAACTACACTACACAGTATACGACGATTATCGACTGGCCTCTGTGTAATTTATCTATAATATGTATGTAAATAGAAATATATAAGTATGTTCATCAGCTGTCTGGTTACCATAGTACAGGCTTTGCCTAGTTTGGGATCAGACGGCCGTGTGTGAGATGTGTGAATTTATTCTATTATTATTATTACTTATTGTACCACATCAGCTCAAATAGTATTTTACCACACCAAAAATCTATTAATTTTCATATCCAATCCAATGAAATATAAGAGCCATACCGCACATAAAGTTTAAGAAATATTAAATTTTGTTAGAATACCTGAAGTTAGAAAATAAACCTCGACGATGTTTTTCTAAGCAATAATAAGGAAAATACGTGTAATAAACGAATGGTGAAGACATACCCAACAATGATTAAAGCAAGGTGACTGAATCGTGATTACTGCATTTATAAGCAACCACGAGGTAACGAGTTCTGATTATTATTTGCAATTATTCAGCTCTTAGACAATTATTTCATAATGGTTTAAGCAAAGTTCAACCACTGCTTACTATTAAGTATCGCCGCTGACACGCACATCAAGCGAAAAAATAATTAAGGACTTCTTTTTCTGACTATACTGCGTCTGGTTGTACCACGATCACCATTTCTCCTACGACACCACAGTTGATATTAGAACTCTTCTGAAGTCTTTCTCAAAAAGAGATAATGAATGTATGAATAACTTCAATTAGGCAATTATCGATTAACGACAAGATTTCGGACATCGAGTTTAAGTTTTTAATTCCATCTGTTGTAGTGGAAATACCAGGTAACAAAAAAAAGATAGGACGTGATGACTAGATCCTGAGTGCTCAAGTTATTTATAGCATAAGAATAAATATCTCTTGATACTGTAAATATCGTTAAATAATAACTTGATACATCTCACACACGGCCGTCTGATCCCAAACTAGGCAGAGCCTTTACTACGGTAACCAGACTACGCATATACATACTTATATTTCTAAATACATACATGTATGTTTCTCAGCAATAGATTAAGGAGATTTACATCGAGATTAATTTATTGTATGCTATTAACATCATCTACACATTAGTGGTAGTGAACAAGATGTGCATAACAGAAACTAACCCAAGGTTGAAGTTGCTCAGCATGTTTACAATCAGATATATGAACAAAACTGCTAGATAACAATAAAATACGGATCGAGCAAATAAAAATACAAGTATGTAAGACGCAGTAACCTACTAGGCCAATAATCCTTACCAGATATGACGGATATGGGCTCAAAACGTTAATTTATTTACTTTTCGAGTGCTACAGAACTTACAATATCACATCGAATCACTAATAAAGATTAGTCGATCTAACTGATAAGCGTTTGGAATATCGCTCGATTTTCAATCCACATCATTCGACTCCCATGTACAGAACCGGTCTAAAATTATCTCAATGGTGGCAATTTTGCAATATAAACATATAAAATAGTTATACGATACGAAAACAATAAATATAAGATGACAAAAATAACTGTTAGCTGAATAGTTAATAGTACAATGCAGATGAATTCGATTTTAAGAAGTTGTTCAGAATCGTTGGGTAAGATAGACTAGAGTGAGAGACAACGGCCGCTTACTTTGTAGGACAGTAAAAACTAAAAATAACCAAAAAATAACGTTGGCTTTTACATAACTCTGCATATTCATACCACATCTACGTTCAGACTAGTTATCCAAAGTTAATATAATCGATGATAACTGAACGGAGTAGACTTAGCAATAGATTTGTTCTTATCCGAAGAAAATTACAAGTATTTATTTTTCTGGACGACAATTTTGCAATTTAATGGACGATAGGTAGAGAGCTGTTTGTGTATAGGCGAGGTAATTTGACACCCTTAAGTATCATACAAATTGCTAAAGTTGTGCATACAAATAAGGCTTTAATAAGATGCTAACGGTAGGATAAAGATCCTTGTGAACTGAAAGCACAAGTTATTCCTTTCGTACTACCCGCTAAACCCAGGTCATAAGCCTCAAATACTGCAGTGATACACACAGTTTTAAGTCTATTTAAAACTAACATTCATTCACCTATTTTCTTCCTTCCACAGTCGTCAATAATATTACCGTCTAGTATCAACATTTTATGATTGCGTTTGTCGGCATTTAGCGATAAATTAATACCGGTAATCAACGATTATGATAAAAGTAATCTTAATCGCAATAAACTATTGTTAGACTTTCAAAAACATTAAACAGCCTTTAAAACGGTCAGAATTATTTACTAGGTGTTTCTGAACGGACCTCAAACTGCAGGAGGTCGCAGAGCGGGAGGGTTCATGAAGACTGACTGTAAATATCTTGGAAATGATTCTTTATGCTTCATTAATCAGGAGCCAACATTTTTGTCAGCTAATTTATTTTATGACGATATGACATTAAGTTCTGCAGAGCGTTAAGGTGTGTGCGCACAAGACCAAAACTTACATATGTGAAATTTTATCTATTAAGAAAGTACACCAGGAATGCACGTACCAGTAAAACGTTTTGAAATATCGAGTTCAAATATTAGATGATATTTACGCTGCAAAAGTTTTCATGTTTTTCCCAATTTCAATGCAACATTATGACCTCGATTTGAATACATCAGCCGTCAGGTGCGCGATATATGAGGTCGGATGGCGATTACAGTGTGATGGTTAATGCTGGATTCTTCATATCGTCTTTTACGAGCAACGGCCCTGTTTTGTTCCTCTGATTGAGTCAATTTAGGATTCTGTTTTTATTAGGTATATTGTTTGTTTGGCACTGATGTAATTGGATGTGCAATTGAGGGGAACATCGTTATCTTTTGTCATCATTTGCTTGGCTTTTTTCAGGTGCTGTCTATTTCTGACAAATCTCTCAACTGACCAGTGTCAAATGTAGCAAAAACAAGCAGAGATTTTAAGAACACGTGAATTTATGACGGCGGTAATCTGATATGAAATATTGTGGGAGAAATAACAAAATCCTAGTGACATCGCGGGCTTCCACTAATATCTACGATGTAATACAAGAAAAAAATAAAAGACTTACTGCTTAAGATTTACTTAATGTAAAACCATTCCAAACGGCTCCCCTTTCTGACTTACATACCGACTAACGGAAATTTAAAACGTGTTTCATATTTATGTTTATGTATTTAATTATAACTAGAGATCGTCGAATTTCGACCATGGTTTATTTCATTGGGCAATATTACTTGACCTGTCATTGTATAGACTTTTGTACCATGACAGGTCAAAATATATACTGGACACTCATAGCTGTATGTAGTGTACCCGTGTTTGCATTTTTTTTAACTTTGTAGCAAATATTGTTCAAAATTTTTAGCATTCGTCACTTCTTCTCTGTATAAACTATAAGTGTGCGAAATTTCATAATCCTCCGTCCGCCCAAGTTTCGTAAAAAGGGTTCCAAAGTTTTAGATAAAGGTTTATAGTCAATTACGCGTTTAAATTGCTTAACTGACAAATTTTATAAATATATAAAATTTCGTAAATGTTTCAACATTTCATTCTACTGACGGGCCTTTTGGTCTATTAATCCGGACTGCTGACCCAGAGGAAGAGGACAAATATTTGTGTGATGAGCATGATCATCTGTAGTGTCTTGCTGGTGTAATTTATCAATATTTTTCTTTTTTTGTGGACAAATTAGCAGACGGATCGCCTGATGGTAAATGACTACCGCCGCCCATAGGCACCTGCAACTCAAGAGTCACAAGTGCGTTGCCAGCTTTTAAAGTGGGAGTAGAGGAAGGGTGGAAGGAGAGAGGGGTGGAGGGAAAGGTGGAAGAGGGGGAGAAGGGTTAGGGAAGGGTGGAAAAGGAGGAGGGAGAGGGAAGTTTAGGGCCTCCGGTAACCTCACTCACTCAGTGAAGAGCAATGCAAGCATTGCTTCACTGCCGGTTTTCTGTGAGGCCGTGATATCACTCCGGTCGAGCCGGCCCATACGTGCCGAAGCATGGCTCTCCCACGATAATTATAGATAGAAATATGTATGTATTTAGAAATATATAAGTAGATAAGACACCCTTCATCGTAAACTGACTCTTATTTATTACATAAGTATAATGAATATATTTATGGACTTTGTTAAAACGTTTGCATAAACGGAGTTAACAGAAGTAATAAATAATATAACTACCTCATGTCTGCAGTAGAACAGGATCGCCTTATGCAAGTAAGCCGGTTAGGTAGGCCAGGTACTTTGAGGAGTTGTCTAATTTATGTTCACAGTGGTATATTACAAGGAAGACCACTTGGTTATAACAGATGACCATAGACCGTAGATAATAGATTCAGTATGTATCGCTAATAAATGTAATTTAGCATTCAACAGATGTTTGTTCAAATCTTGATAGGACGCGGGCTAAACATTTTGTTTGTCCCAAGTTTGGAGATCGGGCGATTTAGTAGATATTACCTTTAATAATGTACACATTAGAGAAATAATAATGTACGCTGTTCTTAAGTACGTATTACTAGAACAATTTTGCTAAGCATATTGTCACAGAAAATAAATCATAAAAACATAATAACGAAAGTTAACAAAAATATTGAAGTACTAAATAAAAATATTATTATTTTCTCGTTTTAGGTATAAATTTTACATTAATTAAGTTTTAACTAGCTATTGTAAATAATGAACATTCAAAACATTAGTAATTAATTAATACATTGGTCAAACCAAGAGATGCATTGCACCCGCGTCAAAGAACACATTGCTGACATAAAACACCAACGCTCGATGAAGTCTGCTGTGTGTGAACACGTGCAACAAGGGACCAACCATTACCTGCGTTTCGATAAACCACAGGTACTCGCGAAAGAACACCGATTCCTACCAAGGATGCTCCGTGAGGCTATTGAAATTAAAAAACACCCTAATTTTAATAGAGAAGATGGTTGGAACGTACCACCAGCTTGGGATCCGGTTATTCACTTACTAAAACCCAAGAAAATACAAAACACAGCAAGGCTTCAAGACACTTTGAGCTCATTCTGCGTAAATAGTAACACCAACAATCAACAAACTTCGGGTACTTTGAGATAACTTTGCACTTCAATACATGAGACGACCACCATCTTAGTCTACCCGTGACCATGGCTGCTGAAAAGCAACTGAAACGTCGGGACCAGTATAGATAGTAAAATAACACCAAAAAAAACGCGATAGAATCCGTGAAAAATAGTTTTATTTCAATTAGTAATTAAATATGAATAATGGTACAATATGACTAAAATTAACAGCTAATTAAGGATCGTAGATTATTTTTCATGTAGTTTTCTCAAAAATCAAATGTATAATTTATGTACAAGACATAACCTGGGATTTCTGGGTATTAAAATTAAATTTAATAAATATTTTTTTAGGTAACCAAAACATCGCTACTTGAAATGAATAACGCAACAATGAGTATAGAAGCTAATTGCACTTGCGAGAGGCGTTTTGAATTTCCTGTAACAGCGGAGCGAGAATGCTCATGCCAAATTTTCCAAAGTCTCAATTCAAATCACATGTCATTCATATGGACGGGAGCGATCGCCGGACATCGCCCGCCCCGCTATTGCTCTAGATCTAGGGCACCGGCTTACAGCGATTTGTGTCTAAAATAGTAACATGGTTATAACAGGAATGCAATACCGCGCATTTTAAATTGACCTGAACAGCCATAACTGACCCATAGGCCTTGTGCATGTTTTTCAATATATTTGTATACAAAATACCATTCATGTCATAGAAAAAAACTAATAATTATCTTTTAAGTCACAACAATTTGAGTTCGGCAACATTAATAATTGAAATAATAAACAATGTTTTGTTGTGTTAAATAATTAATAAACAGTTTTTATAGTCACACCACAAAATTACAAAAGATGACCATAATTGCAAAACCTTGATTAAAACTGCACGCTATTAGGATATTTTTTTGCAAAATTAAAATTAATATACGTATTTACAGATTTGTGCGTTAACCTCGTAATATACCTACGATATTGAACTCGGCGATTAAATATTTATTTATGCATTGTTTTTATTCATTTGCTTATCTTTCTGATTACTTCTAGAGAACCATTCTTCACTGTTTCTCAAGGCTTTGCATTGAGTAAACTGCTAAGCTGTAAACTTTAAAAACGGCTAGGAGAAGGTAACATACATATGTCTATAAACTCAAGTAAGCCGCCACCTCCACCCTTTCATCAAGGTTGCGTACATGTAAGCCTAGACCACAACTACGTCGTAAACGACAACTTGGGAAGCAATTCCTCTTCAAATTAAGGAACACCTCGAGTGCGATAGTGAACTAAATAATGTTTGTGTAAAATAGCGGGTGTTTATTACGATATACTCAAAGATATAGGTAGGCTAATGTCAGGCGCTACATCGACTACATGCCTGTCAAAGCCTGTCAAAATTCGGACCCCCGTCGGACCCGAAATTCGGGGATTTCGGAACTGCCCAAAATACACACGTATAACCTTAATAAATATGAATATCAGTCACGAAAGTTTTTATTTTAATTAGTATGTGTGTGTATAAGATCTAACAGTGCAAGCCCTCATCAGTCGTTGTACTTTCAATTTAGATGACAATATCAACAGAAGGCGTTGAACTCCTGAGTAACGAAGATGAACTGCCTCGTTAATGATAAAGGTCATAAGTGTAAAATGTAAGTCTTGATGTTTGTGTCTTTGAAGGTAATAATAAACGTAACACTGCGATACAATAATCGTAATTACCACTAATGTACCGTTATCATTTTGGTTCTGTCAAGAGCCAGTTGGCTCTAGTGGAACAAAATGGTTTTTAATTACTACTAATGTATGTTGCGTGTTATCGGTGTACGAACAGTTGAACATAATGTTTGTTCCAAGGATGAAGTCTTGTCAGCAGTGTAAAGGTGAGATTTAAAACCAAATATTTAGAATGTTCCAATCAAACTTTACCTTCAATTTTGACTATTCTTGCAATTAGAATCAAAGACAGATATAGGTATTATGTTTTTTAAGAAAATACAGTGCACACGGGACAATGTGTAATTTAAAATACTAGAAGTGTGGTAAGCTAAAATTTTGAAACAATATAATTCCACTAATATTATAAATGTGAAAGTTTGGATGGATGGATGTTTGTTACTCTCTCACGCAAAAACCACTGAACCGATTGCGATGAAACTTGGTATGTGGATAGCTGGAGACCTGGATTAACGCATAGGCTTACATGGTATACTTTTTATCCAGATATTCCCACGGGATCGGGACTTACGCGGGTGAAACCGCGGGGCGCTGCTATTAAGTTATAAATTATGTGAAAACTGCTACAAAATTACATAGGTACAGTATTTATGTATGTTGAGATGCCATTGTATAGACAGTAAAGATCAATGAAATAAAACATTATACAACATAAGCGGCGGTAGCATAATGGCTAAGGCGTCGGACTTGCGATCGAGTGGTTGCGGGTTCGAACCCCACCCAGTGCACTACAGACGTGAACCCACTCCTAACACAAGCATTTAGCTTAGCTGGAGGGGTTAATAAGAATACTAGTAATGTGTGACCCACATTACTAGTAGTCTTTAAAAAAAAACATTAATTGATCTATTTGTAACATAAATCAATCAATTCATTTTCAGTAGAAGTTAAACTGTAGCTGTAGGTACACATTTATTCATTAATGGATTATGATCGAAGTCCGACCTCGGGAGATCTGTAGTTACTATAAATGGCCATTTACTCGTTCCTGACATCTTATTTTAAATGACAGCGGTTTAAGCTGTCACCTTGCCAACCTTGATGTGGATTCCATCGCCACCCGAGACAATTATTGTGTAATTTACAGTTCAGAGTGTAGGTACTTTGTGACCGTTGTATATATGTTTTTTTCACTCCTGGCAACACTTAAATAATTCAATTCAACTTCTCTGTAGTTAGAGACCGATACTAAATATTTAATTACTAAGTTTCGGACCCGACGGGGGCCCTTTGTCAAGGAGGGAAGCCTCTTGCCGCGGCGGTGTCAGGCGTCACACTGACACTGTAAGTAAAACCATAGATCTTTAGTAAGTATGAATAACACTGACGGAATTTTTTATTCTGACACCATTGATATCAATTGTGCGTTGCCAACCCTAAACTCTCCCATAAACCTCTGAAGCTATTTACCGGCTGAAAACTGTCCTTTCCTGCCGGTAAATAGGGACACTGAGAGACTACGCCTATCAACCAGATGGACGGTTTCAATTTGGGCAAAACTCTTTCTATGAGTGCACATACACATACAATAAGCACTAGATTATTTATACCCGATGCAAAAAAGGGACGTGTGACGGTCTGTGGCATCAAAGTTCCTAAATAGATGGACCGATTTAGATTTAGTTTGCTTTTGTTTGAAAAGTAACTTGATTGAGAGTATTCTTAGCCATAATTAAAAATAGGCAGTCATGGGACTGACGTTTGTGACATTTATTAATAAGGAGCTGACAGAACTCAACGTTTAGATTAGCGCCCTCTAATGGATCTAGTTATGTATTATTAAAGTAACGGTCACGAGTTCAGTGCTTTTTCCCTATAGCAAAAGTGCACAAACGTGCCTAAAGAAGTTTTCACTTCAAAAATATGTTCAGCCCTTTGAAGATCATCAGCTCTTTTCTAATCAGTGAAGGGATATTCGAGTCGATGGTATTTTAAATATTTAATTTATATACGTTGGAAGGTAAATGATAGAGAAGACCTGGTTTAGTGTAGTTCAGATCAAATTACAACAGTACATCGGCCAGAATAGTTTTGTGCAGTAGCAGCGTGCCAAGAAACCAATCTAGTTAGAAATGTACTAATGAAATGTTGTCAACCATAGGTATCAGGTTTTTAGCGCACCCCCCTTGCCAGTTTCATCTAATTGGTCAGTGGCTCTAATAAACTAGTTTAAATGATTATTTCTAGATGCAGATTGTCTATGTGTGTTAATTCTAACTGAGATTGAAATTGTTTTATTTTCAAAAATGTAACACACGTTCTTTACAACATATGGGTTGGTTCAGTATACCGAAATTATCATGTTGTTGCAGTGAATTAACTTGGAACGCTTTCGTGGTGTGATTTCGACTAAAAAGAGTAATTTGGTATATATAACTAATTTTCGACAATATTGTGGGTTGCATCCTTTTCGTTTAACGACTGCCAATTATTATCCTAGCCACAGTATATAAATACATATACTGTGTCCTATCTGAAAGGCTAAAGAAATGATCCGCGGAAAAAAGTAAATCTTTGTGCAAATGTAGTTCTGCATACCCTTCTAATATTACAAACGTAAAAGTTTGTGAGGATGTATGGATATTTGGATGTTTGTTGCTCTTTCACGCAAAAACTACAGAACCGATTGCATTGAAACTTGATATGCAGATAGCTGGAGACCTGGATTAACACACAGGCTACTTTTTATCTTGATATTCCCACGGCACCGGGACTTACGCGGGTAAAACCGTGAGGCGCAGCTAGTTGACAATAAATCTCAAATTAACACACGGTGTGTACCGCAGGTCCGATCTGAATGGCCATTAAGAGATTAATGTTGTCAGATAGGTCAATATTAAATAACTACAGATCAAGAACGGGGGTCTTTGAATGTGAACCACTTGCCAGACGAGTTGCTCAGTCACGGATTAGTATAGATCTAGAAGGGCCATGGAAGTCCCCTATGACGCACAAAAGAAAAAACAAGAAAAGACTGACTGGCCTGTTGGTCTAGTGGTTAGTGACTGCTAAGCCAGAGGTCGTGGGTTCGATTCCACCCAGGACAAATATTTGTGTCATTGTGTGATGAACGTGATCATTTGTTCTGTGTCTGAGTGTAATTTGTCTATAATATGTATGTATTTAGAAATATATAAGTATGTTTATCAGCAGTCTGGTTACCATAGTCCAGGCTCTGCCTCGTTTGGGATCAGACAGCCGTGTGTGAGATGTGTAAAGTTATTATTATTATTAGTACGCAAGTTTTTATTGATATCTCGTTTTTGTTTTTATTTCCATCCGTCGCGAACATTTTTTTACTGGATGTAAGGTACCCTTTATCCTAAGCTGTATTCCTTTTGACTTACCTGTGGAATCTCCCAGGTGCCCATGGTGTACGTGAAGTCACCGTGCAATCGGCGAAATGGTACCCCACTTCACCGACTGCACGGTGACGTGGTTATGTCGGACTCGAACCGACTAAAACCACACGGTTTACGTCCCTATAGTGTATATTGTATATGTAGCAATTATATGTGGCAACGTATATGCAACATTTCATGATCATCGGACGAACGGCACGGCAAAAATACGAAGAAACATTGATTTTTATATGATTGATCAAATGACGGGTCTTATAGGTAAAATTAGTGTACAATAATAATGATGCTAACTTGAGGTATCTCACACAAAGCCGTCTCATACCAAACTAGGCAGAGCCTGTGCTATGAAAACCGTACTGCTGATAAACATACTTATATAGTACTAAATACATAAATATTATAGATAAATTACACCCAGACACAGAACAAATGTTTGTGGTCATAACACAATTTACTGACCGATCACAGAGTACAAAACGAAGAATTTTCTTCTGCCTCATACACACAACTAGGTTCTTACGCTATCACTTCCAGTAGCGCTATAGCAAATCCAGCGAAAGTGTTGTTCGAGGTCGCGAGCCTGCCCCCTCCTTTCTCATCGCGTGTGTACGCGCACGTTTGCGTAACGCTACGTAATCGATGACAGCTGACATTGGCCCGATGTGGGTTACGTTCGTAATTTAAAATCAAAGAATCCTATATTGATTTTCGAACGAAGGTGGCCAACAACTTTTAATAGTGAACTTGTTTTGTTGTGAACCAAGAGGTGATAGTTATGACGAGTAAAATAAAGTAACTTGAATTATTCACAACAATAATTTGATTCCTAAAATCTTGCGGTATTGTATTAGCCTCTCCCGAATGTAGAAATATGGCCTTTAAATAAACTAAAACTACTATTCAATGCTATACCTGAGAATATCCGTAACATACCGATTGCTCTACTTTTGAAATGCCTTCAATGCCTTAGGGAGAGAGAGTCATCATCCATAATCCATCAGACTGAAATCGAATGCCACCGATTAAACGAATATGTGGGTACATTCATGTTATAAAATTCGATCAAAATTTTGCTCCTTGCACAAAATATGCAGTTACGTACAAATGGGATTGGTACAAGAGATTTAGTAACCTATATTTTAGTCTTATTTATTTTCACAGTAATTTTCTGTGTGTCCTTCCGGAATAGTACTTTTTTCTGGACAAAAGGTACACGTTTTGATCGTGGGAGATTCATGCTTCGGCAGGTATGGGCCGGCTCGACCGGAATGATACCTCGGCCTCACAGAAAACCGGCAGTGAAGCAATGATTCATTGCTTTTCGCCGAGTGAGTGAGGTTACCGGCCCTTCCCTTTTCCTCTTTCCCCTCCCCCCTCTTTCTCTACTCCCACCTTAAAAGCCGGCAAAGCACTTGTGACACTTGAGTTGCAGGTGCCCATGGGCGGCGGTAGTCATTTACCATCAGGTGACCCGTCTGCTCGTTTGCCCCCTATACCATAAAAAATCTTTTTCTGTATCCCTTACGTGTATGCAAAATTTCATGATAATTGGTTGCGATACTCTAAAATCCATATTTGGACATAAATGATCAACCAGATATTATATATATTATATTTATATTATATATATATATAACCCTAATTCCTATTTTCAAAATAAAAGTCGCATACGTTACTCCTTATAACACGAGCTATCTACCAGTGAAAGTCCCGAGGAAATCAGTCCACAGGTTCCGGAGATGAACCGGACCAAACAAACAGACAGAAAAATAATTTAAAACTGGTTGTTAGACAAGTATCGTGCAAATAACTGTACGAGCTTAACAAAATATTATTTTGACATTACAAACAGACACTTCAGTTTTATTTATTTGTATTGATTCTACGAAGTAGGCTAAATGACAAATAGTCGACATAACATCGGCTGACCGCTCGTGTGAAGAAACACTGACCTTCAAACTTGGTACACTGTTACCTACGTTTTATGAGCATCAGCTGTGATAGTTTATATTAACAAGATGTGTATTCATACCAAAGTCTTTGCTGTTTGAAGTAAGATTTTATCAGATAGGGTATTTAAGAAGAAACGAGCAAAATTTACCAAGTGATTAGTGGCGAACAGTTGTTTTAAACAAGCACACATATTTTTAGAATTTACTTTTAAAGTAGGTACATAGGCATACAACGAGTGCTTTAATCTGAAAACCCCATGATAATAAAAATAGTTTCATGGTGGAGAAAATAGCAAAAAAGGTTAACTCCGTACAGTATCTATATTTTAGGGAATATAAAGTGATCTGAATACTTCGTCTTCTGACTGATTGCATATTAAGGTGGGGATTAGGGTTGCCAACCGTACCTACTATAATATATAGTATTGTAGTATATTTCGGTTTCCGAACTATATACTGTTGAAGAAATGTCTAGTACGCAAAAGTACTAAATATTCAACATCGGAATCTAACAAACAAATCCTTAATTTAAAAATTTACGAACGCGTCTTTACATTAACTTTTGACTAACACCATAGCATGTATGAGAACTTACTGTCATAATGCGTTCCGCACTTGTCAATAATGTCAAATTGACAACGTTAAACGAATTTTTGGTCTGCTTTAATTTTGTTTGGGATTTTAGTAATCATTAACAATTTGATGTTGTTCTTTCTTTTGAAAAGTTGAAGTCCTAATTAAATTAGTCAAAGGGAAGGAAGGGCACAAATACATCTTTGTTTTTTTGCTTTGTCATCATAAAAAAATACTATATTGTTTATGGTGTACTATATTTTTTATAGCAAATTTTGTAAAATACTATATTTCGCCGAAGAAATGTTGGCAACCCTAGTGGGCTATATATTTCTCATGTTTGGAGGTCAACTTCATAAACCAGATGCAAAGTTACGACTATGATTAATGTTGTCTATTTGACATTTCAAGTTCACGTACTAACCTATAGAAATGTTGACTATTTATTGGTACAAACTCTTTAGGAAACTTATTAGTACTTTACATTCTTTTTAATTATTTATTATGTAAATAGTTTCTAATATAAAAAAGTAGGCAGTCATGGGACTGCTGACAGAAGTAAAAACTTAAAACGACGTGTCGCGTCAACGAAATTTGGAATAAAGGTTTTCGCTATTGAGCACTATAGGCGTTATAAATTTTCACCTTAATTACAAAATATGAATTGCGCACACAATAAGTACTTTATTGAAGTAATTATATTTTTAAAGATGAATTAATAAGGAGCTGACAGAACTCAATGTTTAGATTGGCGCCCTCTAGTGGATCTATATATGTATTATTAGCGTGACGGTCACGAGGTCAGTGCTTTTTCCCCATAGTAAAAGTGCACAACGTGCCTAAAGAAGTTTTCACTTCAAAAGAAGGGGACAAATCTATCCTGGATAACTTCTTTCCAAGTGCGTGATTTTGGTGAACAAATAATTTTGATAACTTCACGTTTAGAATACAAACTGGTACGTTTAGTTGCTAGCTTATGGCGATATATATGCAATGTATGCATGAAAGCCAATATCGTCTATCATAGTCCTTGATTATCATATGACCTAAGCGCTAGATTAAAATAACATCACTGTATGTAATGTATTTTACAAGCTAGGAGTATTTTAATCTATATAAATTAATTTATGGTTTCGTCGGGCCCGATACCACTTTATTAGTTTATGTTTAACGACGCGGTTCGATAAGCAATCGATTAAATATTTATGGAACATATTTTCCGTAAATTATTTGAGCAGTTTCTTCATTACGTTATAAACGTTTTGTGAATACATACAGTACAATACAATCAAATCCCAACTTTAGCCAGCGAATACAAGCCACAGTCAGGACAAAACCAATATTCAATGTGCTGATCGTATAATTGCGAAAGTCGCTATTTAATTGTTTTAAAAAGTGCATTTTTGAAGTGAAAACTTCTTTAGCGGCGTTGTGCACTTTTTGGGATGGGTAAAAAATGTTAAACTCGCGTCAGGACACGTGACCTGATCTAAAATTCGTAAGATGGAGCCGAGTTTCTTTTATTTAAAAAAATATAACATTCGAAATTCAAACATTTATGAGCGGCCAGGAGCGCAGAACGCAGAACTTCCAGTGTACCCTATGTACCATTCCAGTGTACCATTTAGATATGTTATTACCTAGATACTTTTTATTTTTAACCTAATTATATATATACACATGTGTGTGTGTATGTATATGCAAATACATTGTGAAGTTATGTTTTCACTTCTGACGTGCAGTCCTACGACTGTTTTTTTTTTAGTACTTAGTATACTTATTCTTTATACGTTGCATTTAGATTAGGTAGCTGTTGACTCATTTGCTGCACATGAATGCATATTTATTAATAACACAACTGACCATCACTATTTTCATTATGTGACCGTGATGAGTTGGCGCGTTAAGTAATAAAAAGATAAATTAATTGAAGAGCATGGTCTTAGACAGCAATTGCTTGTTCTATAACTGTGACAGCTAATTGAAAACACGATCACGTCAGGCCAAAACGTTTGTTGAAAGTGAGAATAGAAATTTCAAATCCGGCTGGTACTTACAGAGGTTACGGCGTACAACAACAAAAAATGCAACTATTCATCTTTATTATATACTTAGGTACTAACTTTTGCTCCCGGCTTCGCTCACGTAATATTTTTCTATCCCTCGGGTACAATACTTTTTTCGGAATGAAAGTATATATATGATTTTTTTTCGAACCGTCAGGGGGGATGCATGCAAAATTTCATGGTGAGCAATTTATCAGTTAAGCCGTGAAAGCGTAACATACGTACAAACTCACTTTCGCATTTATAATACACAAGCTGTTACCCGCGACTTCGTTCACGTGGAAATTTTGTTGAATTCTATCCGACGGGTATCGTAAATTTTTCCAAAATAAATGTAGCCTATGTGATACACAGTGCACACTGAAAGTTCTGCGCTCCTAGTCGCTCATAAATGTTTGAATTTCGAATGTTATATTTTTTTAAACATAAGAAACTCAACCATTGATAAAAAACAATTGGCGGGAAATTGCTTTTGCGTGAAAGAGTCACAAACATTTATCCATTAACCGTCACAAACTTTATAACATTAGTAAGATTAAGTAAGGAAGTAAGGATTACTTTTATAAAATCACTTTGCCAGTCACATCATAAGAGAATTCACAATTGCGATTGAGTGGTTGCGGGTTCAAACCCCACCCAGTGCACTACCAACGTGAGCCCACTTCTAACACAAGCATTTAGCTTAGCTGGAGGAGTTAACAGGATTACCAGTAATGTGTGATCCACCTACTTTAAAAAAAAAAAAAAAAATCGTTCAATAATCAAAAAAAAAAATTAAATTAATTAAAAAATCGTTCTAGATTGCAAAATACAGAATGCCTAATATGTATGTTGCAATCCATTTTTTTAATAACAATTCTACCAAAATTCTTACATTTACTTCACACATTACCAGTATTATTGTTAACCTCTATGGCCAATATAAATGAATAACATCTAATTAAATCGAAAGGATAACTAATCGCGTTATAAAATCATGATTGACTGTAACTGTGAAATCATTAAATATTCAATTTACACTTGAACTTTGCAGTAAGTATGTTGGTTCTGGATCTGATCATACGGTTCCAGCTCTTACTACATAATTTTAGACGTAAGACGCTAAATGTGGCTTTTAATGATTTCAGCTAGGCCAAAGTAATATACTACGTAATATGATACTTGTACGCTGTGGAAACCGCACGTTGTTTACCGTTCAAAATACCATAACAACTGTGTGAAACTTGAACAACGAACTTGACCAACAACAGCTGTGTATGACATTTATTTTAGCTTTTATGGATTACGTGATATTTAAAAGTCATGAAATTGTCAGTCATGACCTCCGAAACATATGTTATTCAGATAAATTATATTATATAAGTAAGTTTATCGTATCTCGCATTTATTTGTGTTAAATTCACTTTTGCTCTTCTTTCTTTGCGTACTTATTCTCAATCTTTCTTTATCGAGTTATCCTAAACTAGCAACCCGCTCCGGCTTCGCATGGGTAGCAAAGCATATATTGATTTTTTCCGACCTCTTCAACAATCATCGTCATATTTCAGCCATTTTACACAAAGCCATAATGAATTATACATCTAAACCTTCCTCAGGAAATAACTCTGTCTATTGATGAAAACCGTATGAAAATCCATTCGGTAGCTATTGAGTTTATCGCGAACAGACAGACAGGGGACTTTGTTTTATAATATGTAGTGACACTGTCTTCTAGTAATTGTCCTTTGCTTTGTTTTCTGTCCGAGTATATACATGTTTGTCTTCGTTTCTTTCACTCAGATAAATACTTTATTTATTCATTAAAATCGGGATTATAAATCTACCGCGATAGAACATACGTCAGCCAGCAAGAGCCATAAAAAGGGTTACATTGAATTGATAGCATAATTTACAAAACATCCACATACAGTATCATAATACTGCAACTTCCTGCAACTATCTACTATGTTCACAATTTATCAATATTGATAATTATGAAACTTGATAACAACATAGATTCAAATTTCATTTAGACGTTCAAATTTATTAAACACTAGCAACCCGCCCCGGCTTCGCACGGGTACAAATTATACACCTAAACCTTCCTCATGAATCGCTCTGTCTATTAGTGAAAACATGAAATTCAGTTCAGTAGTTTTTCAGTTTATCGCGAACAGACAGACAGACGCGGCGGGGGACTTTGTTTTATAATATGTAGTGATGACGGTTTTACTTACGCGTTTTACGGGGATGTCCGACTAGTTGCAGACCAGATGGGGGGTCCTTTATCAAGGTGTAAAGCGACCTTCGTCACGACTGAGACGCGGAAGGTTATTTATGAATACCACTCACGAGTTTTTAGGTTGATAGACGTTCAAGTTATGACTGTTTTGTGTTATTCAAAACACTCATATTTAACTAGCACATTATTATAAACCATCTAGCTTGTCTATGATAACATCTTGAGTTGCCCATCATTAGACTTCTTATTCCCAGAACGTACGTATATATTTACTCAGATATTAATGGATATGTACGTACTGTACATCATATCTCTTGTACCTGGTACACTAAAATTCAATATCTCGGAGCCAGCAGTATCTAAATATTCTAAGAACCTAAATACGTATTGTATTTTATTAGACTGTTATCCAAAATACCAACAAATTATTTCGCCACATCCTTTATACATTACACATCTAGAACATTGTTGATTTGACAATAATTTACAAACGTCTCCGGGCTATTTGTTAGCCACAAAACGTATCTATTCCCGTCGATCGTAAAACGTCCAATCTCCCACTTGTGATGCACTACAGAGATCGAGGCTACCAGTAATTGTTCGAGCAGTTTTATTGCTTATACATTTGGACTTCAAAAGCTTGATAATGGAGGATATTATTTTATCTTTGAACGATGGAGTGAAACCAGTTCATTTCTATTTTGGGTTTCAGCAAATGTGCTTTCTGTCTAGGCTTTAAATTTACAGGTTCTCATAAAAACGGTCGTAATCTTTGCCGAATATGGATTGCGTGGCAACTGGTCAGACTAGAAGCCGATAAATATTCCAGGATGTATAAATTATAAATCTTCACGATACAGATACACCGCGAAGCATTTCTTTATTGCCGATGTTTTTTTGTGACTAACTACTAATGGCGCCGCTACCTACATAAATATGTATACTGCATCAATCGGTAATAAAGATGTTATGACATCTATAAAATGTTTCATGGATGGTATAATTAAGTTCCCAAAAATGTACCACCCCATAAATAATCACATTTGAAAACATGTATAATATACATGTTTAAAATTAATAAAGCATTTTATTCTTAATTAATACTTTTTTGGAATTTGGCGTCTTGGTCCGTCGTAAAAGATATGAAAAATATTAGGCTTATTATGTGAAAGGTATGAGATTTAAAAAAAAACTTACTTTAACTATTCAACTTCCTACTTAAACTATCCGTTAATTGTATGTTTGCAAACAGATAATTATAAGGATAATACATACGAGTATCTCTCGTACTTATTTATTATACGAGACTTTGAGATTGCACTCACTCTGTACAACAATGATAATAATTCATACTACTACTTCCCTACTACTACTATTCACACTAGACATCGACATTGACCACACTGTGTATCAAATATTGATTATACACAACACGCAACAGTCGAGCAACTTGAATACGAAGTAAAACTTAACTTTAAATAAACAAATTATCGTTCTGATAACTAACATTACCAAAAACGCCACAAAAGAAGACATTGAAAGCAGAGAAGGAACAAGAACAGTAATGAACACGAAACAAAGCGAAAATAATTCTAGTTATTGACACGTTACTTAATAGCTAAATTGCGTGTCGGGAAACAAAGGAAATTCTACAATGTATGGGATGTCAAAAGTTAGACGGTGAAGTAGACGAGCAATTACAACGCGACACCAGGGCGAGGATAAGGTTGCTTGTAATTTTTGTTACATCCGTATTCATAATGAGGTTTCTAGGCTAGGGCTAGTGAATCTTAATTATTAGTAATATAATGTTATGAAAATTTCAATAAATATTTAAATTGGTATGCAACCACAGATGGAGTAGCCTTTGTGAATAAGAAAGAGGGTCGTAAGACTAGTACGGTTTGTAAATACGGTGTGACCATTGGACGGTAGATTTTATGATTTTACTGTTCAGACGAAGTTATAGGCTTTCCGTTTTTGCGGTATTCTAAATGCACATGTTAAATGTTTATGTATTTTGAAAGTACCTATCTTTTAACGGCATTGTTCATAAATATTGTGGTAACATTTGCGGAGTTGCGGGTGTTTAATGGAATTATAATAATCGACATAACTGTCCTAGTTATTAATATAACATTCAAAAGTAGTTTTGCATAAGTAGTAGCATAGTAGTACCGGTATATTGATAAGTAACGCAGGTTACGCCAGCTACTTTTATTGTTTCATAAACATACTGTTTCTATATTGATCACCCATTTTGCTACTTTCAAGTTCCTGTATTGTAAAGGACAATAATACACCACGCTAGTATACATATAGTATAGTAGTGGTGTAGTCCTGTGGAGAAATAGCTTTAAATAATAAACTATGAAATACGAGCAATTCGTTTAAAAAAATGTACAGAACTATTTATGGGATTCTCACATATTTGCTTTTAAATTGTCAATCTTTTGTTTCTTTTGCTGTGTACGTTTCTGTTAATTGTATGTTGGGAAGTCTTACGTGACATAGGGTCACCAACAAACTGTTAAAGTTCTCTCTTTAATAATAATTTATGTTTAAAACATAATTTATAGCTTATTAACCGAAGAATCTCGTATGTTCCTTCTGAACCCTTTTACAACTTACTATTGATACTTACATCAGACGCACACATTATATCTGTATCTACACCAAAGCTAATATGTTATTAAGGATAATGGCCGTTAAATGAAATTTTGTGTTAATATTATATTTATTAAACAAATATGTAAGATTAAAATTGGAAAATTAATTAAAAGTTAAACAAATAGGAAAGGATGAGGATATTATCTGTTGTGTGTGTAAGTTTAATGAATGAGGAAGGGTGCAGCACATTTTTATGGGGTGGAGAGCACAGTTTTAGTGGAATGGGGCTGCTCGAATGGTTGATAAGGGGCATCGAAGAAAACTGGTGCTGCAAGTATTTCTGGGTGGGTATGAGTAATCGCTTGCTGTCGCGATGGATACTACCTTTTTTATTATACCTAAATGAGTAAATAGCACTTGCAGTCATAAAAACTTACCGTTAAGTTACATATGAATACGTCTTAAGGGTATAAATTTTGTAGTTTTTGGGTAATCGAAAGTGATAATAGATTTAACACATAAGCCCATTTGATAATATTAATATTAAAAACAGTCAAACGTGCTACACTGGTCTTTACATCTTAATTGGCATAGTTTACTTACATCATTTTAATAATTTTTCAAAATATTATGATAATTATTCTTAACGGTTCACACTAAACACTTTGTTTCCTTGTTGTTTGTAAAAAATAGAAGTATTTGGGAAAACTGGTAAGCGCATAACGAGGTAGTCATGCCCAGTGGTTCAGTGGTGAGCTAGTGTTTTCTGATCTGTAAATATTTTGTTTGGATTCTTGTTTTTTTACAACTTTTGAATAACAAAGATAAACGTGGCGTAATATCAGTAAAATATGGGGATTAAGTTTTGATGTCTTTATTTTTTCTTTTATAAAGCCATTTTTATATTAGATTTAGTAACGAAAAAAACCGCGTTACCGTCATGTTAAAAAAACCACCGACTACTACAAAATACTAGGTAACTAATAACGTATAGTTGTATGTGTATATTCTGTAATCACCTTTTAAAACTCTTAATTTTGATATACACTTTTGGAAGAACGTACTTTTTTTTTAAATTATAACCAAGAGCTCTCGATCAAGTCACCTTACAAACAAAAAAAATCAAATCAAAATCGGTTCATCCGCTTATGAGCTATGCTGCCACAGACAGAAACAGAAATACACAGATACACACGTTAAACTTATAACACCCGTCCTTTTAGCGTCGGGGGTGAAAAAAGTAAAAAAATCAAAATTTTAGGTAAACATGAAAAATATTCTAGTCTGACAAGTACGCACGTTTTCGCCTTGAGCACTGACGACGGCTACTACTCTTTGGATATATAGTATAGACTATAGGATATATATTATATATCTACATTCGTACACAAACTAATTGCTTCCTAATACAATACGTTACACAAAAAAGGAGACAAAAAGGGTGATTCTATTGAAGTGAACTTAGCTTGCCAATAATATAATTATAAGTACTACTGCGAGGCAGTTACCACATCAAAAAAAGACCGCATTTGAATATCTCATTGTAACATTTAAAACACAAGTTTTATTGTTATGTTTTTGTTTGAATCGAAACGTGTTGAACAGAACATTGATTGCTCAAATAATAACTGGTTTTCTTTCGATTAATTATTATGATTTGTACGTGATCATTGTTTATATTTTTAGTAAAATAGACCTACCGATATTGTAACAAATACTTGGCCTGTATACACTAAAGAACTTAGACTATGAGTATAATTTTGAATACAGGGTTTATCTGATAATGGAACTCTTACTTAAATCACTGAAAGAGCCAATTAGGTACAAAATAAAAAAAAAAGTTTTTTTTATCTTTAACTTTATACATTCCACCTGCTTTTATGAGAAACGGTGGTAAAAATACCTGGAAATTGAAGCGGTCATTCAACTTCGTAAACGGAAGGTTTTTTTCAGAAAATCTTTTTGTAACTGCATGCTAGACTCTTTTTTTTCGGTATAGGGGGTAAACGAGCAGACGGGTCACCTGATGGTAAATGACTACCGCCGCCCATGGGCACTTTTAACTCAAGAGTCACAAGTGCGTTGCTGGCCTTTAAGGTAGGAGTAGGGGAAAGGTGGAAGAGGGGAAGAGGGTGCAGGAGAGAGGGAAGGGTTAGGGCCTCCGGTAACCTCACTCACTCGGCGAAAGCAAAGTAAGCATTCCTTCACTGCCGGTTTTCTGTGAGGCCGTGGTATCGTTTCAGTTGGTGCCCTTTCAGTGATTTAAGTAAGAGTTCCATTGTTCTATACACCCTGTATATATTATAGTCTGTAATGACAGAAACCTACCTACTACCCCACTAGTTGAGCTTCTGTGTTCTCTTCGCTTCTGTACGTTTATAGTCAATTGTTATATTTAATTGAGATTTTCTCTGTGTTCCTGTTAATGAGCTGCATCCAGTACTCGCGATGTGTTATAAATAGTTAAACTTAATCATTCATGTATCTGTTTCGACTTTAATTATTCCAGATTCACTAATAAAATTACCATATTCTACACATAAATATCTTAAATGTCTTAATAATATTATATTTATATGCTCGAGGGCAGTAGTACATATACATACAGAGACATAGTGTTTTAATTATGAATTTATGTAAAAAATTTCCAAGCATTGACAAATACATCCTACTAGTATTATAAACGCGAAAGTTTATGAGTGTGGATGGATGTTTGTTACTCTTTCACGCCAAAACTACCGAACCGATTGCGATGAAACTTGGTATGTAGATAGCCGGAGACCTGGATTAACACATAGGCTACTTTTTATTCCGATATTCCCACGGGATCGGGACTTACGCGGGTCAAAACCGCGGGGCGCTGCTAGTATTTTATATATCTTTGACTACACAAAGGGTGGCGCAATGGTCATAGAGTAGTCCCTCGCCACAACTCTGCGCCGAGTAATGTAGGTTCGATTGCTACAGTCGATGAATGTTTTCATTAATCTGTAATTTATTGATTATCATACAATACATTTAAAGTTGGTAAAAAAATGTAGGTAGATAAATATTAAAAATACTTCTAAATACTTAAAAATATATGCTTCCTATGACGTACGTACGTGTTGTTAAAAAAAAAACGAAAAACGACTCAAAATCATTTACTTAGCATTAGTGTAATTACCAAGCAATTAAGGTTAATGCAATAAAAAAATTGCATAGCCTCAATACTTAACATTTTTAATGGTACAATAAAGTAAATATTCTCCATACCTCGCGTGACGGTAATTACTTACAATATCACAAGAACACGACAGACGGACAGTTTGAAATAATTCTCGTCCAGTGAAAAGTATAACACAATAATGTATTGATTGGCGACCCGCCAGTAACTGAACTGGTCTAATAATATGTTAGAACCGCATTTCTATGCTAATTTAGGAATGAAAAAATACTCGCTTCCAGCTGCTTTACATTTAGCGTTTAGCTGACAAAATGAAATATGTACCAGAATGTACCTTCTTAAACAATGGATTAAGCAACGATATTTATGGCAACAGTATTCTTTTCACACAACTATAGTAAATGTAATACAAACAAACTTTCCACTCGACTTAAGAATAAAACATATCTCCAAGACGTACATCATTGTTCCTCGTTTATCACTACATATCACTACATATTATAAAACAAAGTCCCCCGCCAGGTCTGTCTGTCTGATCTCGATAAACTCAAAAACTACTGAACGGATTTTCATGCGGTTTTCACCAATGGATCCAGTGATTCATGAGGAAGGTTTAGGTGTATAATTTGTTAAGGTTTTGTGTAAATTGGTTGAAATATGATGATGATTGTTGAATATGTCTCTGTTACCCGTGCGAAGCCGGGGCGGGTTGCTAGTAATATATAATGTAGAGTTAGTCACCATAAAGAACGTAACTAATTGTATTATATTTGTTTTTACTGTAAAATGCTGGCTCGTTTAAACCTGATTTTGAGCTGGGTTTGGTTGCAATGCAATGGCAACGCGTCGTTTTAACATTAGTTTTCACGAAAGACACTATTAGCATGAGAAGTATGTTTATTTATTTATTTCATAACAATGCAATATTGTGTAGAAGCTTACAAATGGACATACTTATTAAACATTACAAGATTACATCATATTCATTGAAATTTAACAATAATATCGCAATTACATACTTTCATTATTCAAATTACATTTTTATTAATTTATTAATTTTGAAATCAAGACATTAAAAACGAGTGCATAACAAACTAAATAAATTTATACAAAAACAATATTAACTCATCATATTTATATCATTAATAATACAATTTGTTATAAATGTCAATTTAATTGACTTTATTTTAAGTCACATTCGTTATTGCTGCTACTGTCTTACAAGTCATTTATGGAATATAAGCACTTATGTACAAGAAAACCTTAAGTTTACATTTTAATTATTTATGATAAATACCTGTTTTTAATTCTGAAGAAAATTTATTAAATACTAGCAGCGCCCCGAGATTTCACCCGCGTAAGTCCCGATCCCGTGGGAATATCGGGATAAAAAGTAGTGCGTTATGCCTATGCGTTAATCCAGGTCTCCAGCTATCTACATACCTAGTTTCATCGTAATCGGTTCAGTGGTTTTTGCGTGAAAGACTAACAAACATCCATCCATCCATCCATACATCCATCCAAACTTTCACATTTATAATATTAGTGGGATTTTGACCGCCATGTAATTTGAGCAATGCTTAACTAAGTTCAGAGTAGGCTTTGTATTAAACAGCATATCATAAGTCATTCATAACTTTCATACTTATGGCTATTTTTAGTAAATTGTTCAAAGTTCCCAGTGTGTATTCTACAAACATAACGCATTGTTACGACAAACATTTTGATGTATGTTTATAAAATACACACCCAAATGTGCTTGCCCTAAAGCATAGCATACCTTTTAGACAATGGTTGTGTATCTAACACTTTAGAATAATTAGAATTAAGATTAACATTAAGTTGCACGTAAAACAATTAATTTTCACCTACAAAGCGAAATGGCAGAGAAAAAAATAAAATTTAAGTTAATATTTGTACAAACGTACATAATCCTTGGCGGGACATGTTTGTGGATGCCTACAAAGAATTTGTTTGCACAAGTTAATTCGTATCAAGGGTTCAAATAAATAGAAAACAAGGAAATATGTACGCTTTTAATTAAAACGCCAGTACGAACGAGTGTACTGTTTGCTTTTGAATGGAAATTGAGGTTTATAAAAGGAAAGCATAAACCAGTGGAATCTGTCACAACCCTGCATACCGTTCAGTTATTTTGCTCTAAGGCATGGCATATTTAACAGTTGGAGAGATTTATTTTATGAATATTGATCCATTTTTAAAGAATTCGCTCAGCAGAGGCTGAGTAGCGGGTACGGGGAACGAGTAGAGACCCGTAGCATAAGTTTCTATTGCAAAATGTCTTCACTTGAAGCTACATTCATAAAAAAATGTTTATCAGTTAAGTGGCTAAACTTTGTAGATTAGCCACTTAGCTGAAAAACATTATAAGTTGGTACTATGTGCTAACTGAAATTCCTGCTTCAAATCTAGTGACCATTGCATTAGCTTCTCGATATGGTGGAAGAAAGACAACACGATAAGTCTCTTCGCTTTTTTAAAATGCTACTGAAGATGACATTAAACAAAGACACAGCGGCATACCTTAGTTAGAGTAATTTACAGACTATAATACATTTTGTAGACTCTTCATCCCTTGAAAATTGCTTGTGTTATCAATTAGAAGCATTTTGTTATCAGTTGAGAGGCAACGACTTCGGCTGTTAACGAACATCAAAAGGTAAGTGACATTAATTTTTTTTCGCAAAGAAAAGGTTAGCCCCACAGAAGACCTCTGAGAATGGAAAAAATAATACTTTGTAATGCCATTATTAAGTCTCATTAAAGGGGCTTACTCCATTCTTAAAACACTTTCTATTAGATGGGTTGAATTGAAAGAGAAACGCTTTTTCCTTTACACAAATTATTTTTTAACAATAATGATAACTTACATTTACGTCCAGCGCGTCGTCCGATCGGTCGGACTAAACAATCGGACTAAGATTTTTAGAGAGAACGTTTTAGTGTGTGTATTTTTTAAATGAATTATGCAATAGTAAATTTAAAAAAAAAACAGTCGGTCGTAGGCCTGCACGTCGGAAGTGAAAACATAACTTCACAATGTATTTGCATAAACATACACACACACACATCTGTATTTATATAAGTAGGTAATAACATATCTACACACACTACCATTTTCAGGTACCCTGGAAGTTCTGCGCTCCTGGCCGCTCATAAATGTTTGAATGTCGAATGTTATATTTTTTTAAATATAAGAAACTCGGCTCCGTCTTACGAATTTTCGATCAGGTCACGTGTCCTGACGCGAGTTTAACATTTTTTACCCATCCCAAAAAGTGCATAATGCCGCTAAAGAAGTTTTCACTTCAAAATACGTTAGGAAGGTTCTATTTTCATCGCAAAATAAACAGGTTACTTTAAGGATATTGACTTTTGGGTAATGGCTTACACAAATTAAAAAAAACGAAGAGTTGTTATGCATTGATAAGTTGAATGACTTACTATGTTATTTATAACGTCCAGATATTGTTACTAGCTACATGGAAATATTTATTGACCACTTTGAGATAGTGGACACAGGATGTACAACGGTTAGGTGAATATTAACGTTATTTGCTTAAAGGTAGTCAAATGTAATAATGTATAATTGTAACGTACAGGTACGAATCTTATCATTTTATTTACAAAGTTTTTTTTAAAGGTGCATCGGTATTCTATGCACTCTCGCTCTGAGCAGAATCCTGGTTTCGAACACAGACTTATTACAATACATAATTAAAATAACTTTATATCAGCGATAATGCTAAATAGATAACGTTATTTCACGTCCAGTATAAGTGACTATCGAAAAATAAAACAACTTTGAAATAGGTGTCTATTTGACAGTTACCATTCGAATATCGTTCTGGTCGCTATGTTATGAGATTCTGAAACGAGGCTAAAGTGTCATTATTTAGTCTAAGTTTAACTCGTAAGTACCAATCGTATAATAACATCAGTTTTATTGTTACAAAAATCTGTTTTTCTTAATAGAAACATTTACAATAATAGTAATAGTTTCTTCAAATACAATGTACTGTAATGTCATGTCAATACTTTTGCTTCGTGATTTTCAGCCCCAAAAGATTTCTATTTGTGTTATTTGCCTTTTTTAAGTTAGTTTTTAAATACATATGTTCAATTTTATTGTTTTAATTTACGCAACTTTTTTAATAGTTATTAGAAGTATACGTATGTCCTTAATTGTAATAATATTTATTTAAGTACGATGCGTGTCTGTCTTAAACCAAATTTTCTATTGAATTGCGGCGATCGAATCCGTAAGTAGTGTGTGTATTTATGACGTTTTCACTTGTGAAGTTGTACTAAATTTTCATTTGATTACGAAATTCAATAGGTAGTGTTGAGTTTTCCTAGGCACTGTGGGAATGTATACGATCAGTATACTGTGTTGTCGTACTTACTGCAGATTTAGAAATCCGGTTGTTCTCAGATTTTAACGAAAGTCAAGTATTGAGTTACTATTGAGGTACTGTCGAGTTTAACAGTGGAATAGACGTAAACAGGGTTGCGCACATGATGATAAAATTGAAATAAATGTTTTTTCTTATTTTCTTTCCTTCTAATGATAACTATTAACCTTTGTAATAATGGTTGGTGGAGTAGTCATTCTTTTTTTTGCAATTACAAACTTAAGTTGACAGTAATTATGGGCCGTTATTCCGTAAGCTCAGTGGCGCTTCCCAGGATTTAAATCTTCTGCTCCTTGTAAATTATTGCTTCCGGTTAATATAGTAGCAAATAACATGAATACTTTTTTCACCGTTACTTGCTTCATCCTGTATTTTACAAATGCCTCATTGATCAGCGTCTAATTACCACTTTACAATTTACAAACATCTGGACTATTGAAAAAACTTAAATAGTTCAATAAATTATATATAATAGGTATCTTTTTAAGACCTTGTTAGGCCATTAGCCTAAAGTCAATATCCTAAAACGAACCAGTTTACTTAGTCACGTACATTCACAGGTTATTCACGCCTTATAGAAAATACAATTTGTTATCAAATAAATTTGCACGTGCACTTTTTAATCAATGTTAATTACAAAAGTAAATAAAGACATAGGTTATGAAACGATAATTATTATGATCGCATCTTAACTATTTTATGTGGGGCAAAGGAAGGTCTATTGGTGATATAAGTCATTTGGTGATATCAGGAAGTAAGTTTACTAAAGGAAGGATGTACTGAAGCGTGTAATATACACCTATCTTCCTCACCCTTGTAGTAATCTGCGCTGCGCTGTCTCCTGAATGGTATAGGTAATAACTATTATTTTATCTGTGGTATAGGTATAAATATGCATGTGTGGTCTTCTTTCTAAAAAAAAATCACCAAATTACTTATATCACCGACATACCTTCCTTGACTATAGTATGCAGTATGCGGCTTTATTTTCTAGTGTATAAAACTCATTTTACTTCTTACCAAAAGATAAAGATAAGCGACAGAAGTTATTGAATATTAACCTTAAGTACTTACTGTGTTTTGATAATATCGGGCAAGTTGTAGTCGGTACTTGGACACAAAACTGAAGAAAAGTAACCTCGGAAAAACTCATTAAATTCAACTCAGCGTCCGTGTGCCAAGCAACAGATACCGCTGCATACACAATGTGCTGTGCATAAAGAGGCCGATACTTACAGCAAAAAAAAAAGACAGAAAATATGAAAGAAAGAATTTTAAATAAACATTAAAACAACAAACGTACCTATATTAATAAAATTAATGTATATATTATAAACAAATTTTAAATTTTGGGAAAATACTGCCAAACAAAACTGAAATTTACTCATGTGACAACCCTATACCTGCTTGTACTTACTGCGTTACCAACTTGGATTTACATTACAATTACAATAAAAAAAACAGAATCCTGCACTGCATAATAAAAAATTAAAAATATCTTTGCACATCTCACACCGTCTGAGCCCAAACTAGGCAGAGCTTGATAAATGGTACTTTATCATCGTCCAGCAAATACTTTTACAATTTTATGAAACGCAACGAAACATAACATTTTTCAAGTAGGTCGCAAAATAGCAATTATGAACGTAAAAATGCAAAAAAACTCCAATTCAAAGAAGGTTCGTAAAAAGGTTAAACAGTCTTGACCTAAATACACATGCCTACACTTGCCCATTAGGGTTCTGTCGAAAAAATATGACAAAAATACAGCATGAGGCACATTAGGTGGGCGAACAATAAAGCGCACCCTGTGTCATCGTTGGGCTGCGCTACTGACCCAAATAGTGGCATAATGTCGCAAAATGGCCACGGCAAAGGTGCACAGTTCTGTAGAAGAGGCTAAGCTGACTACGGCTTAAAAAAAACATGCAACGCAAAAATACAAACGAAAACTTCATGAATACATTTTTCAAGCCTATATTCACCCAACAAAAATCATATTATAATTATGTATATGTAACATAATTATGTATGTGGTCATGCACGGCCAGTGCAACCTGGTCGAAACGTCAGGCAATTAAGAGGTAGGTACCTATGTAATACCTATTTCGTGATCGTGTTAATTCAAGTATATATCGTGAGAATTTAATCAAATACTGGATGTAGCTCATTAACAGGAACACAGAGAAAATCTCAATTAAATATAACAATTGACTATAAACGTACAGAAGCGAAGAGAACACAGAAGCTCAACTAGTGGGGTAGTAGGTAGGTTTCTGTCATTACAGACTATAATATATACAGGGTGTATAGAACAATGGAACTCTTACTTAAATCACTGAAAGGGCATGGGAGAGCTACGCTTTAGCACGTATGGGCCGGCTCGACCGGAGTGATACCACGGTCTCACCAAAAAAAAGGAAGTGAAGTAATGCTTCATTGCTTTTCGCCGAGTGAGTGAGGTTACCGGAGGCCCTAACCCCTATTTATGGGTATTAAAAGGATCATGTTTAAGAATGTCACCTTTGTATTGCCAACAATCCGACCAGGTTACACGCTCGGTCAAAGGGTGACTGCTCCGCATGTCGCATGCATAATTATTATAGAACTGTATATGAATTGCGTATAGAACGCGAAAGTTATTATTGACACAATGGTAGGTTATGCTAATGCATGGCATGGCAACTTTGGTCTGCGTGTCGAATACAATTAAGTCATTTGTAACTATATTTATAAAATACTTCTGTACCGGTTACATAACGGTAACAAAATTAACGAAAACCGTGTGAGGATCACACGATCAATAGTTGACGCAGAGATAATCTTATCACTTGACATGACACTTTTTTTTATTTATATCGCCAGTTCTGGTAATATTTTTTCTGCAAGGATTATGTGTAACGTTTAGATACGCCCTGATGAAAATATAGCTTTTTTACAAAAAGTTTTGTAATCAAATACGAGTCTACAACAACTAGTGTACCTAACAACTAGCATGTGTCTCATAAAACTTTTTAGAGAGCTTTTTATGAGCGACTGATGATTACTTTTTCGTGCGATTAAGTACGGTTGAAACAAACTTGAACTTTACTTTACTGGAAAAAGCAAACAAAAAGATAAATTAGTGTCAATTAAAAAAAAGTCAATAAAAAGAAATATCTTTTGCACGGTGTACAGTTCGAAAGCAATAATTAAAAGTATATTTGTAATTGTATTTTAAATTCAAAGCACTTTTGGAGATTGGTGGACGGTGACTGTGACGTAAACGCCGTAGTTAATATATTATTATTCGATCGAATTCTGTCTTTGATGAATTAAACATAAAAATACATGTATATCTTTTAAAGACCTCCATTAGTAGATTACAGGCATAACAATAACTTTTTATTATAATGTAACTAAATGGACGTTACAAAGACATTAAGAAGTCTAGAAGAGTCAAATGTATTTAAACAATTTACACACATGATTTTAATTGACACGTAGATTTTATAAATAAAGATCTCTTAATCTTTCTACACGAAATCTTTTTAGCCGAAAATTACAGTTTTTAACTCGTTTAAAGCCTCGTGAAAAGCTCAGATAACTATTTTCTAAAGGAAGCGAAAATTTCATTGCCCCATGACATATATTGTAATAATTAAAGGAAATCACCCTGTACGGCCTTTAAAATTTCTTGAGTAGGCTTGTAGTTTATACTCGAATAAGCATTACCGACAGACCGGTAGAGGTCGAAAATGAAATCCTTTGAAATAAAAATAATAAAACCCATGACCAGTGCTCCTTTCAAATTATGACGTCGTTTCAAAGATAAGCGAAGGTCGAAATGGTTTTTTGGTGTATTCATGCGTGATGGTGATCACGATACTGTATTCATACATCATATAATCATTAAGAGAAAAAAAAATTGACGAATATCTTTGTGGGCATAAATTTGATAGCATTGTGTGTATTAGTAAAATTAGATTGATATAATTGGACTTAAGATCTTTTCGAGAAACTTTGAGAGTTGGGCCTATATTAAAAGTTGCCATGCCAAAGCAAAGCAAAGAGCATACCGCTTCTCTCGCAATAATTGCAATCTGCCAAATCACAATAAAATTGGAGCCAATTAAGTATCTATAAGAAGCAACAATAAAATTAGCAAACATTTAATGTTTTTCAATACCTTGATCCCTATACTAGATGATATCAGTGATTCTACTTTAACGTGTTCTGAAAGCATGTAATTAAGAATCACTGCCATCCACAGTATGAAGAAAAGCCTAACAAATAGGTACGTTCACAAATATATCGCACTTTTACTAAACCGTTGACAACGAAATAAACAAAAGTAAAAGCCATTATTTTAAGAAAACCGTTTACTATCCATCAACTGCATTCTAAAAGGAGAGATGTAAAAATAAATCTACGATTTGGCTTTCAAGCGCTTCCAGCTATTCTATATCGGGTGGCATTATGAAATGATTCAGCTAAAGAAACAGACTTCAAGACCAATTCTTATAATTAAATGCATTACTCTAAGAGTCGGTATGAATTCTGATCTCATAAAAAAAGTGTTGGTTGAATCACTAATAATTTATGTAGTAATTTCAGATAGGAAAAATCAATTCTCGGAACGGACGCAAATCCGAGTCACTTTAATTATAATGACCTTAAATATACATGTACATAATGCCGTTTTTAATGAAATTTTGCGCAATTTGTGCAGTTTGGTAAAACTAAAATAATAAGATAGTTTGTTTTTTTTTTTATTATTTTATTGCATATTACCTAGCCACAGCGAGGCGTGGCCGGGTAGCTAGTATTAATATATTAATATGCGAGGAGTATTTTTTGTACGCATTTTTTTAACAAACGCGCTCAGACTGGAATGTGAAATTTGGAATACTTATAGTTTATATGTAGAAGTGCAGAAAGCTAAAGCTGTTAGCTGCTAAACAATGTTTGCTAAAATGTAAAAAATATGTAAAAACCTCTACATAAAGCTAGGGTCCAGTATATATTTTAACCTGTCATAGCACAAAAGTCTATACAATGAGCGTTCAAGTTATGCTCGTCAATAAAATAAGACAAGACATCCACCACCAGATGATTTCTGGTATGTAATGAAAACGCAAGAAACATGTCGTATACATTTTATTGACTTTATTCTTAAATGAACCGGAATAATTTGTTTGTAAGCGTGTCAAATTGTTTTATTAAATTTGAAATAAATGAATGATTGCCAACTGCATTATTTCAGGAGAGCGTTATTACTAAAGGATGAAATAAAATTGAAAATAAGCGTAAAGCTACTAATAGTTCCAAATATTACAATAAGCGGGTTTCGAACCCCACCCACCCACTACCGACGTGAACCCACTACTAACACAAGCGTTAAGCTTGGCTGGTGGGGTTAACGAGATTACTAGTAATTTGTGACCCACGTTAATAGTATCTTTTAAAAAAAACAATCGAGCAATATATCATATTTATGTATTATGTTTAATATCGCCTCAAAATCTGGCAACACACTCTCACTCTCGCTAGTCTGTCTGGCAACACAAGCATTTAGCTTAACTGGAGGGGTTAACAACAATACCAGTAATGTGTGACCCCCGTTGCTAGTACAGTTTAAAAAAAAATGGTAATTATTTTACAGACATGGGCATATTTTGAAAAAGCTTTACAGAAGAAGAAGATATTTACAGACGTCCAAAGAGTATAAGGGTCAAAAACTTGTTAGACACCTCATAAAAGCAAAGTGAAGTTCATTCATGAAGCAAGCTTAAACGATGGTGTCAGAAAATTGATGATACCTTTTAATTTAGTAGATGGACTTAATTTTTTTTTTTTATTATAGGGGGCAAACGACCATGCGGGTCACCTGATGGTAAGTGACCACCGTCGCCCATGGACACCTGCAACTCAAAAGTCACAAGTGCGTTGCCGGCCTTTGAGATGGGAGTACGCTCTTTTGCTTGAAGGTTTGAAGGTCGAATCGGTCCGGAAATACCGCAGGCGACAATTTTTTCAAGAGATTTGTTGAGCGAGGCAAAAAAATAATGTAGTATAGGAGCAGAGAGCAGCTTGATCCTGAGTCTCCCGACTAGGCTATACAAATGACACCATTGCTGTTTAGAGCATTTTTAAAGTACTTGTTTAACAAAAACTGCTAATTCTTCAATGTCTCACATCTTTCATTATTTATGATATTAAATGCAGAAAATAATTGTAAGTACAGAATGTTACCCATACTGACTGGCCTATTGGTCTAGTGGTTAGTGATCCTGACTGCTGAGACAGAGGTCGTGGGTTCGATTCATCACATAACTATTTGTCCTTGGTGGGCCCAGGACAAATAGTTGTGTGATGAGCAGGAGCATTTGTTCAGTGTCTGGGTGTAATTTATCTGTAATACTTATATATTTAGATTTTTATAAGTATGTTTATCAGCAGTTTGGTTACCATAGTACAGGCTCTGCCTAGTTTGGGATCAGACGGCCGTGTGTGAGATGTGTAAAGTTATTATTAAGGTATTGTGCTTTTGTAGATCAGGAATATAAATGAAAAATAACATGGAACGATTGAGTCTGTCTAATAATAACGGCGTACTTACACTTATCTATGCGAAGTATCGAAAAAATGTATAATTCTTACCTGAAAATAAAAACAGTAAATTAATACCTTTCCCAGACAAATGTGGGAGGATATTCGGTTCACTAAAGAAAGCCATAATTCAACGAAAATTGCTAATATATTTCCACTAATTCCATCAACATTCCACTTTCGATGCGATTGAACGAAAATAAAATAACAACATTTAGTCCAATCATATCAAACAAACCGACATCTGGTGTCTGCGTCTGCGCATGACGTCATTGATTGAGCCCACATCGGCATCTGTAGATCAGATAACTAATTTCTTGAGTTTTTTCTTTGATATAAAGATTATCTGTTTACTTTAGGTTTACCTTGACAATATTTGTCTTTATATTTAACGCCTGTGGTTCCGTCTGCATTTACTGAAAAAAAAAACTGTTTTTTTATGGAACCATCAATTGTACGGCATAAATACAAACACAGACAGGACAGAAAAAACGACGAAGAAGGATGTTGAATTTGTCGCGTTTGTTTGTTTACGTGTATGGCAACGCAGCTCCTAAACAGTTAGACTAATTTAGATGTGTTTATTTTTTTTAAATAGGAAGTTTAATTTGAATCATTTCAGCTGTGTGAGACGCACACGCATTTTATTATAAATGTTTAAGGTTTATCAGTAATTAAGGGATTTCTCTCTGTTTTTTTTTAATTTATCTACTATATGTATGTTCTATCTAGTGTTTCCTAAACTGCTTTCCATTTTATAGTAGTTATTAGTTATATAGGTAGCTATTAGGTAATCTCTGCCAATAAATAAATCGTTTTAATGTTTTTTTTCTTAACCATATAGTTACGGTTTTTAAATTAAACTTAAACTGTCAGTCATACGTTTCTCTATTTGATTTACTTATTACATTAATATTTTCAAAGAAAACTTTTAAAGCAGGGGAGAGACAATTATAGTATATTATTTAACAGGCAGCCGAGGTTTTCGGTATACTCAATCAGAAACTTGACAACAGGTTTCGTGACAGAGCTGCGTGTGATTTCAATAGATTCGATTTCAAAATAACCATGTGGCGACTTCCAAATACGGGAAGAAACATACTTCAACATCAACTAACTACGGAACCTGAATCACGTAATGAAAGTTTTCGCGGCGTTTAGTATATAATATCCAACTTCTCAACAACAACCGTTGGGCCGCGGTCCACTAGGCATGATCGCCTAGCTTGTGCCTTTGTGTCTTTGACATGACACCCGTCCCTCCTCATCCACTTCCCAATGCTCTGTGTGTCTTCAATTTTCACGGGTACAATAATTACAGTACAATTTCGAACCACACTCAAAAAGAAATCTATAGGCCATTTGTAAATAGTATACAAACAAAGCGCTTTATTAGAAGTTAAAATTATATTTGGATGGCTTGAACGTTGACTTTCGTAAGTCTTTAGTAATAAGTAGTGACTTAGTTTTTGGGATTAAGAAATTAAAAAACGAAAGCCTTCCGAACCTACAAACGGCAAGAGAAAATCTTTTACTATGCATTGTTTGGTTTGTCAAACAAAAAATCAGTTTCGTTTTACTTACCGCAGTTCAAACAAACAAGATACACTGTGTATTTGCATTACGTACATTCTTCGAGATACTCTGTCAAACAAACTTGTTTGACCACTTGTCAAACATGTCAGCAAAGTCAAACATTAATCTTGATGTTTGACCACTTTCATTTTCTTATTGCATTCAGCAAAATTTGAGTATTATTTGACAATGGTTTCATGGTTTAGAATACACCGCTTTGAGAAGTCGTCTAAAAAACCAAACTATTTTTAAAATATTCTTTGCTATTTTTTTTAAGGGCCTCAAGTAAATTCGTCAAGGACAGGTAGTAAATATGATAATTTCCTAAATCACGAAAAAATCAATAATATACACTACACTTTATACTCCTAGATTTTCACTTACTCACACTTGTCTTTTCATAATTGTTTTCGTTGTTTTTATATTATGTTGTTGTTGAAATACGGTATTTTTTTAATTTCTTGAAAAAATTGATAATTTTTTGTAGTTTTTCTTTCTTCTCTTTCTTCTTGACTTAACGATAAAACATGTGTGGTGACGAGAAAGATCAAAATTGTAAAGTTTAGTTAAACTTAAGGTAACTACTGCCTTTAATCGATTTAATCATGTATCTACTATTCTCAAATGTCGTTCTATTTTTTATTTTTAACTCTTAAGATATCTTTTCTTTACCTTTTTGCTAGAGGAGAAAGTGGATTTTTAGTTGTGTTACATTTACTATGGGTGTAGAATGTTTAAGTTATCATAAGTCTCACAATGGTCCATAGTCATGGTAACCTAAGTCACTGCATATACTTACTGCAGAATAATGCGAATATAATTAATTGAAATTGATTATAAAATAATAAATAATACATTATGTTTCACAATAAAGTTACAGCTTAAACAATGAAATGAATAATTAATTTAACCAATTAGTGACACGTAGAATCTTTTTGTACAGTCTTATGTTAATTATTTATATATCACGATACTATTAGCGAATGGATGAATATATTAAAATACCGGTCGCAGATTCGAATAGCGTGCCAAATGATATGCGACGAAAATTATTATAGTCACGTTAAGATTTTTATTGAAAAATAAATCTAGGAGGCGCTATATTCTTAAAAGGACGCTGACCCTCAATTGTAGTTAATCAGATTTTTTAAAGTGAAGCATAAGGATATTAAACTACTACTACTAGAAATCGCCTTAATTTTATCTGTTTTTTTTTACATCATTGACCAATACAACTTGAACTCTCATTGTATAGATATTCTGTACCATGAAATGTCAACATATATACTGGACGCCTGTAGCTTTAGCGTAGCCTTTTTGGCATATTTTTTTAACTTATAACATAATTATATCGATTAAAAATTTGTAAAAATGCGTACAAAGAAATCTCTTCACGTTTTGATATGTTAGATTAGATGTCTTAAATTCACTTAAATATAGGGTCGCTTAGAAATAATGTGGAAATTATTACTAGTATGGAACATCATCATCACCGCCAAAAGCCTTAGATACACAAAGAATTGTATTATAGCGCTTCTATAAAAAAATTTAGTTAAATTAAACACTTTTAATGTTCATTTGATATCGATAAATAACACTTTAAAGGAACAGCGAACGACAGTATTTCAAGATATTTTATGACTAATTTGCTAGGAAGCTACCCAATCACATGTCTCCCTGACATTATAATCTAGTTATAAGTTCATTTAGCCAGTGGGAAGACGTCATGAGCTATTTCTTCCCGTCTACTGTGGCGGGACGTCTAATGGCTGGCGCCATTAGAGAATCCAACCCCGCAAGTTGTTGATCTGGTGAACCAAACTAACGAACCAGCTATATGGTCCGTTTATGTATTAAATCGCTAATGGCAAGAGCTATGCCAATTAATTTAGTTTCACTATGGATTTCTTAAATCTAAGTCTGTTCATTATCATGTCATCATCATGTCTGTTCTTATACTAACGATTGAGATTGGCTTCAATAGGGTAAAAAAAAAAAAATTTTTTTGTGCCTTTCAAATACTTTTTTTTTTCTGTATTTTAGACCTGCGATCAGTCGTCTAGACTATAATCAGGTGTGTTGCAAGAGGGTGGGATTTGAAGAGGTAGAGCCACTGCTCCATCTCCCCTTAGTAAGGCAGCTCATCGGCTCTCTTGAGTCTTCTAATTGGATTAGGCTGGAGGAGCATACTGGATAACGGGTTTGGGTGAGTTGTCAAGCGGTCCTTGTACTTGGCTGAGTATCGTTTTGCTTCGTCCAAAATGGTTGGGATTTCCAAATACTCATGAATTTCCGAGTTGAGAGCATACCAGGGCGCCGAGGAAAGTACCCTTAGCATATTGTTTTGGGCTCTCTGCAGGCACATAATGTTGGATTAAATACTTGACTGATTTTTATTTTTCTGAAGAAATTGAAACGCTAACAACCAAATTCGATTCGTTTAGTGGTTTTCAAGACTAGCCCGAACATATTGGCATTTACCGAGACTCCTGTTTATACTATTTGAGGGTGTTTCATATCTAAACTGGTAATTCGTTAGAGATAGAGTTGTAAAGAGGCATTAAATAAATATTAACTGTATCTTTGTAATAATAGTAATTCTATGTTCAAAACAAGTTTTAATTTCGGTCGGTGCCCGCTCAAAGATTGATTATCAAAAACTCGGATCTAATAGGTGAATGTCTAGGCTACACATTGATAGAACAAAAAACGAACATTGTAACTTAATCATTTTAAAACGATTATTTTTAATGACTACAAGTTCTAGTAACTCAGTCTGTAATTAAAACATAAAACACCTAACAAGGCTCCTGTAACTTTAGTTTCAGCTGAAAAACTGTACCAGGTCACAGTAGATGTAAAACAGTAAGTTATCGTCACACAACAGCAGAAAAAATGCGGTCGGCGTGTTTTGCTTCTTATAACTACAATTAACTGGTAGTTCTGCGAACGGCAGACCTCGCAAGTAATAGGGTGTATTAACAGAGTTTGTCACTAAAAGTAAATTCCATTGCCACTTTTTCCTTCTTGTTCCCTCTATAACCTCTTAATTTGTGTTCCTTCCCATATTTTTAACCCATCATTTTTTTTTAAATTGTGTATTAGTACTCGAATCTTAGCAAGGTTGATTAGAGTTGAATATTATTGTTGTGACAACATACCAGCTATTAATGGCGCAACAAACGTTCAACATTCTTGTGTTGATCAGCCTAGCGATAAGCACTCATATTTGTTGCGAACTGTTAGATAAACTAAAACAAAGTCTAATTTACACATATTTATACATATAAATAATATTTAAAAAAATGAACAATTCAACAATAAGTTAGCAAGCGAAATAACAACTTACTGTTCTACAGGGTGTATATGACAATGGAACATTTTTGAAGGTTATAACTTTGAAACGGATAGTTTTTTCCAAATAATCCTTTTGTAATTGCATGCTAGAGTCATGCCCTTTCAGTGATTTAAGTAAGTGTTCCATTGCCAGGTACACCGTGTATATCTGTTGGTTCCCGATTCTATTAAGAACTACTAGAACCATATTTAACCGCCTTCAAAAAAGGAGGAGGTTCTATGTTCCATTGTACTTATATATAATTTTTTTTGTGTATGTTCACTGATTACTCAAAGACTCCTGGACCGATTTCGAAAATTCTTCTTTTGTTTGAAAGGGTATACTTCCGAGTGGGTCCCATGGTCATCAGGTTAGGATCTGATGATGAGATCCTGGAGAAATCGAGGAAATCCTTCAAATTTTATAGGCACACTTGAAGCGATTTGGGTATTTTGAGGCGCATTGAAGTCAGTGATACTTTTTTTATAAGATAATTTTAGCAGGTACTTCTGTTAAAACTGTTTGCCTCACATAAAAATCTACATGGGTACGATTACTTATTTATACTTGTCTATTTTATTACAAGGGGTCACTCCAATCCGTTGGCCGAAACTTACTTCCTAACTCAGCTCGATGTTGCCAGGCCGTGGCCGCAGAAACCACAATAATGACGTAAGCTATCTCGATTCCAATTTATTCCCCTAATAAATCAAATAGTCTGTAGAAACTATATGACGGACTAAAAATACATCCCAGATTTTGCAACCAAAATGAGCGTTGTATTTTGGAAGGATTTATAACGTCCAATATGAAGTTGTTTAGTGTATAGAGTTATTAATTTGGCCAATAAATCATTACAATCCTGTTTGGTAAACGTGGGTCTCAGGTGTCAGTACCAACTTTGTTTTAGTAACTGTGATGAAAATTAATATTAATGTGTAAGGTTAGAGCTCTCGATATGCGTTATGTAGTAGCAGTTAGTATCATATTTTAATTACTTTAAATTAAAGTAAGCATGGATACAAATTCAATCAATTCATGCATTAGTCTAAGTACAGGGAAGGTTAGTTAAATGACCAGAATTATTTCATTTAGGTAGACTAGACAGAGAGCATTGAACTTTTGGCATCCATGAGAACTGATCTAAAATGATTTAGTAGACTTAGGAGAAAGTGATACATGTCGTGCTACCTATTTATCTATTTATTATAGACAAATAGGTATTTCATAGGTAGTGCATACATATATTAGAGCGGAAGTGTTTGAGTTAGAACGCGCTTACCTCTGGAGCTTTCAGTCTGATTTGAATAACCCTTTTCTGTTGGATAGATTATTAATTGAAGAAAGTATGGGTATGCCTATATGTATAAAATATGCTAAAATGTCGTAGCGTGATGTTACCTATGTAACATCACGCTACGACATTTTAGCAAGCAGCACTTTAGGAGCTAAGCAGTTACGGTAAACGCGAGTGAAACTGTGGGTTAGCTATATTTTAGTTTTCAGATAACTACTTGGTAATAATAGCTTTTAAACTTTCACGTTCCATGATTTATAATCATTTACACGGGAATTAACGCGATCATTATGTATGACTTACTTTTGAATTGCCAGACGTTTCGACCAGGTTGCAATGGCCGTGGTCACAGACTGACTCAAGTGTAACGACTATTGATCGCGTTAATTCCCATACAAATAATTACATAGATACTTGGTAATAAGTCAATAAAGTACTATGTACAGAAAAGCCATAAATTTTACTTCGCTCAAACACAATATACATTAAAATTCTCACCTAGAAAATACATTAACAATAACAACAGAATATATTAAGGCGCCCAATATGTTAAAACGCCGAAGATTCACAGCCGTACACAAATAAACATTTTCGTGGATATAAATCTGAACATGATGGCGCTATATATAAACTAGTGGAAATATGTTTGATAGGAAATGTAATATGTGATCGTTTTTAAAGGCGACAGCCAGACTAACTCCGTTTGTTGAATATGAGATTTTAATGCGTTTTCTTGGTTTCAGAAACGACACCTACCGCTGTATCTATAGGATTTTTATCGCAGTGAAGCAAAAATTACCAAAATATGATGCTGCATTTTTGTAAACTACTAAGTTGTTGGGAAACAACAATACGATCCGCCTAATGGTAAGTACTTACTCTTGCGTTGCCAAAAGCTACCAAGGAGTAGAAATATAACTCTGCGTAATATTTAACCGCAATATTATGTGGGATGGACGTTCCTCCCCAGTTTAGTAACTAAAACTCAAACGGAAAATAGCCTGTAGTCTTCCATCTGTAAACGAACTACCGTTCTATTTCGGGCTTAGACCCATGAGTGGTGAAAATGCTTTAGACAAATAAAAACACTGACTGTCTATCAAAGTGAAATATAGTTAGGTATGGTACCTAATACAGTCAGTAGGTGTACGCAATTTTTGTGTCTTCCACTCGCATGTAATTCAAACCAGCTAGACGACTTTTTTCAATAATACTTAACGTTTGGTGTTATATTTATAACTACAGACGAACGAAGATATATTATTCCATGTCTGGTGACGTTAAGTCTAGTTGAAAATGAAAACTTCACTGATCTTTTATTGTGGGACGTATGGGCCGGCTCGACCGGAGTGATACCACGGCCTCACAGAAAACCAGCAGTGAAGCAATGATTGCATTGCTTTTCGCCGAATGAGTGAAGTTACTGTAGATCCTAACCCTTCCCCCCGCTGTCCCACTCTTCCCCTAGTACCACCTTAAAGGCCGGCAACGTACTTGTGACTCTTGAATTGCAGGTGCCCATGGGCGACGGTAGTCATTTACCATCAGGTGACCCGTCTGCTCGTTTGCCCCCTATACAAATAAAACAAAATCCAAATATCTTCTGAAATGTAATCTGCAGATTTCAAACTCCATACTTTCATGTAAATAAATATATTACCCTTTCTTAATAAAGAACTTTATTATTATTATTTAAATTATTAATGCGTTTTTTTGCACTGGCAAAACGAGAGTTCGATGCTTAGATAGCCGGTCTTGACGGTGGAGCGGTCTAAATCACCGTCAACTTCGATTACAGTCGCTGAAGAAGAGTCAAACTAGTATGATTATGATCACTAAACGGTTAATCCACACATTATTTTTATTATATCAATATTAATATTACATTATGTAAAAAATCAAGTGACTACATAAATTTTGTCACCCCGATCAAGACGTAATGACGTAACTGGCCATAAGATGTCATTGAACTGATTGTATTATTAAGAATAAAAGTATTATACATTTTGGTATTTCCTACAAATAAAAAAAACAAACATGAAAACTAGATATCGAAAATAATCCAGCATTGAGAATAAAATAAAAGCAGTTTAGACATGAATGACTGACACCATTCACTCTACTGCAGCAATTTTCGAAGTGTTAAAAACAGACAGAAATCTAAAACACCTGCTATTTATATAAATAATAAGAAGAGTTACAGATGAACTGACAGAGATATTTTATTTAGATACTAGTTGTGCCCCTGGGTATCGTCGAGTTGAATTTGTATGATCACTCCTCCGTTTCTTGCAATTGTAAAGAATTTCGATAGCTGGCCACCAAAACGGCAGCGACAACCTAACGCTGATCAGTTTCACTACATACTCGTATTATCAAAGAAAGTCCACCGCCACGTCTCTCTGTCTGTTCGCGATAAACTCAAAAACTACTAAACGGATTTTCATGCGGTTTTGACCAATAGATAGAGCGATTCATGAGGAAGGTTTAGGTATATATTTTGTTAAGGTTTTGTGTAAATTGGTTGAAATATGATGATGATTGTTGAAGATGTCTCTGCTACCCGTGCGTAACCGGGGCGGGTTGCTAGTTAATAATAATAATATAATAACAATGGCCTGCATCTCATGCCGTATAGTTGGATGGGACAACCTAATTTGGTTGGGGTTGACAACTAGGTTGGCACCTACCAACAACTTATCTACTAGTCTTTACAAATTCTTCACCTGTGTTATATCAGGAAATTAAATGTAATAAGATATTCAGCTTAAGCTGAAGCTGCAAGCGTTTATTAAAGAACAAAGTTAAATTAACTTATACTTGAAGGTTTCCGTTTTAATTAAGTAAGAAATAATATACACTTTAACTTTGATAATAATTGATGAACGTTCCTAGCAAGTGGGGTTAATTTGAACGAAGGAAAATTGAATTTCGTTTGACCTTTGGTGATCATGCCAGGTCAATGATTTCTTTTAGCGAATTTTCGTAGTCCCTAATTATTAATAACTTGGCTTGCGTAATCTATAAATAATATATAAATAATCACGGATAAATTGTTGCACTGTAGATTAAACTGACCATTTGTTTAAAAAGAAGATACAAGACACTTGAAATGCCATCATAAATAAGAAAGAGTGTATTTTTTGTGATGTTCTATTATTGAAATTTTCGCCTACTTTACTTGAAAATGTAGCATATAACTTTTATTAATATTAATAAAAAAATAAAAATTAGGCAAGTATATGACTTAAGTTACCACAAAAATACCGAAACTACAAGATTTTCACCTCAAGGGTATAACGACAGGATGGTACATATCAGACACGCACCGACTATAACTACACAGTGATCTGAATAATAGGAATCCCGTGACGAGTGCTATTATTCAGGTGTAACCAAGAAAGGCAATAATTACTTTTCTCCTGCATTTCCCACAGCAACGCAAAGACTTATTATTTATATTTTCTATTTACCGCACTATATTACTAATTACTTGTTTATTATCCTCGTCGGTAGACCATGACGCTATGCAGTCATTCTCATAAATAGGTGCCTAATGATCATGCCTGTGATTCCCCGAAGGACTAGACAGAAACATTATTATAGAAATATAAAGCAACAAGTATCCTTGTTGCAGAACTTACGCCAGGATTCTGAAAGGCTGATCAACGCAAAAATCAATTAATCTGATGTCAAATCTCCTGTCAAGTATAAATATCGAGTTGCTGAAACCATGATTAGGCACTGGCACTTTGATTTGGTTACCCAATCAGTTAACAGAGCTGTCAAATTTTACGACAAAACTTATTTCAATTCCAATTTTGACACCGGTCGCGCAATTAACAGCACTGTAAGTTGAACAAACCGGGTGTTACAGCAACGACAATTTATTTTATTCTTACTACATTTCAGCTACTTGATGCTAAAGAAAACCCTATATTAATACAGTATCCTAATAGTATAGAGATGCATCAGATATTCAGTTTTTTTTTGGAAGTTTGAGGTATTCGTGTTCGGTCAAATTATTGTATTAATGTGGTATATATTTGATAAAAGCGATTCGGTTTTGAATGTGGCCATACTGTTCCCAGGAAGAGTACTGTTCCCAGGAAGAATACTGTTCCCAGGAAGAGTACGGTTTCCCAGGGAACCCTGATACCTGGATTGATAAACGAAACCTACAGAACGCGAACGAAGTATAAAAAAAATAAAAAATATTTATAGAATTGCAAATTTATATAATGCAACTGCTGGTGCAACTGTAATGAGCACACCAGCTGATAAAACTTCAGTCAGTGACTGAAACAACGTTTTGTTTTCATTATAAATGTTTATAATGTTACATTTTGATCACATGTTTGCTATAATCGTTAATTCAATCGTTGGACAGCTAATTGTTTATTCAAAAAACACATGTTATCCATTCTTTGTTCTTGCTACATAATACCGCGAATGAACCGTCCAACAAATAAACTGTTTTTTTTTTCATGTTGTTTAAAAAAATAAATATAAAATTACTTTTGAAGTACAATGTGTGTACTTAATTTTGTTTTATCCTTACATAATGCATATTAAAAATGCGAATGTAAGTTTGTTTGTTTGTTAAACTTTCACATCATATCTTGACTTCTCAACTGTAGATACATTGTCATGGGTATCCAAACGGATATAGGGTAGATTTATTAAAAAAAATACTATTCCCGATGTACTATGTTAACGAGAGCGAAATCGCAGGAAAAACAATCCAATCCAAGTTTACAATCCAACAGGCTACATTCATTGTTTTTCTCTTTGATACATCTTGAGAAATGTATAGATCGTTTAATTCAGGAAATGGTCGAATTGTTCAAGTGATCTCGGCTTGAAAACCCATTCAACGAGGTCCTTAAGAAACCCATTTTTGACATTAATGGCGACTTTCTATTTCTGCTGTCTCGTAAAAATAACTAAGATAAATGCATTTAATTCAACATTGCGGGCCTAAAGAAATAGATAAAGCCAAAGTAATTAGTCAGAGCAATCAACGCTGTAATTAATGACTCGTAGATCTAAGGACATACTATTCAACTTAATAGTATATTTATTACTACTTAGGCAGATGTTGGTGCAGCTATTTATGCTAATCTAGTGATGGGCATTGAGTTTTTAGTTTCGATGGATTGCTGCCGCTTGTAAAATCAAATAACTATTTACATAGGATACAATATTCGTTAGTTTACTGGTTATTGTTTTCCTGAATTTGAGCGTACTTCATTTAGGTTAATAGTAAGTTTGTTAAAATAGCTGTTGTGGCATCGATAATGATAAAGTTACAAAACAAAAATTGTCAAAGAGTGATTTCTTAATGGGAATGAAGATGCTTATTACTCAATGACTCCCTTATCGCTGAACGAATTTATATTTAATTTTACATTGATAAACACATAGTCATAGTTACCGATGTAGCTCGCAGGATAAGCATACTGAAGTGGCAATGGGCTGGCCACGTATGCTGAAAGACCGGTGGCCATTGGAGCAGACGGGTCCTAGAGTGGAGACCGCGAATTGGTAAACGGAAGGTAGGACGCCCCACAGCCAGATGGACCGAGGACCTGAAGAAGGTAACAGGGATGGACTGGATACGGAAGGCGGAGGACCGGATGCTGTGGCGCACATTGGGAGAGGCCTATGTCCAGCAGTGGACTATGATAGGCTGATTGATTGATTGATTTGATTAAAACACATAGTCATACGGCAACAGAGATCCCGTGCATCTGTGTGGGAGAGAGGGTGGAATCGTGGACGAAAACTAGTTTTGAAATAAAGAACTTGGCAAAGTATAAGTGAAAGAAAGTTTTATAGTAATCTTCTTCTACATCATATATTTAAGTTTCCCGAAAAGAAAATGAGTAAAACATTAATAAAATGATGTATGATAAAAGTTATTAAATCCCACGAGATCCATTCCTGGTTATCGTCCGCAGATTGCACACTATTATCGACTAAGGGATACTATAGCGTGACAACTCTTTACGACTTCCGAGGTGCTAAACTTTAATGGCTAGACAGCCATAAAAAGTTTAAATAGAATGAACTTAATTTATTGCTAAACGCAACATAGAGTGTAATCATTATAATAGTGTTGGGTATTATGAATGTCTGTCAAAGTCGAAATAAAATTAGACGGTAATTTGAGCGTGAAGATCGCCGTCGTTCAGCGGAGAAATAAGTATGTGGGCCATTGCATCCACTGCAACAGATTTTAAAACAATTATTGCTCTGTCAGAGAAAAAATTTGCCATCTTATTTGTACAACTTTTACATTACTTTATTTTAATGTAGTTATACATTAGGATAATATTATATCGTTGGACTCCATTCTCAAAATACTAGAAATATATCGACATTTGTATAACTCGCAAGTCAAATGTGTTATTTTCACTTTACGCGACTCTTGTCGGATAAGTTTGCGACGTTTCTGCGTCGCATATTTTATTTATACAACTAGCTTGTCATCCCTCTGCTACCGTGGAGCTCAGGATTGACAACAGAATCCACATGATTTAATAATCAGAGGTTTATATATAGACTGTTTTATTTTGTTTTTTGCCTAAAATCGCTGTTTTGCTCAAGCCTCTTGCGGTATTCTAGTGTCAGCGTGAATCCTTTTAGAGAAGTACATGTTATATAAAGTAATACCGTCAACACATTACACATTATTAACATGAACAGATAATACATCAAAAAACCTACACAATTTTTTTTGGTCAAAACAATCATTTGAAAGCACATCACTAGCACTTTCGGTATGCAACTAAGACCAATTAACCGAAGAAAATACCCTTAAAGGTATTCCACAACGTCGGATAAAACATTTCAAAATGGTTCCTCGCATAATATATAGGATATTTACTTTTAAGTCCTTATTTGTGTTTTATTAATAGGAATTAAGCTTAGTGCATGCGTGTGAAATCGCAAGTCAAGTAAAGTAAATTGTCAGTTTAACCCACCTGCTTGTAATGTGCATAACTGGCTCCTCAGACGACTTTTTTACCACTGAGAATGTATGCGGTACAAAAGTATAAAAATAGACGATATTCTATTTCCAAACCGGTTTTCCGCCACTGCACTGATGTGTCTTGAATGAAAATTGGAAAAAATAAACATTGTGAATTTCCAGTTACGTAGATTGAAAACCGTTGGCATTCTTTAAGAAAGAATTAAAAAATATAGATATACGAAGAAGAGACCAAGATGGTCTCTTCTTCGGATATGTTATCAGTCTACAACATTTTCTATTTTTCAACGTTTAAGTTATTTATTAAACATAAAAATTTTATACTGATTACAGTATTAAACTTTTATTGCTTTAAGTACTTTTAAAATTTTCATATCGTATTAACTTAAACTCCACTCCAACTTAAAGCCTCATACACATTAGTGTATGAGGCTTTAAGTTGGACTTCGAAGATATAATGATGTGATCAGCATATTTCCTACTTACCGTGTCGTTCTTTATAAGGAATAATGTGTTCGTTTACTTGTACGTAAGGCAAGTGAACAACAACTTTTATTAAACATCGCTGATATTCACACGGTTCATCCTCTGCAAATATCGTTAACCATACTACCTATACTAACAATAAAGCTAAAGAGTTTGTTTTTGGTTTTTTGAAAATTATAGACTATTTGACATAAGGCTACGACCCTTACAAGCGGAGCAATGACCATAAAATTGCAGGAAAAGCCTTTTACGTTTTACTTAATTTATAATTTTTGTTTTATTTTATGGTATAGAGGGCAAACGAGCAGACAGGTCCCCTGATGGTAAATGACTACCGCCACCCATGGGCACCTGCAACTCAAGAGTCACAAGTGCGTTGCCGCCCTTCAAGGAATCAGGAACGAGAGAAGAGGGGTAGAGGAGGGGAGAGGGAATAGTTAGGGCCTCCGGTAACCTCACTCACTCGGCGAAAAGCAATGCAATCATTCCTTCCCTGCCGGTTTTCTGTGAGGCCGTGGTTGATACCACGGTCAAGCCGGTCCATACGTGCCAAAGCATGGCTCTCCCACGCAAAATACGTAGATTCTACAGGAAGTTAGAATTTGAAGACTATTTCACAGATTCCTCGATGTTTTCTCTTGTCAATGAACCTGTCTACGAGAACGCTTATATTCAATTTCGTTTTACAATGAAACGTTTCAACTCAAAGTATTTTTATCGTTTTTTTTTTATATCATGAACTATGTACATAGTTGTTTAAAAAAACTTTAAATAATAAATAACCATGATGTCGTTCTATCAATACACATTAATAAAAAAAAGTTCCCCGCTTCGTCTGTCTGTCTGACTGTTCGCGATAAACTCAATAGTTAAGTACCGAAGGGATTTTCATACGGTTTTCCCCAATAGACGGAGTGATTCATGAGGAAGGTTTAGGTGTACAATTCATTAAGTTTTTGTTTAAAATTGCTGAAATATGACAATGATTGTTGGCGATGTAGGAAAAAATCAATGTGTATGCTTTGCTATCCGTGCGAAGCCGGGGCGGGTTACTAGTTACATATTATGTAAATGAAATGAAATGAGTATTTATGTAATTGCAGAATAGTAGTGTATGAAAATACAGATAGTAGGATCCGGGTCAAATAAAGATAATCACGAAATATGGTGTTTTTCTTTTTTGTTTTCATGTCATTGGTATTTTTTTCTTAACGTAAAATTTTATGAATATAAATACAAAGTGACAAATAAATTTAAGTGATAAAATTTATTTTTCATTTATTTATTAAGAAATCTTTTAATTGCCTACTAAAAATAATTTATTTCACTATGCTAGAATTCTTAGTTTTCCAGATATTCAGGTATCTTTATGTGACTCTGACATTGCTCTCGAGTGTATTAGTAATGGTGTCTAATGAAAGTTAAAGTGCAAATATATTTAGCTATCCATCTTCTATCTTCCTTACACTATGTGATAAATACGTCATACAACAAATTATTAAACAAAAATAAATATACATATTTACATCTGGAATACACATAACACCAGTTTAATTACTAGGAACGGTCACCAGATGGATAGTAAAAAACGCATTGAATCGCAGATTAGTTTACATTTAATCGCTTGTATATCACTTTTATTTAAAAAAGTTTTTTACTACAACATTATAAATTAGATAAACTGTGTTATTGCCAGTCGTTTGCGTTCTGAACGAAACATGGAAGTTTTTAATCACGTATACTGTGTGCATACTAAAACTACCCGCACTGACGTTATTTTCACGCGCGTGTTTGATTGAAGTTTGGGCTTAGTTTACGGCAATCAAATTCTAGTGATGGGGCTCAAAGAATTACTTTCAAATTGGTTTCTGTGTAAGCCAAAACCAGTGATTCCATTGATCAATGATTAAAGCTTTACTCGTATATAGCTATTTTTATTGCTTTAGTCTCAGATACTCATAGCCGTTAATTTGAAGTAGCTATTCATTAACTATTGACTGGCTTGTTGGTATAGTGGATAGTGCTGACTGCTGGGCCAGAGGTCGTGGTTTCGATTCCCACTCACACTGGACAAATAATTGTGTGATTATCACGATAATTTGTTCTTGGAAGTAGTTTACTAAAATATGTATGTATTTAGTAATGTATAAGTATGTTTATCAGCAGTCTGGTTACCATAGTACAGGCTCTGTCTAGATTGGGATCTCAAGTTATTGTTATTATTAAATATCGGCAATAACAAATACATCGAAAGTAAATGTTTCGGTACATTATTTTGTATAATAGGCCTGTTTAAGGGTAGGCACAATTTTTTTTTTTTTAAAAGACTACTCCCGCATTAGGAATTACTCCTATGTCGGGGGGGACTTTACAAACAACGGACACAAAGAACACCTAGACTCGGGTGGGAATCGAACCTTCGACCTATGGCATAGCAGTCAGGGTCACTAACCACTAGACTAATAGGCCAGTCAATTATAAATTTGACTATTAAAAATTACGTAATACTTAGGTTTATTAAATTATTTATAGGTAATTATGGAGAAGTAACGTATTTACTCAATAACAATTTACTTATAACAAAGTTCAAACAATTATTTTACTAGAAACAATTTTAAATAAAATACAAAGTAAAGAATTAAATTATCCTTATTACGTCTAAATAACAGTCTGCAATATTGTTCACATATAAACTAAGCTTTACACTTCCAAATACTTTAAGATTATAAAGAAATAACTCTCGCTGCGGCTCTGGCATACGATAATGGCAGTAATTGAGTCATAAATAAACTCACTAATGCGACGGAACCTAATAAAATTACTCGCCTGGAATAGAAGGCCTTCAGAGAAAAACCTATGTCCATTCTGAGATATTTAAATACGATATAACAAACGTTGCAGGGGTGAAGTTATTTTCAAACTATTAGGTCCGACATAGTTCGGAAGTTTTCTCTTTCGGCATAAATATTTCATGAGGTAAGCCTAGCATCGCATTCACCTACCATGTTAGGAATAGCTGGCTTTAGAAATGAAAGCGGAGAAATGAAAAGTTTGAAGTTATACTCGTAATTGACAGCTAGTGGAGCGCCTAATCCTACTAATATTATAAACGTGAAAGTTTCTGAAGATATTTATAATTATTTGTAGTGGATAGCGACTAAGTCCTCAAGTACACACCTATACTTCTATACTAATATATAAAGCTGAAGATTTGAAAAATTCTTTCAGTGTTAGATAGCCCATTTATCGAGGAAGGTTATAGGCTATATATCATTACGCTAAGATCAATAGGAGCAGAGCAGTGACCATAAACGCATGCGAAACTGCAGGGACAGCTAGTCCTATATACAATACTAACTCTGTCATTGGTAAAACCTAATATTTAGCAAAATTTTATTTTAAAAGCTCGAGAAATCCCTTTATTTCATATAAAAACTAACATTTAACGACTTTTAGTATTTTATAACATAAACAAATAAAAGAATTTATAAGTATAATTATGTATTTACGGGAATTAACGCGATCATGATATAATTATGTATTTAAGGAAATTGACGCGATCATGAAAAGTTGTTACATACGAGTACCTCTGAATTGCCGTGGTCACAGGCTGATACACGCCTGTGACCATGGCCAGTGCAACCTCAGGCAATTCAGAGGCATGTAATACCTTTTCGTGATCGCGTTAATTTCCTTAAATACATAATTATATCATGGAACGCGAAAATTTAAAAGTTAGAATTTATCAGTATTTTGTTAGGGTTTAAACAGAAACAAAACTGTCCTATCCTGTAATTACTTAGTCAGCAAACAAGTATCCACCAACTTTATGTGTAGTAGGTACATAATTTTGATTACATTACACGACTGAGAATAAATTATAATATTTCATAATAAGATTGCTGTATAGAGATAGCGTCCAAGTCTTATAAATAAGGAAAGCTTTAAGTATACATCTCGTTATGTGTCAGAAGAAAATGATTACAGTCGCATAAATAGTCGTGAATAGCACCTCATACTTTGGCGATTCGTTTATTTATTATGACAGTCGTCGACAGTCAGATCGTCTATAGTTATTATATGATTATAAATAGTTGGGTTTTTTAATAAATAATATAAAAATGGTAAAATTCAAGTTCAAATTTACCGTCGTTACCCGTATTACTACCCGTGTTACTACCAGTAGTAACACGGGTAGTTTTTTTTTGAACTACGTAAAAGAATAAATAAAAGATAATACGCACTAGATTCGTCACTTAAGTAACATTAATAAATCTGTTATTATGTATACCTAATATATTAAAACTGAATATATTTAATGAGTTCAGTATTTTACAGCTAAAATTATATTTTTACTTTTTATTGAATCGACTAAAACGACTACTAATCGAACTGTCAAAAAGAAAATAAAAAAATGGACATAGTATAGACATCTTTTAAACTACAGGGGTACAGAAATGGGCATAGGTAAAGGTACCCTATGTCATTTTCTGTACCTCTGTACCCTGTACCCCTGTATCCTGTACCCCTATACGCCTGTACCCTTACTGTACGAGGGATAGAACTGTGCTCAAAAGCTACTATGTAATAATTAACTATTAAATAACGATGGTAAATTAGTAATTATCATATGTCTGCCTAGTCATAACTGTAGTGTGCTTCCAAGCATGAAACCGGTCTTGCATACGACGTCAATTTATTAATTAAATAACATCATAATATGTCACCGCAGCAAGGTCATTACTATTTCTGAGAGTCTGTTAAGAAACTTCCGTGATGCGATTGTTACTATATAATATATCCTATACAGCTTTTCATAAAACTTTAATATTCTGTTAGTTTTTCGTTCAATTCAAAAAGTAGGAGGTTGACTTTTCATATTATATTTTTGTGTGTACCTACTACGCCAATTATGTATAGGCTTCATTATTTTACCTATAAACCTTTACAAAATATGTTACGACCCCCAGTGCGGTAAAATGGCTAATAAAAGTTTTAAGTAGCACGATTCCAATTCATCGTACTAAATCCTAATTTGTTTAAAAGATAATTTTTTAAATGTTTACAATCTGTATAAATAGGGGATAATAGTCAGACCAGAACCACTTCACCATACTTTTGTCCAGCACCCAGTAACAAGCAGCTCCCTTAAAAGAGAAATATCCTCGCTTTTCCATCTAAAATATTCCCGTGTCACAAATTATTTGCAAACATATTAGTAATCCACGTGACTAGACATCCTAAAAAACATTTGAAGAGAGCGAGCTAGCATATACCAAGTCGCCTCTCAGTATGAAGCTAGACTCAGATGTTGCCGAAGAAATCATAAATCTGATGCATTTCCTTTTTAAACATATGTATGGTGACATACTTAATTATGTATTGATACGGGAATTAACGCGATCACGGAATAGCCGTGGCCGTGGTCACAGGCTGACTCGGCAACGGCCAGTGTAACCTGGTCTAAACGTCAGGCAATTCCGAGGTATGTAATGCCTATTTCGTGATGGCGTTAATTCCCGTATAAATACATAATTAAGTATATCATGGAACGCGAAAGTTTAAAAGTTAGTATATGTATGGTGAGTCGTAATCAAGTTAATGGCTTGTATTGTCATGTGTTTGGTCGGAAACCTGTCACCTACCTGAATGGGGCATATTACATGACACTATCCATTTACAGCTAATGCGTTCGAAGGATAATAGCCGATATCCGCTGTTCATTTACGGGGTAACAAAGAGAATTGGGTCACGAAAAGTTTGTCGTATTAAAAAGTCATTTAATATAATTAATTTGGATTTTGGGTTGGATCATGTAGGTGTTCATGGCTTAGATGGATGAATCACTTTTGGCTTTAAGATATAAATATACCAGGATACTTAAGTTTTTAAACAAACTTAATGACATTATAAATATTGTTCTAATGAAAATTTATTTGAGTTAAAGTTAAGTTAAATTTAGAAGAACATAATTTTACATACCTACCACAAAAGTGACAAACAAACTTTCATGAAAGAAAGTAGTTATTGCTTCCCTTACCGATTTATTATTAATTTACTTTAAGTGGACCAACAGTTGTTACAGAGGATTGAGATTAATTAGCATAAAATGTTTTTTTTGCACTACTGCACAACAAATTCTAGGCAAACATAACATGCAAAGTGCTTATAGTCCACAAACGTTTGCAAAACCAGTGGAGTTCCTGGAAAGGATCCTCTGACCAGGTGATCATGTCTGCCGGGCCGCGGCCAACAGGGTTGGGAGAGCTTGAAATCTCGCCCTCCGGCGAGTTGTACCCTTTGGACAAACTGGGCCAGCTATAGCCCTAAATAACAACTAGGAGTCAAGTGGCCCACTGAGGTAGATTCTTATACCGATCGGGAAGTTGTATACATATTATATACTTATCCGCGCGAGAAATTTAATTGCGCGATTTAGGGTTAATAGTTACCATTCAGTTCAGCTTGTCTTCGCTAGATGACATAGAAGTATGTCTTTTGCTTTTGCTGTTTCACCACAGAGTCATCAATGCCTATATACTCGAAACATTAGCAGTTGTTTCTTGTGCTTTGCCATTGTAACTCTGACTACTCTCTGACGAGCACAAAAATAAGACCACGCTAATAGTGGTGGTTAAGCGCAAACTTTTACTAGTTGCCTGCCTAATCAGGCAACTCATAATCAACTTATAAAGACGGCTTCAATTTCAGGTGATATCTGTTATGCTACCTCTTTAATGGTTATAAAAATAAGTCAAAAGTAATTAAATTACATAAAAAACTAAGATTTGCGTAATGGCTAAGGCGTTGGACTTGCGATCAAGTGTTTGCGGGTTCGAACCCCACCCAGTACACTACCGACGTAAATCACTCCTACCATGTTAAATATAGGGAACGGACAAGTGAATGCACTGCTTGCTAGTAACGCACTGACATTTTTTACGTTGGCATAGTGGTACGTAGACACACGCGTAGTTAAATACTTAACATAACAAAACATGTAGCTTAGTCGGAGGGGTTAACAAGAATACTAGTAATGTGTGACCAACGTTACTAGTATTCGTTCATTAAAAAAAACAGAAGACAGGGTAAAAAATCTAAATGTGAAGTGCATACACAAACACTTGCATAATAATTGGTGTGCCTTGTGTGGTCCACAAGGCACACCAATTATTATGCAAGTGTTTGTAGGCGCTCAAAGTTTATGTGCTTGTTTAAAAACTTAGTAGCATAAAAAGATAACAATTTACTGAACAGCAAAGAAATACAAAGTTTAAAAACCAAAGTAACCTCGCCATGCTAAAATCTGAACTTATGCGGAAGATTGAATATTAAATTATAATATTAAGCGTTCGTTATGTTCCAAACGATCAATCCTCCTAAAAATATCCAAGTACCTCTTTGTAAAGGTTTGACTCAGCTATAACTCATTACCGAAGTTAATCGCAGCACAGTCTACCGTTTTCGAGATATTTAAGATGAAACCGTATTTCGCGACCTTCGACCCTCGTAATTAGACAAAACTGCCTCGGTAGTCCCGTGTCATTAATTTGCGCTTACGTTTGCCTACGATCGTGTGGTTCGAGTCGATTCCCGAATAGAATAAATGGTTATTAATAAAATTTTAGTATTTGAAAATTTTCAGTATTATCGGAAATGTCGGTCTCCAATAGGTGAGAGAACCATCGGCTTAAATTTTGTGTGTGTTATATTTTCATGCCTATCTCCTTCGAAGATATATAGGCAGTCAATCCTAGGAGCGACGTCTGAGCTGGACTATAATAAACTAGCTTTCAATCAAAATAATGATATTGAAATCGGTCAATCCGTTTTAAAGATTTCGTAGCTTTGCGCAGAACACAAACAGACCTAGGTTAAAGTTAGAATAGTAAGTACCCTCATTATTCGACGCTGAGGTAAGGACATTATTATGATCATGTAAATAAGATAGTGAATGACGTATAAAGCGGACATTGCAAAGTGGGTAATAATTACATTTTTTTTTGTAAAGGTATTTATCTCAAGGTTTTGATAAGTCGGATTATGTGAGGATGAGTTTGCGTTTGTCTATTCAAGGCCGTGTGAAGTATATTTTTTGTGTCCATGCTTGTTGTTCCTACTCAGTAAGAACACATAAAATAATAAGTACGAAGACATATAAACTTATTATATATACTACTGACTAAACCCAGCCATGCTTCAACGAAGCTCGTTCGACGTTTTTTTTTAATCTTCTTCTAATAATACATAGATATATGTATAAAAATCAACGTTTGTTTGTTCCTATTTTCTGCGGAAGTTATTATAACTTTAATCCTTATGAGAAGAGGGTACCGTCATATCTGAAATGTAATTATTTGTTAATTTGCTTATACAACTTTAAGTTAATCTTCTTCTTCTAACATCTTTTTCTTTCTTAAGCATTAAAAGTTGTGGAGTGGCACAAAATATTTTGTTTATGAATTCAAATCACCATTAAAGTTCCAAATCACTTATGGAATATAAGCTAATATTATTTATTTATTTCTCATCCCTACGTCGGGGATCCGGTCGACGCAGGGAATCAGACCGGAATAACTCGCGAGGGTGGGGTTATATGTGGATAATAATTTGCCGTGGAGACGGACATAATAAGCCTCTTGGTCACTATAAACAGCATCCATGCAAATAAACACCAATGAGAACTTATATCATAATCATTTACAAACATGGACTTTTACGTGTCTTCCTTCGCCTTAATCCAGCAGCTCAGTACCTTCACTTTACCAGGTCATCGCTGCATAAACTCAAAAAATCTTACGACCTAAAAAAACTCTCTACCACCTTGATGAACTAGTATTACGTACTAAAATAGTCTAGACGAAGATTATCATTCTTAAATAAGACCTCAAATGTCACTTGTATCATAACATGTTTGCGAGATAGTATGAAAAGCTGTTGAAAATGTCATTGTTGCAGACATGTAATAAAACTGCATAATCATAGGTACATAAAACGAGTAAAGACGCAGCGAAGGTCACATAAGGAAGGACAAATGATATTAAACAATCTTTGTGGGAAATACAAACAGCTTCACTTGCATAGTAACAGCACAGTATAGTCAATTATCACCAAGAAAATGAGTAATAATATTTGGAATAACAAGATAAAGTATTTTTCACATTTAAAGCCTGAATTAACAACACATGAATAAAACTAAGAATCACGCCAGTTTAATCAGCTTTCTAATAAAAAAAATACATTGAAATTGGTCGATCTGTGTGGGAGCTATCATAGCACGAGCAAACAAACACAATTACACATAGGTATATCTAAGCGTTTAACGTATAATACCTCTCTTCGTGTTCCACCATCAGTTGTAGTCACAACTGATGGTGAAAAAGTCTTTTATATACCTACCAATAACGTGGCATATGGACAGGATCTCTCGCACATACTCACGTCTGTGATAGACGCCTTGGTTAGATAACTTCGTCGACTTGTCTGCCTCGATTTAATGATCTTTCTTATTTCCACTAGTAAAATTGTTTTTATATAATTATGATCCACAAATTGGTTTCATATTCTTGAATAAGTATGAGTGAATGCTCCCATTGTATATGCCCAAGAAAAGTACCTAAATAAATAATGTTACATTTATATTCTTGGGGCGTAATAGTCACCTTATTTTTGCTACCTACATGTTGTTATCAGGAAAATTGTAGTTAATGGGAATTGCAAAACAGAAAAGAATATTTATAGAAACAACGTTCAACGATAAAGTTATTTAACGATTCTACGTGATATTTTAAAATCTAAATTAATAAAATAATTTCCGATTTTCTTTTAAGCAAATCACATCGTTTGTAGAAAATGGATATTTGGAAAATAAGATGTGTACAATATTTGATAAACAAAAAACATACCAAGCAGACTAACTACTAACTTAAATTTAATCCATTACAGAGCTATTGTTTTATAAACAAAATCGAACAAAACTAGATATTATTTTATAAACATTTCAACCTATGCGTACGCGCAGTGTGACGTCCGAAACGTGTAAGACGGTAAATCTTTAAATACATAAACATTGTAAATCGAACGTCGTGATGTAAGATTCTACAATTGTTGGATTTAGATTTGTCATTACCACGATTTTGTCGGGAGAATTTTAAAATTTTAAATTGACGCTTGTTAGCAATGTAATTCCGTACCTTCTGAACTAGTTGCGACTGTATCTCAGGAGCTGTTTATCAGTGCTAATAATGTCCTAATCGGATCTTTCGAGTCGACGGTGTGTGACAAACCTAACACCACATCCTAACGTGTGAAAATACTGGTATTCAATATATACATAAAAACTTAGAAAATGAATTACCTAATAAAAATGCACACATATCGCAATAGTTAAAGTGGTCGTCTTGCCGTTGAGCCGTGCCGAGTATTGTGGGTTCGAATCACACACGGGACAAAAATTTGTGAGATCCACAAATGATTATTCCGAGTTTGGGTGTTCTTTGTGTTTGTTGTTTCAATATTTGTAAAGTCCCCGCGACACAGGAAGTGCACATTGAAAAAAAATACATAAAATATTTCAAAGTACCTACCACAATATTTTTTTTCGTGTTGGCATCTAAAACGCACGCAATACGAAAAGTTCCACATGGACCATTTACTCATAGTGTTATTGTGTGAGTGATATAAAAGTAGACTAATGAAGGTCGTCTAGCGATGTTCTAAAAGCTAGTAGAGAATATACTCGTTTACTAATGAGAGTAATCTTTTTAATAATAACTTGACACATCTCACACACGGCCGTCTGATCCCAAACTAGGCAAAGCCTGTACTATGTTAACCAGAATGCTGATAAACATGCTTTGTATATTTTTAAATACCTACATACATATTATAGATAAGTTACACCCAGATACAGAACAAATGATCGGGCTCATCACACAATTATTTGTTCTGGTCGGGAATCGAACCCACAACCTCTGGCTCAGCAGTCAGGATCACAACCCACTAGATGACTAGACTAACAGGCCAGTCATGTAATTTAACTAAAAAAAAATGGTTGTCTGTAAAGCCGATTTACGGACGATAATTTTACGTGATAACGTCATAAGAAAACAGTGGAAGAGAGATGGATGCGTCACAAGCCTTAGGCCGATCGTGCCTCTCTATCGCTTGTTCCGCGCTCTCGCTTGCACGCCCGGCTCAGGCGGAACGTGACAATGAGTCATGCTTTTTCGTGCGTGCAGCCGGTGTTCATCGATTTATAAGACGTTTCACGTCAAAAATAATTTTGTAATATACACCTTTAATTTGCTTGGCGATGGTCTTTTATAAATAAGGAGGTGCGTGGCATAAATAAATGATCATGTAAAAATTTATATAATCAGTCTTATTGGGGACACCTATCTATAGTAATATTATAAAGAGAGTGTGAAATTTTCGAGTTCCGAAACTCTCCGGAATTCTCCGCAATCAATACGGGTAATTGACGAATTCTTTTACCAATTGAAAAGTACTTTATTCCAGACGGACATAGGGCTACATAGGTCGGTACTACACGCCTCTAATTGGTACCAATTGAAAAGCACTTTATTCCAGATGGACATAGGGCTACATAGGTCGGTACTACACGCCTCTAATACTCTAACTAAGTAATAAATGGATGCTTGCTGGTATGAGTATCCCCAGTTTTGTCAACCTCACACTACTCTAGCCCTAGTCACCTCCCCAAGCAGCCCTTGCAGAGCTATACTTTCTGGGTAAACTTAGACAAGATAAGCGATTCTATAGTAGGTTTGTAACCTAATAATTCCTGCAAACAAATTTTAGTTTTTGTTTTTAAGACATCTCATCAGAGAACTGTGATCCGGTGGACGTTATGAATATAGAATAAATACGCCCAAATTACGAAGTGTGGTCGAAAAGTAAAAATAAAAACTAATTATTTTCCACTCGTATGCTCATGGAGAAAAGTGTTCAGTAAAAAACCACTGACCTAAATAAAATAAAAGCGCAAGTGTAAAATTTTAACATTTTGACGCCTGACATAGTAACAAATGTTTCCATAATGTTTTATTTTTGGTTTGTCAAATGCGAAGACTCCAACGCGATGTGATTGTAAGAACATAAGTGCTATCACTTTTGATGGACACTTTTTGAATCTTTCATCAGAACTATGTAGCTATTATTTATTTTAAAACAGTAATAAGGTCATGAATGGAATTGAAATATATGTTTAAATGTTTGAGAAAAAAAACCATTGACGATATAAATCTGTAATTTAATAAGTGACCATTTACTGTGAGCCAATTAAGGTTTAAAAGGGTGTCAGGATGAAATGTGCTAAAAATTGAGTTGTTTCCATGATTTGTGACCAGACCTAAGATGTTTTTGTAGGCATGTCATTGGTCCAGATGACATTTAAAAACATCGATGTACACAATTCAAAATAAAAGCTGAACCTGCAAATCCAGTTTCATTAGCGGAAACAGCACTATTCACTATAGCTACTTCTTTTAACGCCTAATAACGTGATAATAGATAAATTAAACGAAAACCGAATGTACAAAAAACAATTCTTTCTTTACTTTTTTAATACATGACATGAAAGAAAATATTTAATTTGATATTCAACTGCAGTTTGTTTATGTAATAAAAGGTAACTTCCGAAACAGTTTGAACAAATTTCAATGATAGATCAAAGTCTAAACTGAATACAAATAAAACGCGAACAAATATTTGGGTGAATATTTAAAAGCAGCTGAAATATTTTGGGTCAGCATTACAGTTTTTAAACAAAATATTAATAATCATATAAATTAATGTAATTTTCACAATGTTAACTAGTCCCCTTTTCATGTGTTTCTTCTTGAGTTGGTTGGTTCATAGATTGTTTTTATTCACATATTTTGCAATTTTTATACATATTTAAAGCGACTTTTTGCCTGATCTTACCTCAATTTTATACCATTTCTGTACTTACTTAACACAATAGTATTCACTATTGCACAAGCAGATTGAGCAGACTGCGTTTTTTAAATGCATGGCGAACCTATTACGCAAAAGAATTTACTATACATTCAATACAATTCGATGTCCTGATGATATAAAGGCACATATATTTTTATCAATACAGTAAACGTAATAATACTTTATTTGAACACCATTCTTTCAGTTAAAGTAGGTATGATACAATGTGATATTGTCCATGTGTGTAAAATTAAGTAGTAGCAAAAGTAAAGAATTATCTTAAGACTAGCTGACCCGACAGACGTTGTCCTTTTTTAACTATGAAAATTGAACAACCGCGCCAACTGTAAAACGACTGACAGCTATGTTAAAAGCACTAAGGTTACATTAGAAAAGTTAATTTGGTCGTTAAGTTTTCTTCAATTTTCTTATTTTCCGCACAACTTTCTTAATTTTTACTTTCAAAAGAACCTTGTCCTGACAATAACAACACACAAAAAAAAAATTAGTCATATCGGTCCAGCTATTAACGCATGATGCCGTGACCAAGGGAAATAGGGATTTATTTTTATATACTCGTATATAGATATTATAGATTATGAGACCGCGTTTGCTAAACTTACTTTCTTGAGAATGCATGAAGACCTACAACAAATGAAGTTTGTCGTCTAAATATATATTCGTTACACAATTAGCCAGCTAGGCGGATGTGCTTTTATATGTAGATTAATTATCACAACATTAACGAAAGCGTTGAGAATCCAGACCATTAGTGTTTCAGATAATAATGGGGATAGCAGCTGTGTACCTCACAAATTATATTATAAATTTTTCGAACAATTCTGAATTAGCTATTGCTTGGCAACGTGGACACATTAAAAAATATATAAAGAGCGACGCTGTAACAAAAGGTTTGAAGACAGAAGAATGTTTTTTTTTTCAACGAAAATAAAATACTGAAAGGTCGTCGTCGGCCAACTATCTGTCGTGGTCTAGTCGGATGTGCGTCTAAAATAGCCCGAGTTTCTAGTTCGGCTGCACAAGTCAAAGCGACAATCGTTAGGTATGTATTAGTATTATTTAGATCGTCTTCTTGTCGTTTGTTGGTCGAGTAGCGATTGTTATTTATAGATAGTCTAATGAATTCGATTCTACATGTGGTGAGTTTGGCCGCTCCGTACGTTTCCGCCATCATTTTTTGTGAGTATCACAAGAAGTTAACGATGTATCTATACTCTTTTGATTCAGATAATAAACGTCTGACTTTTGTAGCTATTCAATTTACAATTTAAATACTTGAATTAACAATTACAATGCAACAAACAAATGCAATTACGATAAAAATGCAAGACGTTAGGTACTCTAACAATGTTTTGATTGGGCAAAAAAGCAAAATTCTTGAGGCGCTATGTGAACCAAAGACAGATGTAAACGATTGACTTTGAATCGATTCCCTCGAATAGAGGCAGAAAGTACAATGATAGTACTTTTTCTCAAAACAAACGAAATAAACTAAATGCAAGAGAGATAAAAACAAAGAATGACGAAGAGCTTATGTTTCTTTTTAACTAATTAATCTAGATGACATGAAATAGAAAAAGAAGTATTTAATTGTCTCTGAAAATTATATTAACGGCCTTTTTTCCTAGAAGTGTAGAACAATGTTTGATAGTCTCATTTGATTATTCGCAGTCGCACCTGGCGTCATCATTCAGTACTCGCTGCGTCTCCTTTTCTTCGTAGACTGTTTGCTGTAATTTTCTCGTTAAACACGTCGGAAGTAACCGAGCGTTTTATTTATAAGATTTTTGTCAACATGAGCGTGTAATTTTTCTAGTGAAAATTTATGTTTGCTTTTAAAATATTTGATCACTCATAATTTGCTTATTGCTTCTAATCAAATTGAAAAAAAAAAATAATAAAAACAGTTTGGCTTAACGGCGATATAAAATTACTTGAATATTTAGGTTAGGGATAGAATTAAAATATAATTTAAATTTATAAATAGAATGTAGAGGCAGCATGGAAAGAAAATACAAATGCATTATTTATGACTTGAATAGATATTTGAATTTGGAATCAAAATTTCTAATTCATATATTGTAAGATTCGGTATGGAACGAGATGGCGAAGCTAATGTTTTGGTATCGCAATTAATTTGATTATTTATCGAGACGTACCTAGCGATTGTAAATCTTTGCAAGGGATTTTCTACGATCCTTATTAAGTCTGGAGAACAAATTTGAACCGACCCTGCGGAGATATAGCGTTAATATTTTATGAACTCAACTTTCGGGTTTACGGTTGAATATTCTATTACTGTCATTCATTACACATTGATGTTTTTGGGTTCGAGAAAAACAAGATATGCATTTTGACGTGACAACGTCTTATATTTTTAGTGGTAACTATTTTTATTCTTAAGTTATCTAATTACTTTAAACGAGCAATTCTTGTATTTATATTTCGGGTATCTCAGAAACGGCTCTTACGATTTTGATGAAATTTTGTGTACAGCTACAGTTTTGCTTTTTAAGTTCAACTGCATAATTGTATTTCCTGTAAAAACGCAATTTAAAAAAAATCTAAAAATTTTTTTTTTTCATTTCACAAAAAGCTACCTAGCGATGTTCAGTCTCCCAGATACTCATCTATAAGCTAGTTTACAAAATTATCAAAAAATCCTAACGTTTACTGATGTATGTAAAAATATAGAAAAACAAGTACTTACTTTGTACTAATCGACAAGGAAAAATAAATCCGTACAAAAAGTCTTCTTTTACACTGAATTTTATATAATCACAGTAAAATTTCAACAAATTAATTAACGCAACACATCAACAGAACATTAACAATAACTAAAAGCAATGTCAACCGTCTTTTCTTAGAAAATTGCTTTTGAAAAACGTACGTAAAATTTCGCGGGAAACTAAAACCGCGCGACAACGTCCCACCCACGCGACGTTGGAAACACGACTGAGCAAAAATCGTGAGTTCACCTGCAATGCGTGCGCTGATCAGAAGCAGTTGAGTGAGAGAGACAGACAGCTGAGTATGGAGGATAGAGTGGGATACACGATACACGTGCTTCCGTACCTACGGAGGGGGGTGAAGTGATTTTGAGGAAAGGGGCGCGTCAGCTACAAAGCTGCGAATGAATAGGATGTATTTTGCATTATGAAGGCCATGACAAAAGGTTGAATTATAACTTTTGTTCGTGGGGAAACTCGATGTGACATTTTCTTTGCTAATGTTTCGTTCGTTAATGAAGTTCAGGTATATAAAGGTTAACAGAAGCGAACAGTAAAGTTATCTTTCCATTTACAATTAAAACATTTCAAAACGTTTGAATAAGGTTAATTAGAATAAAATTATAAGTTAAGATATACGGTTTTACTCATGTGTATATTTCGGGGATGCCCGACTAGTTTCGGACCCGACGGAGGCCCTTTATCAAGGGGTGAGGCGTCCTGCCGCACCGGTTGCAGGTAACTACCAGACAACAAAATTGATAAAGGGCCCCCGTCTGGTCCGAAACTAATCGGGCATCCCTGAAATATACACGTGAGTAAAACCGTATATCTTAACTAATATGAATACCACTGACGAAAGTTTTTATTTGAGTAAAATTATAAGGTATGAAAATTCAAAATAGGGAGTCGTAAATTTATTAATTTTCTTTTAATTGAACTTATCCGATATTTGTAGAAACGTACATAACAAAAAAGTCCTTTTCATTAAGTTGTACACAGGAGGACTTAACGCCTAAGGTATTCTCTGATAGACAACCAGGTGATGCAGAGAAGTATTTGTATATATGTATTTATACAGTATACTTACTAAATATTGCACAAATATGGAAAAAATGGATCCTATGCTTATGTACCCCGATGTAATTTATTGTCTTTCTATTCTTGTCCAAAGGATATGTATGTTCATAGGAATCAGAGAACGGTCGATAAATAGGGAAAGGGGGGGGGGGGGGGTAGGTAGTTATACGTAGTGTATATTTACGCTGGTGTCTTTTGTAAAATATAAAAAAACATAAGTGCGCGTGTACGTAAATGCTACTAGTATAACGCCTGAGAACTGACAAACATCTGAGAGAAATCATATATTATTAATAAGCTGGCAACACCGATAAATCGTTAAATTGCATTATTATTTAAGAATTCAAAAAGCTAACTATAGTTTAACCTACTGAAATGTGACCACTTCATAAAACGTTAAACTAGACACTACACACAATTACTGGCAGAACCAAGCGTTGATGATCTAATCAAGTACGCTATCCATTTGAACCCTTTTGTAATGCCGGCATACAGCGTAGGTGGGGATAAAAGGGAAAGGGAACAACTACTAGAACTAACCACTTGAGTTGAAGGTGCTGGTTTGAAAATGACTACATCCTTTATAAGTACTGCAATATTTTCAAATATTTTCAAAATATCATTCGAAACGCATTGCGTTTTCAGAATCATTTCTTTGGATGATATGAAGACAGAATTACCTTTTATATCGTTATCATATTTATTGCACATCTCGATTCCACCATCTTATAATAATAGAAATTATATGTCAAGCCAAAAACATCTATAAAGAAATCCTTCTATAAAGCCAGACGCCCAGTATTTGGTAAGAAATCAAAGACAACGCGCTATGACAGTTGGCGTTAGAAAGGTTATCGGTAAACGTTTTGTTTATAAATCCGGAGGCCCGTGTCCTCATTTGCCACTGAAACATCCCCAGATACTTCATCAGGGCTTCATCCTTGAGATCATAATATGAAGAATTGATCAGAATAAAATAAAAGAGAGCTTCGCCTGCCTGAAATACGTAGACCACCGCGCCAGTCTACACCGCGCTAACTTGTAAGGTTTGTGTACTAAAGGTACACAGACCCGGCTCAAAGTTCTACTACGGTTGAAGGCCATTAAACCTGTCTTATCCATTATGAAGATTGAAGGGGGTCCGCCTGGAGGACTATGGCATGCGCTCCACCAACTTCCGAAAACAACCACAGCGCATAATATCGCGACCACTGTAAAATGACTGTTAGCTAGGCTACTTGACATAGACCGTATAAGAAAGCAACTGCGACGCCCAAATTAGACCGACCTCAACAGTGGTGTCAAATTACACTCATTCCTTTCTCGCGACCGAGTGCATATTCAAACACGTTTTCTAAAGATGTTTACAAAATCAATGCCCTTAAAACTTAGCTTTATTCCTGTCTTATTTACTTAGTAAAATAAAATTATTCCTATACTGACAAACAATTTACATCCGTATCACACTACAATTAAGATATCTCAAAGAAATCGTTCATTTAAATTGGCTCGTGCGACGTTGTTGGCACACGGAACTCCGTGACAGACAGGCAGTTTCATTTATAGATATTATCGCTATGTTTGGGGGAACCGTGTCTTGGTAACTGGGGAAGTGAATCGATCTGGGTGAATCACACCGCATTGTAATACACCAAAAATGTTGCGTAGGAATTCAATAGGTGTGTCGTTATTTTCATGTGATGTTTATAGAATAAGGGCTTTTATTCTATAAACATCACATGAAAATAACGCTTTACTGTTGAAGTAATATTAGGTATGTTTATTTCTATCATGTCATACTGTATCGTATAGGTTTGGGAAAAACAGATTACTTAATAGTTTTCGGCCTGAACTACTTTGTTATGAAATGTATGAGCAGAAAGAAATTTCTATTGATTTATTCTTTCTAAATAGTACCATTTCCTAAAAAAATGTTTCTGATAAAATAAACTATTAAGAAACACTGAAACTGTATAGTTGACTAGGCCAATTTATTTCTCAAACCAGTAAGAGCGATAGGAGAAGATTCATAAGAGATTTGGTTCGAATTGACATATAGAGAGAACAGAACAGAAATACTAAGTGCAGGGCATAGAAGCGCCGTAGGGTTGCCAAAGATTCATACTTATAGGGTTTTCAAAACAGTGGCAGCACTGCACGCACATCCTTACTGACTGGGTCACAGCATGCCAATAAGCTTGCATGCACCTAATGGTGAACGGTTAACGTAACCAAGGACAATTACAACGTTAGGGACACCTTACTTGCTTTTACAACAACTAAAAAGGTTGGTCTTATAAAGTTGTGGTATCACTAGCCGAAGATACATACATTTCTTATAGCCGAATCGGATTTCTTTTACTTACTTAATAAGTTTTTCATTTCATTATGCTTTGCGTTTTACTCGCGTAAATATTTTTTTGGTAAATTTTGACTATGTGAATTACGCTTAATTTTTTTGATTTTACTCCAACCAAAATACATATTATTATGTTACCACCGAAATAGTATTTTCAAGTTTTGTGAATTTCTTTACCTTAGCATTCTGTTGACCAATTCACCAACCACGCACTTATTCTTGGATTTGACTCAAAATTATACTTAGTTATCGTATTTATCTGCCATTAGTACTCGTTAGTATCAGTTTATATGTCAAGGACGATGGAACAAAAAGACTGACTCACGACGCAGCTCAACAAGTTCAAAGTATCATTACCGCTTTGTATGCTGCTGATCTAATGTACCATAAGTGGTTAGTGGTTTAAAAGCACCTACTTATATTGCTACTTGTAGTAGCTATGGTTTGAATAGCCGCCTCCGGCGTGCCCTGCGTATCTGCAGCTTTAGTCATCAGAAGATATGTTAAAGAAAATAAACTTGCAACAAATACATCTAACCACAACTACAGATGCGTAATGTATAAAGGTATTTTAGTAAAATAATAAAACAATTGGTCACAATCGCGCTATAAGTAAATACCTAGATAATAGTTATGATTAAAAAAAAAATTAAAATCTCAATGTACCTACCATCTAGTCTAACCGTGACTTGACCCGCAGTCTTTTGTTTTCATGTATACTTATATGTTAAAATCATTTATAAAGTAAACAGTTTACTATTACTGGGTTTTGTTATTAAAAACTATTTATCAAGTAAAAATAGTATAAAGTCGACGTACATCCGAAGTCATTCGCGACTTTGATGTTATACAATATCTTTTTGGATACCTCCGTGGCCACGATCGGTGCAATTCGATCGAAACGTCGGGTAATAAAAATTGTAAATTAAAAAAACAACATATATATTATCGCGATTAAGTCCCGAGTTACGCGTCTAATAAAGTCACTAATTGTCAAATTGACAGACCGTCTTGCAGTTCGTCACCTTCTCATCACTTCTCGTCACTTAGCCACGGAACTGATCGTTATTCAATTAGAATAAGAAGTAACCCTTTCACCTTCTGACATAAGCCAATACATCAAACAGTGATAGCACATTATTATAGTAAATATAATGGTGCAAGTACAAGGGGCCGTGTTATAAGAAATTGAAAAGACAACCTTGGCCTTGACTTGACTGCATTGATAGTTGTTTGTATTTAGTATCTACATATTATGTATTTTCCATATTTTTAACAGATCAAATACACTATTACATTTGTTCCTGTTGAGGTATGGAGTCATAAAAATATTAATGCTTTCAAAATATTAATATGGACGTTAGTTTCGTTGCATCCTACAATGGCTTAATATCAAAATTAGCGAGTCATATATTGCTGTCAACCAAGGTTTCATAGAGTCTTGAAAAAACAAATCTACATAATACAATTTACTATACTTATATTACGAGAACCTTCTTTTATACTACCTTGAAAATAACTCTACAATTCAACTAAAAGAAGCAGCCAAATATTCTTAACTCGCATTAAAACTCATAATGTATAATAATAATTGTTGACATCAAAAATAATTCCCTTTTACAAAAGTAGTGTTCACGTAAAGATATAAGAGGAAAATATACTGGTTGTTCCGCAATATTAAAATTGAAATAATTCTTTCAAAAAAAAACCGACTTTAACAAAAAAAAACTATTCCATAAAAGACTTATACATGGTTTTCTCATGGATGCCATTGTCAGAAGTGGACCAATATTTTGTGTCATAATACAATTGAAATATGACCACACGGGAAGCACCAGCTTTCAAATTAAAAAAGAATCATCAAAATCGGTTCAACCCAGTCGAAAGTTCTGAGGTAAAAAACATTTAAAAAAAAACATACATTCGAATTGAGAACCTCCTCCTTTTTTGAAGTCGTTTAAAAAATGTAAACTACTATATATAAATGTAATATATTAAAAGCTGAATCGCATAATAAAACATAAATAACACAACCGGAAAAATCTCTGAGAGAATTCAAATTAAAAAATATGAGAGGTAACAAAAAACATTTGGTCGGTTGGCATTGTGGATTTAACCATCTAGTACGTGTCCGGTAAATTGAAAGTGACTTTTTGGAAGAAGATTTTCTAGTGCGCTTTTATATGGGATATGGGGCAAACGTACAGACAGGTCACCTGCTGGTAAGTGACACCCGCCGCCCATGGATACCTGCAACGTAAAAGTCACAAAAGCGTTGCCGGCCTCTAAGGTGGGAGTAGGGGAAGAGGAGGAGGGGAGTTAGAGCCTCGGATAACCTCACTTATTTGGCGAAGCACGTCGCAAGCATTGTTTCAAGGTGTGGTTTTCTCCGATTTTCTGTGAGGCCGTCACTATCACTCCGGTCGAACCGGCCCATACGTGCCGAAGCATGGCTCTCCCACGATAAAATCGGTGGCTTATTGCACCGACACTCAATTATCCGGAACCACCTAAAAGAGTCATTCGTGATTTGCGAAAAGGAAAATAATGTATAATAATTTGTTAATGAGTATTTTAGAATAAATTTTATAGAGTTGAGTTGTTGTGGTGTAGATAGATGGATAGATATATTTTTTTTTTATTGCACACCATCAATTGAAGGGTACTTCGTCGATTCACACCACAAACTGTTCGGACCACGGTGTGTACTATAGTTCTCATAGACAGACATGTTGTCAATTAAAAAGTGTCAGTAAAGGTATTAATAGGGTTGCTTTTACCTGAGAACTAAGTATGCGCGTTATCATCTGAGCCGTAACGTCATAAAAGTCAAATGAGATAGCAATGTGCAGTGGTGCGAAACGACGAAGTACAAAATAGACATTCGTCGATTCACACCACTGGTCCGAAACGACGAATTCAAAAAGGGGCCTTGTGCGATTCACACCGTGGTTCGAACAACTTGTGGTGTGAATCGACGAAGTACCCCAATTGAAACTCATTGAAACAGATCTTATCTTAAAAATTAGACTATATTGGGCGGTCTTATGCTAATAGCGATCTCTACCAGACAACCTGAGGTAATTAGTGAACATTTTTTTAATACTTAATATTCGTGAATTCTGTAAATAGTTCAATTAAAAACATTGCATGATGTGATTAATTTTTTGTCGCTCAAGAACACTGGCACTTACTGGTGTTTTAATAAAATATAAATATTTGTATGAGATTAGTTAGAAAAAACCCCGTTAACGTTACTTGCGGCAAGTTATAATTGAGATAACACACAACTAGAGTTGATATACATCGTTTATTTTCAATAAAACCGAAATACAATCACTACATATTATAAAACAAAGACCTAAAAAACTACTGAACGGATTTTTATACGGTTTTCACTAATAGACAGAGTGATTCATGAGGAAGGTTTAGGTGTATTTTTTTGTTTAGATTTTGTGTAAATTAATTAAAATATGTTGATGATTGTTGAAGATGTCTGTGCTACCAGTGCGAAGCCGGGGCGCGTTGCTAGTAAAAAATAAGATTAAGCTCATTAGTGTAAATTAATCGGGATGATATTACTACTTATTTGACTAGTGGCGAGTCCACTCGTGACCACGATCGGTGCAATTCGATCGAAACGTCGGGTAAACAAAAAGGTATTGTACATTTTAAATATTATCGTGATTAAGTCCTGAGATACACATCTTAAATCACACATCGCTAAATTCTGATTAATTTTCTTATTTTACTGACAAAAAACTTACATTCACGTATATGTTTTTGATCCGATTTCGGATATATTAGTTCGTCTGAAGTCGAGAAATGAAAAATCTTGGCTTGTGCTTATACAAAGAATACTTTTACGGCTTATATAAAATTTCATTTCTATAAGTTTATCCGATCCTGAGGAAGATGGGTCTGAAAAAGACTCGAAATGGTTCGTGTAAATATAGCACTAGCCGCACTCGCGTGCGCATAGATATGTGTATGTTGCTTTATGCCAGTTAAGTCGTTCCCAACGATGGTTGCCATAATTTACAACATCGATCCTCAAAACATATTTTAATCAAAACATCAAATACAATGGACAATGATGAAATGATGTCATTAGACAGTAATTATTATTATAACAAGCTTTCTCGTTCTACTATATCCTATAACTGAACAAGTAAAACAATGACCGAATAAAGGACTTCACACATTCAGTTTCCTGTAGATTCTAATTGTAATTAAATGTACACACGAACCTCGAAACAAATAGAAGGTTTTCACTTCAGACTTTAATGTACGGACTAACTACGAGACTATGGTCTGCGTAGCCGAGAACTAAACGAAATATCGTAGAAGGTAATTTAGGATGCTGACATAAAGTCGTTCGGGATCAACAACGAAAACCTTGAAAGGTCTAATAACTATGTAAGGACAAGAGCATATAGAAGGCTGTTGTTCTGTCTACCCTGGTGGGAGAAACGCGTGGTTTATTATGAGTTTACCAGACTCCCCTTTTGGGATTTTCAAGCGACTCCAGTAGATCTAAATTTCTCATCTTTTTGGTTCCATGTAAAAGGATAGGCGAGCGTATTGCGGACTATAGAGGAACGTTGCCAGACTATGTGCTAGTACAACAATTTTCTTACGTAAAGCCCACTATCAATTTGGATGATGTTAAACCCATGTTATACGGGTGCGATCAGTTGAAATAGATTATCGATTTCAAAAAAGGACGAAGTACAATGGTCGTCAAGCATATTTTAGTTATCTTCTACGTATTTACACTTACTTTGCGGTAGGGTTAGGCTTACCTCATTTGAATTGGTTAAACTGCATTCGATTAAGTTAGATCCCGAAGTATTTCATATTTAAAATTCACATTTCATGTTTAAAAAAATATGTCTATTAAAGTCAGTCTGTCATTCATATCAATTAGTGTTGTCATAGTATCACCAATGATCTTAGATATTTTGCCAACGAGAAAAGAAGATTAAATGACCTATCAAATAAACATGTATTACCCATTAACCTTGAAAGGTCAAAATATAGAAAATTAAAGTAGCTTATTAATTCATAATACCATTATTTAGATTTAAAAAATGCAAGTTTAACAAAATAACTGAAGAAATTATAATGATAGGATGATCTAACTAAAGAAAATGTCTAAAAGTTGCTGTATTCTTAGCTACACTACATTGTACAACTGCCAAGCCAGTCTTTCGAATAATCCTGGTTCTGCCTCTGCGTAACATCCCGCGAGACTGCCCTGCCTAACTTTGACATCAACGCATGCAAATATTCTAAAAGATATACCTCAAAAGAATTGGACCCTATTTCCCCAAGGGCCGCATTAATGTATTTGTAACCCACGTCTACACCTTTTGGAACAAAATAGAATGTTACTAGAAGTTGCTTGCGTCAGCGTCGTTCACAATTTATGTAATTATACATACATACGTATATCTGTAAATTGACGAGACAATATACTTGCGTTCATCCCAATCTATCTAGCCATTTCAGCATGAAGTATTAACAAACATACTTACTCAGACCACACATGCATATTATCGCATTAATAGTATTGATCATTTAAATAGGCTCGGATTTTGGAAACGCCATCAAGTGGCCACAGTATCTATCATTAACGAGATCATTAGGTCGTGGCTCTGCGTTCATTCCAAGTTGGGAGTCGGAGGTATAAAAATGTATTTGGTTCTTAGTTGGCAAGTTAGGAAATAAAATCATAAGTGCACAACATTATCACTGCCACTTTTCCTCGAGCAAGATGTAAGTTTTGAACGGCCTCCGTCAAACCAAAACTGACATTATTCAACATAACCGTGATTTATCAAGACAGAACTATCGCTCATTTCTAACAACGGTAGATCACGGCTGATATTATATATTAGTCCTTCCTTTGTGTTGGCAAAACGTAATAAAATCGAATACACCTCGTTGGTCCACTGTTATAGGGGCAAACGAGCAGACGGATCACCTGATGGTAAATGACTACCGCCGCCCATGGGCACCTACAACTCAAGAGTCATAAGTGCGTTGCCGGCCTTTAAGGTGGATGTAGGGGAAGAGGGGGGAGTGGGGGGGAGAAGGAAAGATTAGGTTAGTCACTCACACGGCGAAAAGCAATATAATCATTGGTTCACTGCCAGTTATCTGTGAGGCCGTGGTATAACTCCGGTCGAACCGGCTCATACGTGCCGAAGCATGGCTCTCCCACGAACAAAGGAAGGAAGGAAGTTCTTAAGAAAAATTAAGTAAGTCCATTTATTCAAACTACTTGGAACGTACGTTACAATCCATCAAGGTTCCTGACACGAAGATAAGATCGGCAACTTGTAAATTGGTATAAAACGCTTCAGCGACCGTTCTCGTTTATGGAAAACTATAACTTTGAGACAGCACTTACTTAAATGGAAGTGAATTGGATAGTCTTCATGTCACTTCCTATTAGAGTAACATAAAAGTAATAGAGGACATCAATAGAAGCAGACTTTGGTGCTTGGTGACAAGATAACACAAATAAAAAAAGTATAGTAAACAGAGAGACGATGACTGCCTTATTGACATTTTGGCATATTTGCGCATATTTCGTACATACGATTGTGAGGTCCTGCTCGTTTTCTGGGAAGGCAAATTATTATTGAGTGTGTCTGTTAAGAAATTCTCAGCAAAAGAATTCAGTGACACTGATTTTGGAGATGTGTCTGGTAGGCTCGCCACTATAGCCTGCCATCAATAATATAGCTGAGGTAATGCGGGTATAATAAATCTCACTACCTTTGATTCCGTGATGTGTAGGAGTATATATCTTTTTTCGTTTTTTTTTTAACTTACTAGGCAGAGCTTGCACTATGGTAACCAGACCACTGATAAGCATACCTACTTGTATGTTACTAAATACATACTTACATATTATACATAAGGTACACCTAGACATAGAACAAATGATCATGCTCATCACACAATTATTTGTCCTGGGTGGAAATCGACCAACAGGCCAGTCATACATACGAACATAGATCCTCCTCCTTTTTTGAAGTCGGTAAAAAATATCATGAGTGGATAGTTCAATCAATCTACGGAAATGCTCCAGACAAGTGAAGGCAGGAAAAAAAATATAAGCGTGTAGAACAATTAATTCAAAGGAGGATGGCAGATTTATTTCCGAAATTTTAATTTTCATAACCTAACCTAAAAAAATCGCTACAGTCAAAACTTGCTTGACGCGGATGCTGAATTCCGTACATTCGTTCAGATGAGCGCGTGTTTTCAACGCGTCAACACGTGATTGCAATAAAAGGATTCGGCCATTTAAATAAAAGTCCGTATACCATTTTACACAAAGCTTTAGTTCGGTGACACTTCATTTCATAAAACTTAAAATTTCTAATTTTACATTTATAATATTAAACTCACTAATATGTGAATGAAAAAATCAATCTATATGTAATGTTATGTATATATGAAAATTCAGCTTCCGTATGTTTCTTGCTGAAAATCTCGGCAAGTGTTTGATGAATTGTCTTCAAATCTTTATCTTTCAATGGAAACGGAAAATTCTATACAGTTTCGACTAATTAATAACGAAAAATACTGTGCATTTTAGATTCACTTCTTATTTGTCACAGTAACGTTGATGTGATAATTGTCGATATAGCATCAATTGTCATAGTAACATTTATGAAATTTTACTGAGCCTTTACTGAGTTTTCATGTGGCCTAAGTTTAGGATATAAAGTTATAAAATGGCTTTCAGTAAGTCTGATGTTAAAATGCATGAACCCAGTATTGCCGTCTCTTCTTGTGTTGCTGTTTCTGACGTCGATATAAAAGTGCTAAACACGAAGCTGTTTTTACGTCTACGACGAATACAGAATTCGAATTGAACTGCGACAACGCGCGTTCAACGCCCGTAAAACGCTCGCCATGTGAACACTATACAAAAAGCCAACGCGTGTTTGACGCGCGGCCACCGCCCGTCATCTGAACGCACTCTAAAACAACTCCAAAAACACTTTAGTCTGCAGTAAATTGAGATACGCATTAAGATATGCAAGACATGAAACATAACGTAATATACCGTTCAAAACAAAATAACAATAACACTTATAATTCTGGTCTATAACACAAACTACTTAAGGTACAATAACAGCACCGTTAAAACAATTACACGGTTGAAACGGGTCAAGGTTCGCCATTGTAGCTGTCGACAATTTTTTCCCATTAATTTTGGTAGCCAAGGTTCCTCGATTAATGAGTGCTTAAAAAGATATTGCTGTGTTCTGAGATTACGGATTACTATTTTTTTTTTACGCTTGGTGTAAATACTCGTGTGTTTACACCAAGCATGTTATGTGACAAACATATTATTATTATAGTGATTTAGAATGGTCGTTAAATATGTCACAGTATCGATAAATTGCAAAACGTTGAACCGTAAGTTCATATTTGAAGTGCTTAAGTCAATCCTACTAATGTTATAAACGTGAAAGTTTGTGAGGATGTATGGATGTTTGTTGCCCTTTCAAGCAAAAACTACACAACCGATTGCGATGAAACTTGGTATGTAATTAGCTGGAGACCTGGATTAACACATAGGCTACTTTTTATCCTTATATTCCTACGGGTTCGAGAAATACGCAGGCGAAACCGCGGGGCGCAGCTAGTAAATTCTAAACTAATCATCTCTCGGACCTGGGTTACCCACTTTACGGCCTCAAATTAACGAATAGTAAGTAGTACGAACTCGTAACCTTTTAACCAATTTTAAAAAGGAGGAGGTTATCAATTGCGCTCTTTTTTTGTGTGTATGTTACTCGATATCTTCGCTATTTGTGAAACAATTTAAATAATTCTTGTTTTATGTAATTGGTTGTACTCAAAGTTGCTCATTTAATTTAAGGGATGAAGAATACAGCTTATAATGTTTAGTTTAATTTTAATTTAATTTTAAATTAATTTAATTGAGGCGAATTGAATTCGGTGATATTTTTTTAAAAGTAGTCGAGTGAGGTTTTTAGCGTACAGTCCTATTTCAGTGTGAATATGTTTAAGAAGTATTTATTATAAAAAAACGTCTACTTTGTTTGTAAATTACCCGCAATTGAAGGTTATTTAAAAACGACTCATAATACTATAATTAATCATAAAACATGAGTATATTTTACTATGTGAAGAGTTCCCAAAACTGTATTGTTTTTTTTTCATAATAAATTAAGTTAAACAAAAGCACATGAGGAAGTGTTTCAAGGTCAAATAGGTACTTTTGGTGTTGGGGACGAAACCTAGTGACCGAAAGAAATAAATGCTTTATTATATGAGTATAGATTAGCTGTACTCGTCTTCATCGACTCCACGTGGGACGTAGCTGCTACGAAATCTATATAAATTTAATGTTCGTTTGTTCAAAATCGTAAATCTCATAAAGTTCTTTTGAAATTTTTACACTTCGTTGTATTTATATACTTACGTACGTATTTTTATTATATTTATTTTAATTCCTTTTTTTATATATTTTTAAATTTAAAAATCAATGTTTGTTTGTTCGTATTTTATGCGCTGGCAAACCGTTCATCCGATGATCATGAAATTTTGTTTACATGTTGCTATGGAAACCTACAGCGGACATAAGGTCATTAAACTAGAAAAAAGTACTGTGCCCGAAGGATGAAAAAAATACTTTTCTTTTAAGCGCGAAGCCGCTGGCAAATCCTAAAATCCACCCTGAGTGTAGTCCCGTAAGTACAAATATAGGTCAAATGAACATCAAACACGTAGTAACTACCTGTATATTTTATTATAACTAAAACTTCTATTTACTAACATCTGTGGGTATTTCGATGTGGATAAATAGGCAATTTCAAATTTGTTTATACAGAATTAGTGTCCGTTTTCTAATCATAACACACACTTTAGGCGTATTTTTTGGCATAATTGTTGACATAGGCATTGCTTGCCATATAGAAAATAGAAGTTTGTTTACACCAGGAATGTACATACATTGAAGTAAAGAAATTCATCTGTTCCAGGTGTTTCTCCAGGCAAAAGTTTCAATCTGTGTTATTTCGTTGTTTATTCGGGATTTTTGACTGGCTTTGCCTGCGGCTTCGCACGAGTTAATCTTTTGTCAATCAATTCACTATCAATCTATTATTTTTTTTTTTTTAATAGAGGTAAACTATAGTAGATGATAAAACAGATTACTATGTACTAACAATGAGTTAATAAACATTATTAAAACTAGTTATACCGGTGGCGCCACGACATTGAACATGATCATTTGTTCTGTGTCTCTAATAATTCTGAAAAAATTTATAACTATCTTTACCAGCAGTCTGGTTACCATAGTACAGGCTCTGCCTAGTTTGGAAACAGACGGCCGTGTGTGAGATGTGTCAAGTGAATATTGCAAAGTTGATTGCCAAGGTTGTCGCTAACAGAAATCCTGTACTTTTTTCTGGATGGTAACTCTATGTGCTTTCTGTGCGACGGACAACGTGTATACAAATTTTCATGATCATCGGTGGAGTCGTAATAAATAACAAACGAACAAACACATTAGTAAGAATAGTTGAAATAGCGTGCTTTTTGAGTAGGAAATGTATATGTAGTTAAGTAATTTGTTTGAGTGGCTAATGTATCTACTTAAAAGGCACGCAAATAAAAGTCAGTGTAGTTAAGGGCAACCCGATTAGGGGTAAAATATGAATAACAATGTGCCTATAAAATTCTGATGAGTCATGACTATTAAGTATAATACTTGGCTTCCACTATGGTAGTGAAAGAGTGGCGTATTACGATTTTGTATCTTGATTTCTTAGTCGCGGTTTCCAAGAAAAAGAAGTTTCGGTTCGCGTTGCGTTTACGTTACCTTGCGGATCCTGAGCCGACGGTTACAGGATCACCTCTCACGCCACCACAGATTGACCAATCTATATTTATAATAATGAATCCTTATTTCCCTTGGTCACGGCATAACGCGTGAACGGCTGGACCGATTTCGCTAATTCTTCTTTTTTGTGTTTGTTATTGTCGCGAAAAATTAGAAAATTCAAGAAAACTTAACGAGGGTCTTACGCGGGTGAAAACACGGGGCGCGCGGAGGTAACTGTGAATCACCAATTAAAAGCGTCCGCGACCTAGAAAAAATGTATGCAAGTACAGAACAAACGCACAAAAAAGTACATTTAAATGCAGCAATAATTGTTTCCTTTTGTAGCGACGATGTTTTTTATTGAGTACAGATACAAATCTCTGGTTGAAACAATGCAAGGATAAGTTTAAGGCTATCACAAGAAATCTTTGATGCAGAGTTACGAATGATAACGTCACTATTATTAAACTAATTACAGTTTTAAATTACATCAAGCTATAACATTATCACGTCAGCAGTCGCGTCTTGTGGGAAACAATTAATTCGATTTTCGGAATAGATACATAGGTTCATACATAATTAATTATATTTACACCTATATCCCGAAAGGGTAAGTAGTGTATTAAAAACCCACATAGGAATAGATACAATTCATCATTTGACGACTATAAATATAATTTAATTGAAAAACTATGGATCTACTCAAACACCCCGACTCGAAAATCCCTTCCACGATTACAAAATGCCTTAAATCTTTTTGGGAAAAGAGCTGATACTCTTACGCTGCTGGACCGATATTAACCAAACATAGCTAAGAACCACCGCAAGAAAACTGGCTTTCAAATGAAAAAAACCACATCGAAATCGGTCGATCCGTTTGAGAGCTACGATGCCACAGACAGACACACACACAGACATCGACACATATAACACTTCTCTTTTTGCGTCAGGGGTTAAAAAGTCACATTTATCAACGAACGAAACGATTCAATGTTCTTAAACTTGTACTTTTTACGTAATAAGTATGTTATATATGTGTTTGCTTGAGCTCCTTTTTAAACGAACTTGCATTAACAGCCTAAGGATGGTATGCCAATAAAATGATCAGCATCGTCGCCAATACTTCAAAGTTAAATTTTACAGTACTATCAAAATAATTTAATCAGTTATGATAGTTGTAAAACTGATAAAGACGACAGGAATAAAACACTCACTCCATACGATAAAGTTAGTCTAACTGTAAATCTCTTGATATCAAGGTATCCGATAGCAGCGGACATATGTATAGTAGGCATTAACCTAAATAAGAGTTAGACACTTCATGGGTGGATAGACTTAACTGTGAGCGTTAAACAACGCTTAAGCTTGTGTTTGGGCAAGTGTTTATCAATGCTGGACCCATACAGGAATAGTTTCAATCATACGATCTGCCTCTGAACTGGGGAAGAACACCACCCTACTTGGGGAAAGCGTCGGCAATATGTTCAATTCAAGCACAAAACTGCTGTGGCCTTCCTCCTACAAACTACGCGTAAATAACTCAAACATAAAACATGGTCCAAACCCCTATAATCCTATCTAGTTACAATTGCTTGGCCTTTTTTGGTAATCTTGGGCGAAAAGGGCAAATCCAGACGGAGGATCCGTCTGGATTTCCGTCCGTCTTTTTCATTTTGCACCTAAACCTTTGTCCATTACATCATCGACAGTTCTTCTTGTGTGCATAAATGTTTATAAATATTTTCACTTCCTTTTCAAACGTTTCAACCCGATGACTCCATCTCCGGAGTGAAGATTTGAGCCACCCTACAAATTAATGATAAAAGGAGCGTTTCACATCCGGCATCTTAACGAATGCAGGAACAACGTAACACTGACGTCGTGTAATTATTGTGTGACGTTGTTTTTATAAAGAAAGAAAAAATATATTTATTCCACAAGAATATGGTACATTATTTGGTGAAAACTTCAAAAAGCAACTCGACATATTCTCCTATAATATGCATGAGATTTTTTTAGTTAGAACTATTAGGTTTTACATCTAAAAATCATTTTTGGTTTAAAAGTACTTTTCAATTAACCAAAACTTAAAATTTGAGGAATCCTGTTATACATTTTAATTGATATTATGTAATCATTTTTAAATCAAAGAGCGATTTTAGATGAGTTTGTAGCGACTGATAGCGTAACAGGGATGAAATACAATTAATTTTTTACTAGCTTTTGCATACCTAGGTACAGCTCTTCCTTTGTACAAGTGTGTCTTTCTCCATACAGCAAAAATGCTTCAGACAGGAAATAATTTAAGCAGGAATACCGCTGTCGCTAAATGTAATAATAATATGGTCAGAGTCAGAATTCAAAGTTTTACTTATCGGGAAATGCTGTAAATTTTTAAACTTTGGACAACCTGAAATAATATTTTAAATGTGAAAGTTGTTGTGTATGTAGTCATATTTTAATTACTCTTTACCCGACTTAGATCCGACCGGATCAAAACTATGAAAAGAATAAGAGAATACAATTTCTTATTCTTCCTAAAAATCTACAAAAAATTGGGCTGCAATATTGCAATAACGGGGGACAAATCAAATCGTCGCAGTCGTAGAAAAACGGTGGATTTGATTTTCTGACGATTTTTCTTTTTTAACATAAACCTTCTGAAACCATTATACTTTACACACAGTAACAGATTCAGATTTCATTAACAGAAACATCCATTTTCAAAATATTACGTAAAACATCATTTAAAAACTTTAAACTGCTCTCCTGTAAAGTTGCTAAAAATCAAATCTAATTTTTTTCTACGATGACGACGAAATATTATAATCTGCAAGTATCACAAACTTAACTTCATAATGAAAATATAAACTCAACATTTCCTAAAAAATGGCGTCTTGAATCTTTAAATCCGTTAATTATTATACAAGTTTAGTGTATTGCCAAAACGTTTTTCGTTGGCCGACACATTCCGGTTGGCTTTTAATTAAGATTAATGGTTCTCTAACGTACAATAGGCTGGTCTCAAAACTACGTGCCATTCAAAAGTCATTATTAGACTTAGGTTCTCAGTGCAGGACAGAGATATATGTCGCTTGCCCACGTAATTTTTGTTTCCAAGTCGTCTATATTACTGTAACAAAGAAAATAATCGTGCTTTTTTAAATTAACGTATAGGACTACTGTTGTAGAACAAATTTTAATATCGATTAAAATTATTTTTAATGTTTTGTTCGTGTCTTGTTTTCGTTGGTTGTACAAAACTATTAAACATACATTGATAAAAGTTTGCCCATGGACAAAAGATAGTTTTTATGGTATTTAAGTTTATCTGTGCCCTTAGTTTATAGATCAGTAATGAAGCATTGCAGATTATATGTATGTGCGTACTTAAGTGGAAGAATTTATGTACACATACATAAATTCATCCAGATAGAACTTTAAAATTTCTATAAAATAACATTAGAGTTTAAAATACTCGTTGAAAATCCGAAATACTATTTGCATCTTAAATCATTAAAACATTCCTAATAAAGCAACCGATAAACAATGAAATACATTCATAAAGCTATGTAAAACTTATATTTTAAGACTACATAGAATGTTAGTTGTAGCTAACTTTTATGGTAAGATTTATGTATAATTTTATGAATGGACTTAGCCGGCCTTTTTATTTTGTTATACCGTTGACCTGTAGACATAAAATTAATAGCTGAACTAGGTGCGTGATCATTGTATACAAATTAGAGTCAAGCACGCTTCTCCTTCGTAAGGTTAATTTGTGTGAGTTCTACTGAAAGGTAGTCTTAAAAGTCAACGGGATAGCTGGTAATGTATATTAATGTTTAGTACCTTTGATGGCTTTTGAAATGTAACGAAGAAATTACAAGCTACAAAATGTTCGGAATCATTTTAAATGAAGTTATGATTGAGTTAATTCATTCAAACATTTTAAGGAACAGGTTTGGTGTTTGTTACTTTAAAAGCGTAATGTCCCTAAATAATGTATACTTTCAAGACTAAATTCGTTTTTCCAGTCAAGTTAGTAAATAACGCTATTGTTGAGCAGAAACAACATATCTATTTAATAGCTGTGTACCACTATCTGACCATTACCTATGCTGCAAAAGTACATCCAAAGGTTGTCTGTAAGAGATCGCAGCTTGCAGAAGACTGTCTGTTGCAATACTGTTGCCGTAATGTTTTGGTATACATACAATAAAAAGATATCAATGTATTTAGCAGTTGTTAAAACTCAAGAAGCAACTACGAACTGAAAAGCGAAGCCTAGGACATCCCCCAACTATGTAGATAGAAAATGAATTTAAAAATCAATTACCACAACTTCAAAGATCTTCTTTCTGCTCAATGACTTGTGGTTAGCGCAATATGTCTGTTTATATTGCCTCTTTAGGACCAGCCTGACTGAAGTAAACCCATTTTTCAAACGTCACAGGAAGCTGCACTGCACTGATTTTACTTCTAGCATGATACTTCTTAGTTATACATTTTTGTACACTTCTTGTTGTATTTTTAACACTTTACGTATTCTCAAATTTCCGCTACTAAAGAATTGTGTCCCTTGTCGCCCGCCTTTTTTCATAGCGTAAATGAATTTGATAGTCCGTTATCGTAAATTTAAAATTTAGTAAGTTTAGTAGAAACGTATATAAAAAGTAAAGAATTATGAAGTAGTGCCTTCCTACTGTGAATTCATTTACTTTTCACTACTTCACACATAAAATAATTCATTTTTTTTAATGATTACTAGTAATGTGGGTCACACATTACTAGTATTCTTGTTAACCCCTCCAGCTAAGCTAAATGCTTGTGTTGAGGAGGCGGCGTCCGCGTGTGCCTGGACGTCGCCTAATTGAGAGGTATTAAGGTTTTTACCCGGAGGTGGTGCCCGCGCTTATGCGGGCAGGCGCTAGGGGGGGTCCGGATGTCTTAATAAAAGCTGTTCCCGGATCCCTCCTACCTAAGGCGCAGTACGGCACACCGTGTGGTTTTAGTCGGTTCGATTCCGACACACCGCCCCACCAAAAACCCCGGTGGGGTGACGGCCCGAGGGGGTTTCCACACGTACAAAAAAAAAAAAGGAGTTAGTTCACGCCGGTAGTGCACTGGGTGGGGTTCGAATCCGCAACCACTTGATCGCAAGTCCGACGCCTTAGCCATTACGCTACCGTGGCTTCTGAATGAAACCAAACCTTGCCTTAAACGTATCTACTACCTAATAAACATGCTTATATACACATACATATATACATTAGGTGCAGCACCATACTCATTGATTTATTTTGGCAAAACACAAACATTGTAATTAAAGGAGTTTGAAAACGATTGCTCGTGAGATTTCCTTTCATTTATTTCTTTTCAGTTATCGCATTTCGACTCTGTTATCAAACGTGTATAAATGTGGCATCTAACATTAACAAGTGTAATATACTTACCGAAATAAAAGCGTGATATTAGGTCATGACGTACTACAAAATTAATAAAAAAGTTTACAATAATAGTAAAACAGACTGTCATCTATCGTATTATAGGTGCACGGGAGTGCGCGGGCTAGTTCTCGAGCACAAAGCACTCCAGTGCTATATTTACACGCACCATTTTGAATCATTTTCAGACACCCTCTAACTAAGGGTCTGATAAATCTATTGATAATCTACTACTGCACCTTATGGCAAATTTAAAAACTCCCTCTTTAATATTTTACTATCTGAAAATCATAAATTTTGTTTAAACTTGTAGCAACAAAACACTCGAGAATTCCCCAGGGTTCGCCAATAAGGTTTATATTGTAACATGGTTGAATTTACGCTTATTTCTGATTTTTTCCTCTTTTAGTGACCAAGAACTGGCTCTTATGTTCACATTTAAGCTTTTTAATTGATGATATAGTCTACTAGCTGTGCCCGCGACTTCGTTCGCATGGAATAGTGTATTTATATCGAATCAACAGCCTAAAAATAACTTTCAAGCTTCTAGCTCTAAATATGACGATACTTCCATACAACTTTTCATCTCCATCTTTCAACCCTTTACACCACTTTTTTCGCATTAAAAAGTAGCCTATGTCCTTTCTCAGGCTCTAGACTATCTGTGTACTAAATTTCATTTAAATCGGTTCAGTAGTTTTGGCGTGAAAGGGCGACAGACAGACAGACAGTAAGACAGCGTTACTTTCGCATTTATAATATTATATTATAGTAAGGAAAGTAAGGATTGCAGAAGCCATAGGTCTTCACATAAACCAAAAAAAGTAAAATCTTTTTTAAACTTTTTTTTTCCGGCCAATATTCAAAAGAACAGGAGAATACATACAACTATAATGGATAATATTGAAGATTTTAATAAAGAATAAAAAGTGGCATGGTGCCAGCTACGAGTGCCGTACTAACCCATTTCTTTGCATCACTATAAAAACGGAAACATTTATATCATAAATAAATATAAAAAGGCAATTACTATGGTTACTTTCTGTGTTATATATTATATTATGTGTTTTTCTTATAATATATATGGGTAGATTAACTTTTTAATATATATTTTTTCTTTTTATATAAAAATTTCGTGTCACGTTGTTTGTCCGCGATGAAATCCTAAACTAAAGTACCGATTTTAATGAAATTTTGCACACTGTGTGCAATTTGGTCCAACTTGAGATAGTATAGTTTTGATCTCAATTTATGGTCACAATATTTTTTTTCACTTAAGATTCTCAGACGACCGCGGGGACCTTGAATGCATATTGTTCAAAAATTCGAATCTTTTTTGAGATAAGGAGGAGCGCTAGGATTGCACAGAATATTGTACAGTAGTGAAAGGATATGAGTATTACGGCGAAGGCGTATGGGTATCTACTTGAGCTTAATCCGATATTCAGAGACGTGGTCATATTTGCGGAACCTTATGCAGAAATTTTTAAGTCGCTCAAGCTAATCACGTAGATCCTCTTCTAAGATTCTACTGGTAGCTAGTATCTTATATCGCGATTTGTGCTGTTTTCCGGCAACTATTGGATGATGGATGGCGACTACGGAAGACATGAATGTATGTACATTAGTTTTTTTAGTTAAATATCTTGCCAATGAGCCTACGAAGTGAATGAATGAACGTTGCGTGAAATCTGCGACTACTGTTATTCATATACCATATGATTTTATTCCCTTTGATTGTGATGTTATCACGGCCATGAAACGGTAGCTTAGTGGACACACAAGGAATATTTTATTCAAAAGTAAACCTACAGAAAATGTTTTGTGTTTCTGCAGTGACAAAGGCTCTGGTAACGAGGCGAGGTGCTGAATAGATAGTTTACTTCTATCTTTATTTCTTGCGGCTGCTTCTTGTACACCTCTTATGTAGAGTTCTATAGAATTGGCAACACACGAGTTCAGCTCCTAAGTATGCAAATTCCATTGGCCAAATACTAGTTTATAATGAATGAAATATTTGTAGTAAATAATATTTGTTATGAAACACTTACCAACAAAAAAATAGCACTAAAGACTTGTACTTACGATCAATGTGTAACAGTTTTATTCTTTTCAGTAACGAAGCATACTTTGGCAAAGCAATTGCGGAAACTTACCTGAAACAAAACAATAATGTAAAAAACAGTGAAAATATACTGCATAGCATTTGTGTCTATTTTTATTTTTTACTAGCCGTGCCCCGCAATTCAGAAGCGTTTATGGTGACTGCTCCGCACTTACACGATTATATAACAGCATATACTATAATTAAAACCAAAAAAAAAAACGCGATTCGTACGAGTATTGCCTGAGTGGTGCGTTCGAACGAACAAAAAACTCTTTAGTAATATTAGAATAGCTCCAACACGGATAGAACGATTTTATTATATTTTGAAATTTCTTTATTTATACTAGATATCGCCTGGTGGTCGATTTTAGACTATAACTCATTCTTTCATTCATTCTTCAGCTTTGTAACACATCTTGTTTAAAAGTTTTAGCTTTCTGCACTTTTTCTATACATAAACTTTAAGCATTCGAAATCTCACGTTCCTCCATTTCATTTTCCTAAAAATGCGTACAAAGAATTCTCTTAGCGTATTAATATATATATAGATTGTATATAAGTGCGTTTAATATAGACATTAACGTTTAGAAATTCATAAGATACTATATCTATGTCTTTTACCAGGTATTTATGAACAATTCAAATTTGGATCCAAAAGCAACACATAATAAGGTTCACGTTCGTTCTCGTTTCGCTTGCTTTGCACTGAAAGTGTATATAAAATGTAAGGTTATTACCTTACATTTTATATACACTTAACCAGAAATCCAAAATAATAATAATAACTTGACGCAAACAAACAAGTTTACTATTTTATCTAGCTATCGTTTTACGGCAAGTCGTGTAAATTGATAGCAATAAATGCATTTTCAGCAAATTTATTGCAAAATAGTTAGTTGCTACTATCGATGATACGTTAACTATTGAATTAACTAATACACTAATAAAAACAAAAGTTAAGCTACCTAATTTGCTAATGAATCGTTTGAGGATGTTTCGACACGTGTTTTCTACAAACGTGGAAGGCAAAACACGTGTCGAAATATAATTTCATTCCAGCGCGCGGAAGATTGCAAATTATGGTTTTGGAGGTACTTACTACGCATGGTAAGCATAATTTTACTGATGAGGGAGTTCGGTATTGTATTCTCTGTTTATGGCAATTCATTGAGGTTCATCCTTGGCTGTCACCGTTGGTGTTTAGAAGTCGAGGGTGAGTGGTAGGTTTACTCGCCTTAATTACTACCTTTACATATTAATAGGAGTACTGACTGCATCAATTACTGTATTACGTAAGTGAATAAAAGACGCGAAACTAATTAATTTAAACAACGTCTATTATATTCACAAACGTTCAAGAACAAAGAATATTCTTAAGTTCTAATTTTAAATTTCTATAACAGAGATAGAAATAAATTAAATAAAAATTCCCAAATTTAAAACGTATCATTAGCCTAAATGTTCTTGCAAACGAGGCCCTTTCATTTGTTTGGAGCAGAGTAATGAAAGATCTTGTCAAATAGAATTAAACCTTGATGAGTACGAGGCATAGTCGCCAATCGTTTGGTGTTTATTGAAGTGACGTTTGAATAGGGCATGATTAGATTATGACAGCCGTTGCTGTTAAGCTTCATCTTGGGTTCGGAATGAAAGAAAAACTTCAGTGTAGGCAAATATATGAAACATCTAATGACCAAATTAAAATAGAGAGCTCGGTTATCGCGAAAAATATTCCTTTATGTTTTACTTCATTACACAAAGAAAATATTATTATTATTTTTCTGTATTAAACTTAACACTTATAAATTACATTTTTACATATATATTTAAAAATATAAAAAATAGTAGACCACTAACATCGGGTACGGGACCAAGAGACCGGTGGTTAAGGCTCCAAAGACAGGAACCTGCTCACTATACGGGCCGTGTCGAGAACTCCTTTCTGCATCAGTCCCTTAATCCAGCCGTCTAACGCAATTAAATTTATTATTATTATTTTCTTTTTATATTACAGGGGGTAAACGAGCAGACGGGTCATCTGATGGTAAGTGCCTACCGTCGCCCATGGACACCTACAACTCAAGACGTAGTAACCCTGTATTATCGTACCTAACCGTACATAGGTAGTATAGATTCACTTATTATATGGAATCTATACTAACTATGCACATACCGTGTAAAAAGCAAGTCAAGAAAATAAAACTCAAACTTAATTTAAAATCCTGTATATTATAATATTTACTGACTTTATTCACAAAGTACTTTTAACTGAAAAAAAGCAGTCAAAAGTACTTTTTACTGAAAATCATTGTTAATCACTTTTATGGCAATAAAATGTTATCAATTAATTATTAACCGACTTCAAAAAAGGAGGAGGTTCTCAATTCGACTGTATGTTTTTTTTTATGTTTTTTACCTCAGAACTTTCGACTGGATGAACCGATTTCGATGATTCTTTTTTATTTGAAAGCTGATGCTTCCCGTGTGGTCCCATTTCAGTTTGGTCCAGTTCTGACACTGGCATCCATGAGAAAACCATATATAAGTCTTTTATGGAATAGTTTTTTTGATGAAGTCGGTTTTTTCTGAAAGAATTATTTTGTAAAGTGATTTTGAATGCAAATTTTTGGTTCAAATGGTTTTGACTGATGATTAAGAGTCGAACACTTTTAACCACTTAATCCGTCAAAATAACTTTTAACTTATTAGAATGTAAATAAAAATATCTAACATAACGTAATAACACTTTTAAGTTCTATAGCATCAGTCAAAATTTACTTTTAACTGTTTTTTAAACGTTATATTATCAAATCGTGTATTATACTATTAAACGTTAATACAAGATTTGATTTTAATGAATCAATGTGCTAGCTGCACTTCCAAGAGGTTGATAAATCCTGTGGCCCATCCACGTTTAGCGCCATCTATCGATGTTCTCGGGAATTAAGTTTATTACAGTAATATCTCGTACATTCTCAGTAATTAATTGTAGTGTAAAATTTTATTATCCATAATTAATAAAATTGCTTCATGATGCTGACGACAATTATCGTTAGCATCTTGAAGTTCTGAAGCCCTGAAACTATAACGGTTAAGAAATAGTGAGTCTTTATTTTTAACTATTATTATTTTATGTTATATTATTACGCTTCGCTACGCAGAAGGGTTTTCTTAATATATTCTGTAAAGTACAAATTATTCCTTCTGTGCCATACTAGTTGTAAGCAAAGGAAAAAAATAAATGCTGAGTTTTATTGAAAAACTCAGCATTTAATTAAAAATAAAACCATTTTCTTTTTTTCTCTCAAATGTTCTAAGCAAAGAAAAAATATAAATTTCTACTTGATTTTTATTTCGTAAGATAACTCTCTAAATGGAGATACTATTTCTTGACTATTAGAAATGCTTAAAACAAGCTAGCAGAACCTATTTAGATGCTAATTATTGTTGGATTCTCTTATTTGTACTTGACTGCATACATCCAGATAAAATGTTTTCTGCGGGCAACTCTCTTTCATAATGAACTTCAATAAACCCCCTCAAGGCTGCAGCAATGAATCGCTAGTGGCTTACACCAACGAGAGTGATACCCGGTACGTGTGTTTCACTGATCATCAAATAGTGTCCAAACTAAGTGCATTGTGGACCGTCAACTATGCAATGATAAATTATAAATAATCTCCGGCTTGAGACAATATAACAATAATTATAGTTAGCTTCGAAATGCATAAAAAAATTCAAATAAATTGGTTCTAGAATCAGGTAAAAATTAAGTTGCAAAGATTCAATTCAAGAGGATTGGTTGGAGAGGCGACATGGTGGCATCATTATTCAAGTATTCACCAACAAGCCTGCTTCTGATAGTATCTGTGTCGCAAAATCTAGGATCCAACAAGCCTAGACGACGCGCGACGGCGTGTTACGTAAGTTGTCAAGAATTATATCAAGACTTGTTCAAAATGTCCCGACTTGAACATGTCTAAATCATAAACTTAGTATACTATTACGATTAGTATACTAAGTTTATGGTCTGAACAATACGAAAGTTGGGAAATTACATCAAGACAAGGCAGAGCCCAGTTATAGAACCAAATAAGTTATAGATCGTAATTTATACGTCTTCTAAATACACTTTTATGATCAGTTTACGCATACTTCCAGTTATATCAGACATATGCATATCTGTGCGAACTTCAAGCTAAACTGACCCAGTACTAAAAGACTGCAAAGTCAGAATGTTTACAGTTCATCTTGTGTATGACCCAAATGATGTAAATACACCAGACAATGCAAATATTAGTGTTAAAGTTTCCCCCTGGAAGCATTCAGTGGTAATGAATTTAACACAAACATTTTGAATAACGGCGGAGCTACTAAATAATACTGAACATTTATAAGTTTACAGTTTATTAATAATGCTTGTGAGTTGTGTGGGAAGAGTAAATGATTTATTTTAAAGTGGTTATATATTTTGTAAGAATGGTATAGTATGGTGGAGTCTTTATCGACTCAATAGAAGAAGGTACCATGTTCGTCACTTACGATTTTTCGGTTTCCTATCTCTGACATAGGCGGAGTGAGTTTCAAAAAAAAGTAGAAGGAGGACCTAAAGATCTAAAAGTATCTAATCAAAACATCTAAAAGTAGGTATCTGCACTACTGAGTTTCAGCATTAGTCAGTTATGTTGGTAGGAAGAAAGGAGCCATTTTGATCACCGAAGAAGACTTCACGCCTTCACAATGAACAAACTCTCGCCAGCCTGTTATCCAAACAAAATATTAATATACAGGATAAGCGAAAATCCATTATTCAATCCGCCACGAAATCTCAATATTGACGCGAGAATCTGTGACGGTGACGTTAGTGGAACACGTGACGTCATGAACAATGAGCTGGTACGTGTGAAGTATGAGTGGCACACAATGAAAACAATTAAATGAAGGATTTATTAAAAATTAAAAAGCAAAAGGGTATGTAAGTGACAGTATTGAGAGATTAATTGAAAACGGATTTTAATACTTTGTATTTTTTGGTTTTTTTCCTATTTCTCTTACTTTTTTTTTCAACACGCTTTTATAAGCCTTACTTGTAACTATGTAAACAAACTTGGGAAGTAAATTTTTTTTCATATTGAAATTTGGATGACAATATTAAGGATATAGCATCTTGGAGCTGATCTGATGATGGAGCCACGAGATGGATAGTGGAACTCTTCATTGGCTACTAGTAAACCCCTCGAGTTTGGGCTCATATGATTCGTTTTGACGAGTCCAACAGATCGGGCTTGGTAACGATGGTCTGATAATGATTGTGGATTGTCGACCTCTTTTTTACTTTTAAATTCGTTTCGCCATTAATGCGTGTTTTTTACTTTCACTAAACTATATTTATTTCGAAGTTATTACATTATTTAATTGACTTGATATCGGTTAGTGTAAAACACCTCACGTTTTTTTTATATTTCTACATAAATGAAAATTAGCTGCATATGCCTGATTTTGAATAGTGGTATTCATAAGTATTAGAGCAGGTCAATAGGTGTCGACTACGCAAAATATAAGCTGATCGTATCGGTGACTAGCTGCGGTTTCACCCGCTTAAGTTCCGATGCCGTGGGAATATCGGGATAAAAAGTGCCTGTGTGTTAATCCAGGTCTTCAGCTATCTACATACAAAGTTTCATCGCAATTGGTTCAGTAGTTTTTGCGTGAAAGAATAACAAAAATCCATACATCCTCACAAACTTTTGCGTTTATAATATTAGTAGGATATTCTGTAGAAAGGGCAGGTCAGGCAAATAGCGGCCTGTTGTCTCTGCTTCCCCCAAAGGTAAAAAGGTGTGAGTTTATATATGTATGTATGAGTAGTAATGTTCGTTATAGTTTGAACTAGCAACATGCCCCGGCTACGCACGGGTAGCAGAGACGTCTTCAACAATCAATAACATATTTTAATCAATTTACACAAAATCGTAACAAATTATACACCTAAACCTTCCTCATGAATCACTGTGTCTATTAGTGAAAACCGCATGAAAACCCGTTCAGTAGTTTTTCAGTTTACTGCAAACAGACAGACAGACGCGGCGGGGAACTTTGATTTATAATATGTAGTGATATGGTGTTTATAAAAAGTTTTTTACAAAATTGGAAAATTGAGGAAAGATTGGAAGTACTTTTTTCTATGGGAATGATTATGTTTATAACTCAATCACGCCCTTGGTACTAAACGGTTTTGGTTCGAATTTGTCTTAGGTACAGATAGGTCCTACCCTGGATTAACACAAAAACAAACGCGACTTGCAGTCAGACACGCGTGTGAAAGCTTGTGAAAAAAAGTAAAAAAATATATTTATTACTAGCTGTGCCCGCAACTTCGTCCGCATGGAATAGTGTATTTATATAGAATCAACAGCCTAAAACATAGAGGGATTTCTGGAGGGGGGTAGGCCCCCTCCCCCCTATTGCACGGTGTGGTCGCCTGGTGATCAGGAGGCCAAAGTCTGCAGGGATTCTCGGAAGCTTCCTTCCTAGGGTATCCCGGGTCCCTGCCATAGACTCACTTATGACGGAACACCGTGTGGTTTTAGTCGGTTCGAGTCCGACATACCACTTCACCCTCGGTGAGGTGATGACCCGTGGGGGTTTCCACATAAAAACAAAAAAGCTTAAAATATAAGTTTCAAGCTTCTAGCTCTAAATATGACAATACTTCCATACAACTTTTCATCCCCACCTTTCAACCCCTTACACCCCTTTGTATTAAAAAGTAGCCTATGTCCTTTCTCAGGCTCTAGACTATCTGTGTACATAATTTTATTTAGATCGGTTCAGTAGTTTTGGCGTGAAAGGGCGATAGACAGACAGATAGACAGAGTTACTTTCGCATTCATAATTTAGTAAGGATTTTATTAATTCAATGTTTTAATTAACTATACCAATATTTCTTAGTTTTCAGGCATTATTTAAACAGGTACCGTTTATAATTCATAAGATAATTCAATTATGTAAATGCTTAGAGAATTTAAAAAGGAAAATTATTACATAAGTACCGATGTCCGAGATGGAAGGCCAAAAGGCGACTGATCAATTGATGATGCGGTCAGTACAAGTGACGAAACGGAAAGGCTTTACGTTACATTAATCAAAAGAGATTAAAAACCATCGGCCTCAACATGCATGTCAATGGACATGGATAGTACTATCAAATAAATAAAAATAAAAAATAGTCTGACAGTTGGAGTCTGAGCATAGAAGTAACCTACATTTAGTAACCTCGAGGCATACACTTTTACCTATATTTAATAAGGCTTAATACGCTAAGGGTAACAGCTTAGTGATATAGTAAAAACTCGTATTGCAGCAGCGGTAGTGCAAAACTATTTTAACCTAAAACTGGACAAGCAAACCTTTATCTTTCCACAGATCCACGAAAACGATTCATACCATAAATTTATAGAAAAACATAATCATTGGTGTGATATACGCCAGGGGAGGTATTGCTATCCAAATCGTAAATATAACACATGAGAATGAGACAACCGTATACTCTAGAGTAAGAAGAAAAAGGACAGACAGACCGATTTTATTGCACGAAACGAAGTTATGGTAATAAGAACGATTTATATCGCAGATGCACGTTTTTATGGTATTGTGTCTATTGTTTTGAAAGGAAATTATTTTATAGCATTCCGCGAGGAATTGCCGTTATTCACGGCATTCTTGAAGAAAATATGTCAGACATGTTTTTACATTTTACTTATGCTTATAAATCACCTATAAGATAGACAGAAAGATTTTAAACTAGCAGTTTCACCCGCGTAAGTCCCGATCCCGTGGGAATATCGGGATAAAAAGTAGCCTATACGTTAATCCAGATCTCCAGCTATCTACATACCAATTTTCATCTCAATCTGTTCAGTAGTTTTGGCGTGAAAGAATAACAAACATCCATACATCCATACATTCTCACAAACTTTCACGTTTATAATATTAGTAGGACTAACATTTTCTCCCACTATATTTTCCGGTCCGACGAAATATCTCTGATGTTTGTAGCGGAAGTTTTCTAGGCACCATATTCCTGCAGAGAATGTCCACTTTATATATAACTAGGCAGCGCCACATGGTTTGACCCGTGTAAGTCCCGATCCCATGGGAATATCGGGATAAAAAGTAGCCTATGCGTTAATCCAGCTACCTACATAACAAGTTTCATCGCAATCGGTTCAGTGGTTTTTGCATGAAAGAGTAACAAACATCCATCCATCCATCCATCCATACATCCATCCAAACTTTCACGTTTATAATATTAGCGGGATTCTCTTTCAATTACATCATTACTCAGAAGGTATTAAACCCGCAGCAATTCCAATAACGTCATGGAATACAAGAGATGATCCCTGATAAACTTGGTAAGAATACTTCGAAATACTACTACTACCCTGCCGCGTCTGTCTGTCTGTTCGCGATAAACTTAATAACTAGCATATGGATTTTCATACGGTTTTCACCAATAGACGGAGTGATTCATGAGGAAGGTTTAGGTGTATAATTCATTAAGGTTTTGTGTAAAATGGCTGAAATAATCAATATATGCTTTGCTACCCGTGCGACGGGTTGTTATTGTTCCGTCAATTCATAACAGGCGCATCATGTGGTTTCAAATCAAAATCAAAATTATTGGGTAATCTTACCACGGCCAAATTATGTAACTATTTCACGTGCAAGCAACCAAAACAACATCTTTTGTACGCTCCAGATTGCTTCACCGCCAATACAGTATAAAAATCGTGCCTGGAGAAAGAGGTGCAATGACTATTATAAGCGAAAAATTGAAAAAAAAGGCGAACGAAGTCGCGGGCACAGCTAGTTGTTAAATAAAACAGCTGCAGTAGTCCTGTTCTAAACTTCATATTTAATTACAATCGAGTCAGAAATTACGTGGAAAAGTAATAAACACTTTATATTATTAGTTTGGGTAGAAAGACAAGTGCGAAGGAGCAATTGATACCGAACATTCAAGTAAAATAAAACAAGATTCTCGATCCGAATTCAATGAGTATACCACAGTCATTCAATCATAGTTTAAACATTTCAAGCATATGCATACCACATACATAGGTCATGCTAGTGACGGTCATAAAATGTGTTTCTAGACCAACCTACCTGCAAAATTTTAGGGTTGCCATTATAAGAAAATCTCATGTATTTATGTATTTGGAAAAGTATTTTTACAATTTATGCGTGCAATAGTATTATTTTTAGCGCATTATTTATTATTCCTAAGGATATTTGTCGCTGGTAATTTCTTGTGCCTATTAGGTTAGGTTAGATACCGACTGTAAAGTCGGTATTTTCAAGTATATTTACCACTAGATTCGATTTATGCGATTGTCATGATGTTCATGATGTTCAAATAGTATATTCTTCTAATTTTTTTTTTTTCTTTTATTCTTTGGTTGCACAGTCAAGTACAAATAAGAATAATATATCCAATAAATTACCTGTTATTACACAGTATAGTTCATCCAAAGATTACCTTTAAGAGATCGCAGACTGCGATAAGGCCGCCCATTGTACTACTGTCTCTAAACGTTTTTTTTCGTGATTGTATCCTATTTACGTTGTGCAATAAAGAGTCTCTATCTTTCTATATAATATGACAGCCTGTTGGTCTAGAGTTAGTGATCTTGACAGTTGTCTAGTTTGTACTGGGTGGGAATTGAACCCACGACCTCTGGCTCGCAAGTCCTTGCCTTAGCCATTATGCTACCACCGCTGAAATTTTTATAATGATCGATTGTGCAATTAAGGCGTGAAAGCGTAACAAACAAACTCACACTCTCATAAGATTAGTAAAGATTGTGGAAGTATAAAACTATACATTATATATACAACTATATATATAGTACTTTTGTATGAAAATTGGCACTATTTTATTAGTTTTATATATTTTTAATTCTTCTCAGGTGAAACCCTAGTATTTCGGGGCCATTGTCCACATCATAGTAAATCATAATGTTTAGAACGCGCCTAGCCATAAATTGTACAACGTAACTCAGTTGGCTCGTAAAGTGAACGTGTGTTGTAGCAATGTAATGTTAGAAAAAATGTTTTCTGTTGGTTGTAGTGAAAGAAATATATGTATGTTCCACACAACTTGTATCTTTGTACGTAGTATAACTGTTATTAAAACAATAGTATCAGTTTACATTTTCATTTAGAGTCGAGGGGTTTTTGTGTGGGAAAGCCATGCTTCGGCACGTATGGGCCGGCTCGACTCCGCTCGATACCACGGCCTCACAGAAAACCGGCAGTGAAACAATGCTTACATTGGTTTACGCCGCGCGGGTGAGGTTACCGGAGGCCCCAACCCTTCCCTCTCCCCTATTCCCGTCCTTCCCCTCTCCCCCCTCTACTGCCCTCTAATCCCTCTCACCCGTCTTCCCGCTCTTCCCCCCTCTTACCTTCTTACCCTCTTCCCCAATTCACACCTTAAAGGGCGGCAACGCAATTGTGACTCTTGAGTTGCAGGTGCCCATGAGCGGCGGTAGTCATTTACCATCAGGTGACCCGTCTGCTCGTTCGCATATGTGCAACTTTCTTCCAAAGGCTCCCTTCTATTTTGAGGAGATCGTCGGTCCATCTAGTGCAGGGACGAATGATTAACTACTTTTTTTAAATTATGAATGTCAAGGGAATCACACGACACCCAGTCGTCAAAAAAAAATATATGTGGACTCAGTATCAATATTTCAGATTCTGGAGTACAAATCGCGGTTAGAACAAAATAAAGTTATATATACAAAGACTGGATACATAGTTTTTTTAACATGCATTGTTAATTTTATTATTCTTGAACTAATTTACACTTAACGCGACTCTAAGAGTTACGGTATATTGACAAAATATGTAGGTTATAAATAATTAGATCAAATTATCAGTGAGAAGCCAAAAGACGATTGCAATGCAGCTACACGATGTACAGTTCTAATATCAACATATTTAAATCTCAGCGTTCGGTCACGTCCGATAGTGAATAGTGGGCTATATAAGTGACACCTTTTCATTAAAAAGCCGACCAAGAGGAGCGGAACGGAGTAAAAGGAAGAGGCGAGGATATAAATATAATAGATAGATATCGTTGGTCGTCATATCGAATGCTGCATTTTCCCATAGTACACAAATGTAATTGCAAACTAAACAGGAAATGTATAACAATTCGGAGTCATATTTACCACAAACATGAGGAAATCGAGAACGTCAGCCTTGGTAAACATTTTGACAGGTCTCTGTGATTACTTACTGGGGCATGTTATGTCAACTAGATGTCAAAACTTTTAATATCAGGGGCGTTATTTTACGAAGATTGTTTGAGACTTTGAAGATCGATATCTTGTCAAGTTCTTATGGGCACCTGCTTCAATCATTTATCCATGTAGATATAGCAGTATTCTTGTTTTATCTACTTGATAAACTACTACTATGAATTTCGATCATAATTCATTTTTTTTGGGTTATTTCAATGGCCAATATAACTTGAACTGTCATTATCAATTTGTAACACATATTGTTTAAACATTTTAGCTTTCTGCACTTCTATTACACATAAACTTTGAGTATTGCAAATTTCACGTTTCGTAAAATGCGTACAAATAATTCTCATTACGTATTTATATTAAGAAGATTACCAATAGTTTTAGTTCATTAGTAATAGTAAGCTTTCTGTTCTACCTATTCACCATCGATGCAACAGTCCTCTATGCAGAGAATGTCTCAACGCGGAGGTAACGACCGCCCAAGTTATCCTAGAGCGCGAGAGAGTGGCCACACAACGGGCAAGTATCCTTGCGGGTATGAGGTCGCTCCTAGAAGACATCATCAACAACAGACAGACAACATCCCAGGAAGCTTCTGTGTTTCTAGAAGGATCTAGGCTGGCTCAACTAGTCAGCCTGATCTGAACTGAAGCCTTATATGAGTCTAAAAGTCTAAAAAAAACCGAGCCTATACCAAGACTACTACCAAAAAAGCTTTCTGTTTTAAAAAAAAAAACAAATTTTCATAAAATTGTTGGCGACCTTAAATATGAAGATATTACACCACAGTTAAATTGTTATATGCTTTTTTTTATAGTGTGGAAACCCCAACGGGTCATCACCTCACCGGTTCTGGCGGTGAAGTGGTATGTCGGAATCGAACCGACTAAAACCACACGGTGTTCCAACATAAGTGGGTCTATTGCAAGGGACTCGGGTATATCCTAGGAAGGAAGTCCCCGAGAAAGATTGTTATATGCTAGTGTTATTAAGGTGCTTGTCGTGCTGGGAAATCGCCTGGTGGTCGAATTTTGACCATCATTCATTTTTTGTTTCAGTATAGGTAACTTGTAATGTCATCGTATAGACTCACGTACTAAGACAGATCAACGTATAAAATATATGATACTGGACGCGTGTAGCTTGATGTAGATGTTTGCACGTAATTTTTAAATTTGTTACACATATCATTTAAAAGTTTTAGCTTTCTGGACTTTTTCTATACAAAAACTTCCTTGTTTCTGCGATTCAAAAAAATTCTTAAAACTGCGTAGTACATACAAAGAATTCTCTTAACGTATCCATTAATATATAGAAAACAGTCTCGCTACACGTTTACAATGTACGTCATGCACACAAGAGCAAACTAATCGGACTTTTTTTGCTTGTGCGCCTACTGGCTAGCGGCTTTATAGATAAAAATGTTTACTAAAAAGAAACAATACTAATTTAAATTAAAAAATACACGTACTCGTTTTTTACACAAGGGTATCTTCATAAACTAGTGCTAGCACACATTCCCGCTGTAAAAGCATTTTGCATTAAGAAGATTGGCTACAACAGCGTTTGTGTGGCTTTTCTTTTGTCTTTCTCTTTATATTTTGACTCGGTTTTTTTCGTCACCTAATGCACTCTGTCCTTTAACCCTGCACGGCGTTGTTATACAGCGTACTTAAAGTTGTGATTTATTAGCTTCAAGTAAACATAAATTAAAATTTGGAAATATATATAACTCTATAAAAATTGAGTAGGTTTTTGACAAGAATAAATTAACGAACAAGTTAAGAAAAACAAAATAGAATAATCACCAGCACTGCATCGAAAAATAAATAGCTGTAATCTCTTATTGTGGTCGTGGTCTGTTGCTCTGTTGCTATGCGAAAAAATTTTTTTGTTTTTTGAAGTGAAAACTTCTTTAGCGGCGTTGTGTACTTTTTGGGATGGGTTAAAAAATGTTAAACTCGCGTCAGGACACGTGACCTGATCGAAAATTCCTAAGACGGAGCCGAGTTTCTTAAATTGAAAAAAATATAACATTCGAAATTCAAACATTTATGAGCGGCCAGGAGCGCAGAACTTCCAGTGTACCCTATGTATACATTTAGATATGTTATCACCTACTTTTTATTTTTAACCTAATTATATATATATACAGATGTGTGTGTGTATGTATATGTAAATACATTGTGAAGTTATGTTTTCACTTCTGACGTGCAGTTCTACGATTGACTGTTTTTTTTTTAATTTTCATTTGTAGTATGACTAACCATATTAACTACAGGTATAAAAACAAAAAATTTAAAAACTCTCGAATTAAAAATTCCTTCAACGATTACGATTTTCTTGAAATGTCGCTAAGAACACGCCAATCAAGTCGCCTTGCAAACAAAAAAAAAATCAAAATCGGACAATCGGTTCAGAAGCTATGATGTCACAGACAAACGCACACGTTAAAATTATAACACCCCTCCTTTTTGAGTCGAAGTAAAAAAAGTCAAAAAGTTATGGGAACTGTTTGGTAGTCACTTTGAAGTATAATCCACTATAACTTTTTAAGATCAGCTGCAAAAATAATATTAAAACTAATAATAGTGGCGAAAGTGAAACACGTAAAGGAAACCTTATTCCATCAATCGAAATTAGGTTTTTTTGCTCGCTGATAAGGTCTTTTTCAGTATAGCCGCGCGACCTATACTGTGCTCTCATATAAATTTGAAAAATAAATAACTACTTTTTGCGTCGGGAACAAAAAGGGCATGAAAAATTATTGTAGTACTTTACATATATTAAAGTCGATTTACTTTATAATTTTTTATAGTAACTGGCACATGGCAGACAGAACATGGTATCCAGTATTCGTACAGTAACAGTATCTAAAATAGAAGCTAACAACGGAATGACGGCCGCTCGTATTTGGCAACGAAACGTTATGTGAAATATTCAATTATTTGGAACATCAAAGCATTCTCGTTATGAGTGAGTGAAACGGAAAATTTTATAGTATTTTCTTTGTCATTTGAAAATGTCACACATAATTTAGAATCACCATTAGTTTAACTAGTGAAGGTATTTGTACATCTAATATATATAATATAAAAATATCTGTTTTTATAAAATTAAAAGTTGATTCCGTTGTAAAGACTTTCCAACTAATTTTACACTCACTTTGTCTTAACGTTACAAATGGAGGTTAGATTTTTTTAGAACTGACAAATTTAGTCCACTCTATTTCATTGTTGTTCCACTAAAATTAGTACCTAAAGATTGCGGTTAATATACATATTTACCAGTATAACGTGTTACAGAAAGTATAATAAAGTAAAAAAAAATGAGTGAGCCTCCTTGCATAGCTATATATTAATACGTAAAGAGCATTCTTTGTACCCTTTTTAAGCCAATTTAGCGGAGGGAGGAATGTAAAACTTAGAATAGCTTCCGATCGAAATCAGGATGGCCACCAGTCGTTACTCGTTTAGAGTAAAAATAAAGGAGTACTTTTTCTAACTACTAGCAGAATCAACTTGCCCATAGTTTATCATGTAAACTGTTATATTTAATTAAATTAAAATGTTTGTGAACATATTTGTATGGATGTTTATGATATGTATTTCATTCTATATACTTTATTGAACTTTACTTTGTACTTCATTATGTACTTCATATATATATATATATATATATTTTAATGTAACTTTATTGAAGTCTGATATTTAGTTTGCATATTTACCTAATAAACTATAATATTATATTTAATGCACCTACTTCCTGTTTTCTCTGCATCACCCGAATGTTGACTGGCAGAGAATGTCTATGGCATTAAGTCCGCCTCTGTACTTTATGTGCATAAAGATTTTAAATAAATAAATACTTAAAGATAATACATCAAACTACATATGTCCAGCATGGATGTTAACCTGACGTGGTACGGAAAATCTATACAAAGACAGTTTAAATTATATTGGTCAATGATTTAAAAAAAACATTCAAACTCAATGAAATTTGGTTGAAAGTCGACAACCCTCTCACTATGTCTAAAAACGTCTTATAAGGCTATGTGAATTCTCATGTCAATTTCAATAATTTTCCTTTTTTAAACGGACCTATCCGGTGTTGTTTTATTCATTTCAGTCCTCTCTTAAAGTCATTGTTCACAGCTTCTTCAATAATGTTTCTTTAATAAAACGAAGAAGTTTTATAAAAGTTAAGAGCGTTAAGAGCCTCACATTTAGAGCGACGCGACGTAAACTTCATTAATAATGGAAAGCGCTGAATACAGCTTTAAATATGACCGCATATTATTATAACTGTCTCACAGTATACAATTAGAAATTATTTGTAGTTAATAATGTTATTATTTATGTTTTGGAATATTAAGAAGTCATAATCAAAATTACTGCAATTTTTTTTAACAAAATTCTGTTTTCAAATAAATATGTAGATTTTAGAAGAGACATAATTTCCTCTCGATGCGACGTTTACATCGAGCAACTGTATACATATATTGTATCGGTACTGTTATATACATACATAAATGCAATAAGATAACAGCGATAGCTGTAGCGAGTGCTTAATTATAGCATCTCAAGCCGATTCCCAGACGCACACTGAAGTGTGCGACTGGGAATCGGTTTGAGAGGTTTAAATCGGCTTATCCAAAGTACTCAATCTTAAAGAGTTTTAAAATTAATAATCCCCTGCTAGAACGCTAAAAAAAACACAGTTAGAAAACCTGGATACCTGAGAAGTTTTTATGTAGAGCTTAAGAATAAAGGATAAAAAATTATCTATTATCAATTTTGTTCATCCAAAGGTTGTCTGTAAACACGGCCACATCAACGCTCGCGCAACCTGCCGCGGCGGTGTCGAAAACAAATGTATGAAGCTATTTAAAACGGGCCACGACCCGTCGCGGTGCGTCTTGTGGAGAGGCGAGCGGTGCGGGAACATACGATCGACCGCGGCCAGCGGCGAGCGGGGCGGCGTGCGGTGAGAACAAAAGTACTAGATCACAGCGCAGCGGCCACAGGTCCGTGCGCGACCGGCGACTGCGACAAACGAATTCAGCTTGATCTTGAATTGAGTCTTGATTAAATAATTTTGTATTTTCCGCTGCGTGCTAATACAGGTCTCTTGCAGTTAAGTTGTACTGTTATATTTTCTTCTATAAAAGTTTATAATCAATTGTATCAACGGTCAAAATTCTTGTATAATCAAAAAAATATCGGGGTATTTTCTGCATTCATTGTATAAAGATTAGAATTCGCCAGATTCCTTTCTCTTTTTATTAAAGGAATTTATTCCTTGCCTTGCTTTTAAAATATCTTCAGCAAAAAAGAAATTTGATTCTAGGCAGGATAGTGCCACTTTTGATAAAGACAATCTGAATACATGGATGTGGCATGGCGACGCGAGTCGCTAGACGCTCCGCGCCGCAGCACGCCCCGCAAGACGCATCGCCTAATGTCGTGGCCGAGACGCAAGAGAACGCTCTTAGCGATAAGACCGCCTATTGTACCCACTTTGTGTATTTATTTTTAAGCAATATGTCGTTGGTCTACAATAAAGATTATTCTATTCTATGTCATGTCTGTAGCATTTGATTTGAACCATTTCAACACATTTATACAAGTTGTGTTCGTATGCGTGTATTAAATAGCAAGAATCACTTTTATTACACTTACAAGCACAAATAAAAAGTATCGTCTCTGATCTAAATATCACTACAACGTAACTACGTCACGTAACTACGTCATTTCACGTGGTTCCGCCATGTTATTCTCACGTGAGCTATACGTGAACGTTGGAACCGATCCACGGGCGTAGACTACAAGAAACTTTTAAAAATATCATAATTCAATTTGTTGGACGTGACGTCAGAGCGTTCATTCAATAGAGCTGTACTATGGGAATTAGAATCCCAGATGTAAGTTTAAAGAAGATTCAAAATTCGAATTGCACATTTAATATGTTTGTTGCTACACTTTACAATAAAATATTTATCATCGAGATACATTAACATTAAAAAACAAAAATATTAACTCAAAGCTTTAAAACAATACATCGTGTCTTGTTTGTCAAAATAAATAAAAAAGTTGGTACCTTTTTAAGTTAGTGACTACTATTTGAATTATTGTATTATACGAAACTTAACATTTTAAAGATCATTTTATTTTATACTTGCAACCCGCCCCGGCTTCGCACGAGTAGCAGAGACATCTTGAACAATCATCAACATATTTCAGTAAATTTATACAAAATCTTAACAAATTATTCACCTAAACCTTCCTCATGAATCACTCTGTCTATTAGTGAAAACCGCATGAAAATCCGTTCAGTAGTTTTTCAGTTTGTCGCGAACAGACAGACAGACGCAGCGGGGGGCTTTGTTTTATAATATGTAGTGACAATATAAGAATATATAATATCTTGGCACTTGAAGTATTTACTCGTGTGCGATTGTGCAGTGATTGTAGTTACTTTATTTTCAATTAGCAACCTTTCCCGGCTTCGCACGGGAACAAGTTTTATACCAAATCCTTCCTCATGAATCACTCTGTCTATTAGTAAAAATCGCATGAAAATCCGTTTAGTAGTTTTTCAGTTTATCGCGAACAGACAGACGCGGCGGGGGACTTTATCTTATAAAATGTAGTGATTAGTTGGTAGAAGAAAGAACTTCTAATTTGAAGATTTGCAAAGAGAGCAGGTGCACGAGGCAATGAATTAGTCACTACATATTATAAAACAAAGTCCCCCGCCGCGTCTGTCTGTCTGTCTGTTCGCGATAAACTGAAAAACTACTGAACGGATTTTCATGCGGTTTTCAATAATAGACAGAGTGATTCATGAGGAAGGTTTTGATGTATAATTTGTACCCGTGCGAAGCCGGGGCGGGTTGCTAGTTTAGTATAAATCAACAAAGGATTTTCCGCCTTCGTGTTTCGAGTTTCATTCGAGTTCCAATAGTATGCATTAGCATTTAAAAACTATACGTACTAGTTTATTTTATGAACAGATATTGTTTACAAGTTTTTATGTATTTGCGTTAATGTACAAATGTGTTATTGATGCAGTACACGCTACAGTATAATGGCTTCATAAATTCATAGTTTTACGGGTGGATTTAAATTCATAATTTTTTTATGTTGATACTGTACATAATTATGAGATATTGGTTCTTAAAATAACGCTCATTCACTAAATATATATTATGTAAACACCGTGTTGCAGAAATTGGTGATTATTAATATTTCAAGTTATCAATTACGGGACGGTTCGTTCTGGAATTTGTGTAAATCCATAGCCACTGATACCTATTTAATGATAGACTAGTTTCCCACGGGACATGTCCTTCAGTAGCCAGGGGGAATCAAAGTTAACTTAAGTGAGATAGGTCTTTGCAAGACTTATATACTACTTAGAACTGCGCGGGGTTTAATTTTGGAAAAGCCCATTCCGCGTGAAAACTTCATTTGTTATTTCGAGTCTGGTGACTATTTTCTGTTTTTACTTTGTTTATAATTATTGTGCGAGTAAAAGGGCTCGTTACTTAAAGACTATTAATGCCACATCTTTTAAAGTTAGTGACAAATTTGGCGTATTTTGCCTTCTGAGCATGAAACCAGTAGACCAGTAAAATCGCATTACCACAAAATCGGCGGTCCTTTCTAGAACAAAATTACTTGCTATGAATCTGTAATAGCACATAACTAATAATTATAATTCAATTGTCAATTTATAAATAATTTGACAAATGATACAAGAATCTCATGCATCGTTTCCGTTCTATGCCCAACAAAATAAAAAATAAACGCACAATTTAAGAATAAAACAGAACGTGGTAACAAGCATTTAAAATATCACATCGTATGAGAATGTAAAAAATCACAGTGACGCGCCGCCATTTGCCAAAAGTAGGTCGGGACGAGCAACTAATCCCCCTTTTAAACTCTGTTAATCCTCTAGCTTTTCAATTGTGAAACCTTTTCAGTAGTATTAAATGCCACACAATGTGAGATCTTGAACGCGAGCTTTGTGGGGTTTTGGAGTTCCAACGTGAATGATAAAGCTATAAATATGTCACGAGATAGAATCCACCGTCTACATTTGTAAAGATTGTATTGGCTAAAAGGGCTTAAATTCACAAAAAAAAGGGAGGCTATCTGACTTGTTGGTTTAGTGGTTGGTGATCCTGACTGCTGAGCCAGAGGTCGTGAGTTCGATTCTCACCGAGGAGAAATAATTATGTGATCATTTTTTCTGTGTCTGGGTTTACTTTATCTATAGATAAAAGTAAAAAATATGTATGTATTTAGTAATATATAAGTATGTTTATCAGCAATCTGGTTATCGCTATAGTACAGGCTCCACCTAGTTTGGGATCAGCCGAGTGTGAAGTGTCTCCAATTATTATTAGTTTAATTTTTAAAGGAGTCAATACAAGGTCACAACTTCACAACACAAGGATTCTTAAACAGCGCGCATTACCAAAGGGTAACGGTCGCTCGCGAGGGGCGTTTAATGTATTCATGCACTATAGTAACTGATAACGTTGTTTTACAACATAGTAGTACTAATAAATTAGTGTAGTAATACTCACGCCCGTGTATTCCGAATGGGCAATGTATTATACAACTACATTTGGCCAGCTTTATTATTGGTCTCATATTACAGGGGGGCAGCGCATTGCCGTCTACCGGACTCAGCTAATGAAAAAACCAAGAAGAACAGGGGCTACCTGGAAATCCAATCCACCTCTTGCTCCATCTCACCTTTGCACATAAACAGCGAAAAACCATATTGTAGAAAAAATTTATTCACCAATGGAATACCTATCTCATTAATTTATTGAAGTATATATAATGTGCCTATGTATAATATGTACATATATATTTTGGTATCAGATTATCTTTTTTCTGTTCTGTTACGAATCCCAAAGCACTGCTTACGCATTGCGCTCAGTTTACAGTTCACACAGTTTTACATTACAACACTGCTGTGACAGACTGGATTAAAGGAATTGAAATTGGATGGATTGGGTCTCTTTTTATTGTGCACTGATATCTAAAGTCCAAAATCGATTCTAAGTCTTCAATCTGTATAGAAGCGTTCAAAAGACCTCGTGTCAGGTATTGTATGAGTTTTAATCAAAAGAGAATATTATTTTTGATTATGATTTATACAATTTTTCAAAAGTACAGAAATTAATAATCATAATCATCAAAACCAGAATCTGTGCTTCTGTGTTCTTATTGTATACCTGAGCCCAGCTGTATTGGACAGGGAGAAATACCGAAGTGTTATGATTTCCAATGTTACAAACAAATATAAGCTTTTTTTTTTTAAGAAGAATGCTAGTATGACGGGTAGTACACATTACTAGTATTCTTGTGAACCCCTCCAGTTAAGCTAAATGCTTGTGTTAGTAGTGGGTTAACGCGATAGTGCACTGGGTGGTGTTCGAACCTGCAACTACTCGTTCGCAAGTCCGACGCCTCAGCCATTACGCTACCGCCGCTTTCATGATTCATGGGTACCGCAGGTTTGAGGTTAAGGTACGTCTACATGCCTGTGGCATGTAGTTCCGCAAAGAGAAGACCGCTTTAAAAACGTTTTTTTTTAATAAATGTATTAGTTTGGTAAAATGTTTTATACCATTTTGAAGATATGAACTCGCATGCATGTATAAGGATGCGTTTTACCATGTGTACATTTACATTTGAACCCTCATATTCAACACACAAACAATACAACACATCACACGAGTCACCCTTATTTAAACGCCACCATACCTTTTGAGATATTAATCCGAGATTTCCTTCCACGTCAGCCCTAACCCTTTTCAAATAAACAGGGTTCTCTGTACTATTTTTCTTTATTTTTCTAACCTTTGAAGATCAAAGAGATAGTGTCAATAGTTTTTCTCTCTTCTTCGTCTTTTGTTACTTTTTTATACTGCCTAGACATTGTCTAATACTTTTAATGTAATGAATATTCATAGATAATTTTCGCGTTACATATAATTTATATAACTGAGGCCCTAACCCTTCCCCTCTCCCCTCTTTCCACTCTTCCTCCCTTCCTCTCTGCTCCTACTCCCACCTTAAAGGGCGGCAACGCACTTGTGACTCTCGAGTTACAGATGCCCATGGGCGGCGGTAGTCATTTACCATCAGGTGACCCGTCTGCTCGTTTGCCCCCTATACTATAAAAAAAAAGTAAACCTCTCCTAAAGACTCACAAAGAGCATATGCAACTTTCTTCCAAAGGCTCCCTTCTATTTTGAGGAGATCGTCGGTCCATCTAGTGCAGGGACGAATGATTAACTACTTTTTTAAATTATGAATGTCAAGGGAATCACACGACACCCAGTCGTCAAAAAAAATATATCTGGACTCAGTATCAATATTTCAGATTCTGGAGTACAAATCGCGGTTAGAACAAAATAAAGGGCAAACGAGCAGACTCGTTTGCCCCCTATATCATAAAAAAAAACTGTGGTAAGATCCGTGGTACGATTCCAGGGCCGAATTACATCCCATGTATAGTGAATTTCACCTTGCATAACCTTGTTCCATCACTTCAAACCACCATCACCACCATCTTTTTCAGGTCATTGTCATCAGTAATTCAAAGTCTAAGTCGAGAACTTCCTAGCATAAGGTGGAAGCATTGGATAAATTTTTAATGGTGTATAGGTTTTAACAGCGCTCACAGATTCTGGTGCTAACAATACGCGGTTCTTGTTTCTTAAATAATTAATAACTAGGAGCACCCCGCGGTTTCACCCGCGTAAGTCCCGATCCCCTGGGAATATCGGGATAAAAAGTAGCCTATATGTTAATCCAGGTCTCCAGCTATCTACATACCGAGTTTCATCGCAATCGATTCAGTAGCTTTGGCGTGAAAGAGTAACAAACATCCATCCATCCATACTTACAAACTTTCGCGTTTATAATATTAGTAGGATAATGATAAGAACGCACTTCTTGGTTAGCCACCTCGATTGAAATAAAAATAAAAAATGTATTAAAAATTTAAATTTTTAAAAGTTTTTAAAATTTCAACAGTATTTACGACCAGACTCGATATTTATGCGTACGACAGGTTTGCTACGTTTGCTTTTGCACATAAATATCAGAAGTCCTTGTAAGGCTTTCGCATCAGCCGATAAAGCTTCTTTCCATTGTCATGGAAAGTGAAAGTTACAACGTTACCTCCTCAGCTTATCGAGCAAGTATTGTTATTGGCTTTCCACTTTTCCTCTCATTTTACACAAATATAGCTTATCTTTTGTATAAACCCAGTAATAAACCTGTCAACATTATTCCTATCTCTACCGAAAAAAAAATGCTAAAACAAACATTGCAAATACTGAGACCAAACAAACAGACAAACGAAGTGTCCCCAATATCTGTGTAAATAAAAGAGACAGCTTTGAGGATTTATTTAAATTTGAAAACGTTTTTAAAAATAAAATGCGAGTTTTAAAATTTAAATTCAGAACGGCCCCGGTGGAAGTTTACGCACAATTTGCCGAGTTCCAAGGGGTCGAGGAATTTGTTTTTTATTCGTTTGTTCGTGACACAGTCACGGCAGTTGCACGTTATACTGAGGAATTTTGTGGCACCTAGTTGTAGTAGCATGTCATTAATGTTGGATGTTTTAGTTACATATTATTAAAATACACAAATACAAACATATATCCAAACTTTCACATTTATAATATTAGTGGGATGTTCATACATACAGACAATGTTCAGACGAAATGTTTGAGCATAAGGTAATTCGGTAAGTTTATTTTTTCATAATTGGGGGAATATAATATCTGCTTCAATCGTTCGATGAATCGAGCTATATCCTTATTCGTTTTTTTTATATTTCACTTTATTTGGTAAACAAGTCATTTATGAAATTTCGTCTTTGTGATGTTTCGTCTATTAGGTGTCTTACACAAGAAAAACCTAAAAAGTTACAACTGATACCACATCAATCACATAAATTCAAACTACTTACTACTAAGAAAAGAAATATATCTCAGTAAAATGTAACAAAATGTAAAAAAAAAAAATGTTAACCTTTCGCTTGTTAATGGATATTAAATGAATATATTTTTAACATTATTTCTGAAATGGGCAGCAGTTCTATTTTTTTGTTTTTCTTTGGAACCATAGAAAAAGCGCTGTTAGATAAAATAACTCGCCATATAAATATTTGAATGTACGTAATATTTCATGTTCTCCTTCGGTACCGGATGCTGCACTCGTAATTATTAGTACTGGTACTCTCGCTACTGCGGCGTGTTTGCTATCGGTGCTTAAATTTTATGCATTTTGTACCGGTACCTACCTGTTGCACCGTTATTCGCGCATTTCAGTAATATATTTTTCTAGCTTTACCATTTTTCGAGGTATTGGGGTCAACAAGCCGACTGCATAGTAAACGGTAATGGTATTTTGAGTAAAATTTTAAAAGCAAAAGCACCAAAGCAAAAAATGTTCGATGCTGACATCGAACATTTTTCACAAAGAAGTCCGATTTTAATTATTAATTTTATTACATAGTACGAAAATATTGAAAATAAAATAAAGAAAAAAAAAACAAGAAGTCGTAACTGCGTTTTTTTGAAGTGAAAACTTCTTTAAGAAAATTTTTTTTCCCAACATTTTTTGCACAACGCCGTGCACTTTTTGGAATGGGTAAAAATGTTAAACTCGCGTCAAGACACGTGACCTGATCGAAAATTCGTAAGACGGAGCCGAGTTTCTTATATTTAAAAAAATATAACATTCGAAATTCAAACATTTATGAGCGGCCAGGAGCGCAGAACTTCCAGTGTACCCTATGTATACATTTAGATATGTTATTACCTACTTTTTATTTTTAACCTAATTATATATATACAGATGTGTGTGTGTGTGTATGTATGCAAATACATTGTGAAGTTATGTTTTCACTTCTGACGTGCAGTTCTAAGACTGACTGTTTTTTTAATACTTTAGTAGACACGTCATTGTATAACATATCTACAGACTACCACTCTTATTTATTTAAACCTATATTATGATATCCGTATGCAAATATATTTTAATCAAATATTCCCACATTGGATTGTTAAGCAAACATTGAAGTTTTATATTTTTTATCTCATAAGAACTGCTTAAATTAAACGCAAATTTTTAAAAACGTTAATACCGTGTACCACGCCTTAGTCTGTAGAAATCCAATAGCCCGTATGTAGGACTGAAATAAATCATTGACGGCCAAATAGCTACAAAATGACCCATAAAATCTCTTTGAGGTCGCAAACGTCTTAATGATGGCGATATAAATGAATATCGCTCTGTGGTCGTAGTTTTAAGAGTCTAAGAACCAGTGGATCGGAATAGCACGTAGAACATTTGTTTAATTTATATTATTTTCTCTTTAATAAAAATGAATGGCGCTTTAACACACCATTGCTATAAAAATATACCAAGAAGTCACATACGCTTTCTAATATGTGTCAAATCTTAGAAGAGCACTTTTTACGGTGATTTTCAATGACAGTTCTTACGGTGGGCATGTGACTGTAATTACGGTGGAAGAGAGCCGCACTTCAAGGCCGGCCGCGAGCGAGTTCCTTTGTATGTGAGCCGATGAAGCCAATGTGTGCAATATCTATATTTTCGGTTCTACACCAACAGACAAGTTAGGTGGAGGTTTTTTTGAGAAGAAGAATTGTATAACCTAAACCTAGTGATAATAATTTGATCTCCTTCACATGTTATATAATTAACCTGTAGCCAGCTCTCTTACTATAGAGGTAATACCCATTTAAAATGGTACTTCTATTGTTCTAAAACATTTGTGTTCTGATTTATTTCGTCCGTAGTATCGGTGCAAAGGTAGCCGGGGAAGAATCGTTAAAAACCATAAGACTGCAAACGTACTATTGAAATGTTTATTGTAACTGTAAGCTACTACGTGTGTGTATTACTTCCCTACATACACCTAAAACCTCCCTCAATAATTATATAATTAAAACATTTTTAAATCGGTCTAATAGTTCCTGTAAATAAGTACGTTCAAATATACAAACTTCAGTTTAATACTATTGAAAAGAATATATTGATTTATGACAAATTTTTGAACAAATTAAACAATCAAGACTTTAGAAATAGTTGAAATATAATATTAGAAAAAGTTAAATATAATTCATTAGTGCCTGTAATAGTCAAACTTGTACCACAGGGCATTGATATTTTAAAATTGTAAGGACAGTACAATTAACACTACTTAACAAAAGCTAATTTAAACTAACAATGCAAAGCTGTACATTACATTACTTTACAGTGCAGTCATTATTTACTTTAAATCTGGATAACCCTGTTTACTCTAGAGTGCAAATTCTCAGTCACTTCATAAGTAAAAACTTGCCTTAACTTGAAACTTAGAACAAACATATTTATAGAGGTATATACATAACTTACATTTATTTTGTTGTAGCGTTTTAAATTCTGTGTGTGCGAAGTCCGGAAATTATCTCTGTCTTTTGGTGTTAATAAGGGCGACTTTGTTTAATAAAATTGTGTGCTGTTAGGGCTGCCTAAAATATCAGTACAGATGTTATTAAATGGTAACAAGTACGTACGTACACAATATACACATCGAGATAAATCGAAAGAAGGCATGGCTAAGTTGAACTCCCAAACCTATGTAAGTTGAAGTTAAAATAACTTTTGTTTAATCCCCAAAAGTAATACGTACTATGGTAGTACAACACTGATTTTGTATGATACACTTGGTTTTGTATAATTGCCAAGATTCAGCGGTATAAAATAAGTTGTCTTTGTGTGCAGCCCTGGAGCTGTTAAGTGTGTTATAAAATGTTGGCGGACTGGACATTACATATTTCACACAATAAGCGTGTAGGAAAAAGGAAGCTACGAGAAAGGGCCACTTAACTGCTCTTTGGGCTCTTTCAACAACTAGTATTATTCTTTGTAGAGTTCCTTCGCAAGAAGTATTGCAGTATGAACAATAGATTTAAGTTCAAAGTCAAATATCATAGTTTCATGGAATTCCTTAAAATTGCCCGAAATCGGATGCCCGAATAGGGAATTATTTAGGGCTTAAGAGAGCAGCGCCTCACACTGACGCAAAAGGTCGCTTCGCTCCATGATAAAGGCCTCCATCGGGTCCGAAACTATTCGGGAATCCCCAAAATACATAAAACCCTATGTCCTTAATAAATATTAATTAACTTGTTGTGTTGAATAAATGCGTTTTGTTTCTTACAACGCCAAGATATAATTAATTGTAATTTTTTTTATTGCATTGAAAGATTCGTTATCATTCATTAGTTCAGTCACGATTGCGATGAAACTTTATATGTAGATAGCTACCTACATACAAAGTTTCATCGCAATCGGTTCAGTAATTTTTGTTCAAATATCCATAACGTAGCCTAAAAAGTAGCCTATGTGTTAATCCGGGTCTCCAGTCGAAGACCTGGATTAACACATAAACCACTTTTTATTCCGATATTCCAATGGCTCCGAGACTTACGCAGGTGAAACCGTGGGGCGCAGCTAGTGTGGAATACATTTTTTTTTATCATCCAAACAAAAAATGGAAAGTAAACTTCCTTTTAAAGTCTTAGAATATTAAAAAAAAATATAGTTTAGAAAAAAAAAACGTTTTAATAGCGAAATGAATTAAAAAGTAAAAAAAAAGCTCCACTATCCAGTTCCTGGCTTCATCATCAGACCATCGTAACCAAGCCCAATCAGTTAGACTCGTCAAAACGAATCATATAAGCTTAAACTCGAATGGCTTACTAGTAGGCACTGAAGAGTACCACTATCCACCTTTTGGCTCCATCATCAGATCAGCTCCAAGATGCCAAACTATAGTATTGTCATCCAAACTACATATACACGCAAAGTTTCATTTCGATACGACAATTAGATGTAGGTTTAAAATGGATTCCAAGTTTTGTGTTCATAGTTACAAGTAAAGTTAATAAAAACGTGTTAATAAATGGCCACTATTTTCATAAATCCATGCACAGTTACAGTAACAAATACGAAAAACACGAAGTTTAATATAGAAAAGATTTTATCTCAATCTGATATATCAGGCCATAAGTCCTTTATGAGTTGAACACAAAAACTCATTTTCTAACAAAATCCGTAATATCTGTAAAAGTGCGATATTAGAAATGGTCTCCTGATATAGTGTGGTCCCATCAATAAACCTATAAAAATAAAGACAATTTTTTTTTTTTATTATTTTTAATGTGTAAGTTGTGTATAGAATATAATTAAAATTGTAATATAAACATATTTCTTCAAAAAAAAAAAAGAGACAAATTAAGTAAATAATATATACTACAGATTGCCTGGCGGTCGAATTGCGAATAATTGAGTTTTGGTTTATTTCATTGGCTAGTATAACTTGAACTGTCATTGTATAGACTTACGTTCCATGACAACTCAACATATATACTGGACGCGTGTAGCTTGATGTAGCCGCTTTCACAAAAATTATAAATTTGTAACACATATTGTTTAAAAATTTTAGCTTTCTGTACCTAATATATGTATGCAGTGAGTTAGGTCGTAACGTAATTTATGTTTATAGTTATAACTGGTACCAGAATTTGCAATACAATCATATATCTTATATCAAATACTCTACGTGTCATTGAACCTCATACAACTATAATAACACACAAGCATTCCTACAACTTACTTTACCTACTTGAAAAAAACACCTTTGTTAGATAAGATTATTAACGGAGTGATTACTAAACCTATGGGCCGGCTCGACCGGAGTGATACCACGGCCTCACAGAAGACCGGCAGTGAAGCAATGCTTGCATTGCTTTTCTCCGCGTGAGTGAGGTAACCCAACCATAACCCTCCCTTCCCCCCCCCCACTCCCACTACTCCCATCTTAAAGGGCGGCAACGGACTTGTGACTCTTGAGTTGCAGGTTCCCCTGGGCGACGGTAGAAAAAAAAACCTTTAGTCGTCAGTTTTTCTCTTCTTAATACTTTTGGTATCTCCATATTTAGTACACAACTTCAAACAGCCCTATACTCATATATCAGGTAACAGATTGACTTCAGCATACAAAAACTCACAAAATTTTCCTTCTCAAATTTATATTCTGACAAATACGTTTGTCAGATGACGTCATCGTATTTCGCCAGTCTGCGATATGTTAACAAATGAACGCGGCGCGCGCTGACCATCAAAACGATACAATACGTCAATATTGGATATGTTCCACTGACGCACCATCTGCTACCCTGAACTGGTACTATAGTAGGCGTTTGCGAAATGAGAATTTCGTGAGTTTTGCTCTGTATTGGTAGCTTGTTTATTTCATGTAGTTTTGAGAATTTGTGGACGAATACAGAGTAAATAATCATGTTTAAAACACTAAATTAACTATGTGTTAATGCCAGCAGTAATTATCCTAATCGTAATCTTTATAATGCGAATTTTTGTGAAGGTGTTTGTTTTTCAACCACTCCCCATTCCCCCACATCCCCCAGGAATTACTCCAAAATTGATTTAGAGAAACAGATTTCCATACGAAAGGAGTCAGGGCAACAGATAGTCGACAATATTTCTAAGAAACTTATGTGATCGAAGCTAAGCTATGCCAGTATTTTAACTCTGACCGAGTTAAATGCTTATAATGTATAAGGAGACGATAGAAATCGGTAACATTGGACCTTGACAGTGAGGTAATAATGATGATGTTAGCAGCGAGTGGTACACTGCGGTACATAACGTCATAGATTTTCTGCGGAGTAGATCAATTTTTATATTACCTCTTGGTGGATTAATATTTTAGCATTAATATTAAAGTAAAATAATGATTTTAATTCAGACAGTAAGTATTCTGCTCAAAATTATATTAAAAAGCCAACTTCCGCATCTAATAAATTATTACTTGTATCTAATAAGTTTTGGAATATGTAATTAATTAATACAAACTACACTCAGAATCTGAAAAAAATATCCTTGAAACACAGATGTTGCGCAGTGGCGTCAATGAGGTGACTACTTGACACCTATCTGCGTATCACCAACTAAATAAAAAGTCACCATCTTGCAGCTCTTTGGAATTCACAGGACACATTGCCAAAAATGTAAAGCAATACCAGCATTTATATGCTAAGATTATGAAAAAATGTCCCAAAGATGTTTAATCTGGTTTGTTCAGAACTCAGAACACGGTTCCACCTGGACTCAGATATAATCGTAAAAGGTGCTCAATAAGAACAATAAGCGTCAACTGGAAGAAGTCTTAACTAGGGGGAAATGACTCTGCCTGATAAACTATGCCTCACGGTACGATTGTACTTACAATTACTTTCTAATGCAAGCCATAGGCAACTATAGAATCCACCTAAATAGAATGAATACTCAAAGCAACATAATATTTAATAAAAACTACTTTATGCTTTAGCTAAAGTGCAAGGCGTTTATCTATTATAAATTTTATAGCTTTAACACTGAAGATATACCAGATTCCATTTTTCCATACTTCCGTTTTATGTACTTTTCATGTACCGCTATAAATTATTTCGTAAGTAAAATAAACTGAAACCCAGATTATATAAAACGATATCGAAACAACATTACTACATATAGCCTAAATTGATCATGATATGTAGTGCTGTGTTCCTTCAAGTGAGGATAATAGCTCTGGTATTGTAGGTGCTCATTGGCACTGGTCACCGTCTACTGATCTGAATCGATCTGAAATAGCACATATTCATGTTGTAAATATAATGTTGTAGTAGTAAATTTTGCGTAGTTGTTTTAAATGGTCAGTTGCGAAGACTGATATTCATGTATCTGGGCTTGTCAGAGTTGTCTTGACAAGTACTTCTTAAATGTAGGGGTCTAGTCTGATCTAAGTTCTGGTAATATAAACAAACTACAAAACCAAACAAGACAGCGTTACTGACTTTGATTTCATTTGATTTGTCATCGCAAGTCATTTAACCGAAAGTGATGTTTAAGATCTAACGATGGAGCTAAAATTTTGTGTTGGTGCTGTAACACACACATGTGTTGTGTTGTAAAAGTTGTGTCTAGCACGGTCTAATTGGTGCGCAAGCTCTGGTGATGGAGCAAAAAAGTTGTTATATAAACTTTTTAACGGTAGGTATTTGTGACAGAAAATTAACAACGGCTTAATGTGTAGTAAAAACCGATAAATTGATTAACAGTGTTTTCAAATATACGTATGTCACTAATATTTCAACCTTTGTGGTGCACTTATAGGTTTATACTTAATGGGCCATCCTTACGGTTTCTTTAAAGAAAGAAACTAACAGAAATATATATTGCAATAAACAAAACCAAAAGTCTAATGAAATTCGCATCGGAACAGATGTTAACGAGACAAAACGGGCTGCGAAGCTGGAAATAACACGTACCTTGTAGATGGACAAAGTGAATTGGATATGTGTAAAGTGATACCCCATGTTGCAAACATTCATAGGTTACGGTAATCAACAAGACCAAATATTTATTGACTAGAAAAAAACTCGAAAAAAATTAAAACCAATGACTGTAGTAGTATCCAGTATTCAATATGCTATGATTTATGATATGGAGAGCGATTTCTCTTCGTTATATTTCAGGCGTTTTTCGCCTGTTCGCGATCATGACTCGACTGTTTCCGTGGACCGTGGATAAGTCATATATCAATATCAATTTTTTTATTGGTTAGAGTTAGTTGAGATGGTGGTTAGTGGATTATTGAAATTAGGTTAGAGATTTAATCAGTTAGGTTTATTTAAAACCGATATTATTAAAGTTTTTTATGGTATAGGGGGCAAACGAACAGGCAGGTCACCTGATGGTAAGTGATGGACACTTGCAACTCAAGAGTCACAAGTGCGTTGCCGGCCTTTGAGATGGGAATTATAGGTCTTAAGTGTAACGTGTATATAATAAAAACAGCCCAGTAGACGTGTAAACCTTATAATCCCTTTTCTAAACAGATGTTACAACTCATGCCATTGTTTTCATATTTAAAGGATCGTTTTATGTGGAGGGTCTTCCTAGAAATTGTCAAAAATTCTACATAAATTTATTATGTTTTCAAAGGCTTTGTGAAACATGCTGCATGCATTTACTTGCTCGTAACGGTATTGTTTATTAAACAAAATAGAATATCTAGTAATATCTGAAGCTTTCCAGCGAGAATTGCAAGTAAACTTGAGTGCAAGCGGAACTTCAAAAGATAACAGCCGTGGGCTCTGCAATTGCAGTTCCAACATAGTAAACTACTAACAACAACTTTCTTAAAGTTCGTATGCAAATAAATTCGTCTTCTATTTGAATGCTTTTGCCTTCTTCAGACTTCTTAAAACGTGTATAAAACCGAGGACATATATTATGTTCCTACGACTTAAAAAAATGGAGGCAGCAGTTACCCAGCCTACCAATACAGAGTGTGACAGTTATGTCATCATCAGCCTATTGCCGTCCACTGCTGGATGAAGGCCTCCCCCAAGGAGCGCAAACTATCCCGGTCTTGGGCAATCTGTATCTATCCGCTGCCAGCCACGTTCTCCAAGTCGTCGGTCCATCGTGCCGCAGGGCGCCCTACACTGTGTTTGCCTAATCGCGTTCTCCACTCTAGCACGTGTCGGCTCCAGCGACTATCAGTCTACCTGGAGACATGACCGGCCCACTTCCACTTCAGAATACTGATTCTCTGTGCGATGTCGGTTACTCTATTTCTCTGCCGTATAACTTCATTTCGAATTTTATAGAGAAACACCGAGCATCGACAATGAGACAGTTATGTGAAAAAGTTTTTTTTTTAATAGCCGGATATATAACAGACCATACAGAGTGAAGAGCTCTTAAAAGAGGAAGAGCGGCCACGGTTAAATTTCACGACTCAAAAGCCATACAACGTGATTTAAGTGTTTTTTTATTCATTTCTACCACCTTGCAATTTCTCGAAATTATAAAGTGCGCATATTTCACAGGCTAGTCTAGACTAAAAATGAAATTGACTTATTTGAATGAATAATGTCTGTTTTTGCGATTAATAGTAGCTTTGCATTTAGAACCATTAACTCTACTACACTGGGTCATCAATTCAATAAGGACACAATGACGATGTTATATCGTATTCGATTTGACTAAAACACGATGGTCCGTCATTGATGTGACAGTTGGCTTGGCGGGTATACAGTTGAAGAAGTGGTCCTAAAAATTAACAGGATTTCTGCTATTTAGTTACAGAAACCTGAAAACAATACCATTTGAAATATAGTACTATATATGTATGTACACAATACCAAATAAGTAGAAATAACGTGCTTCGTTCTGGTGTATTTTCTTACAACAAATACAAAAATAGCAAAACCCATCCCTCTGTTTTCTTACCTTTCTCATGAAATAATTGACCGTCTAAATATAATCAGTGAAACTTCTCTAGTTGGCGAACAAAACAATTACGTAGCTTATTAATGTCTATCAACCAAGGCTCGGCCGCTGCCCGCTGTGTATTTGTTGTGTACACAGAGCGTTCAATATCCACCCTGTACTAAAATATGGATTACTTACAGGTCTGTCAATCTGTGCTATAGGTGTTGGTTTATTATAAGGATTGAGGTATTAGGGAGTTGATTTATTAACATTATGTTTATCTAAAATATGATGTGTCATTTTTTTAAATAAATGTCGTTTATTCATGTTTATTCCCCGACTTCAGTAATGATTTTAGTGTTCCACCGTAGCGATTAAACTACTGAACCCATTTTCATAAATGAGGTATCAATAGATTTGTAATAATGGTCCGGCTGATATGGGCTATATAAATTCTAACTAAATTTGATATGGTGGGCTTTACATGTAAAAATCTGACCTCGAAATTTTTTTTATTGAGATAATCATGATATGTTTGGTATCAAAAGTAAGCTCTTGACGAGCATATTACAAATATGTATAAATATCATATTTTCTAAGTAAATAAATACGTTTAAATTGTTAACAAATAAGAAAAAGTAAGACTGCGCTACGTACAGCGCGGCTGTAGAATTAATTTCTATTAAATATAAATAAAAACGGAAAAGTATAAAATAAAAATTAATTAAGTACCTATGAAATAATATTTATTTTTTCGAAGTCAGGTAACAGTTTTTAAACTACATTTTTACAACAACAACAACAAGCTAAAAATAATAATAATCAAGGGTCTTTAATAAATTCATGTCAGTACCGGTAATTACGGCTCAGATAAATAGGTCGTTAGTTCCCACATTTCTTTTCTACGCTTAACACAATAACAATACATAATAACTAAATAAATATAAATGCTACATGCATTTATATTTATTTAAGTAAGTAAGTAAGTTTATTCATGCATTTGAACAGCTAAAATAACATTTGAAAATATTTTTAAGCCACTCTGCAAACTGACGCGAAAAATTGGAGGCAAAAATGGAAGCAAGCTATGAAATGTGTGTTGCTGAAAAATATGCGCTCATGTCCAATTTTCAACTGCAACAAATTTTCTATTTGTATTCGTAGGTAACGTCCATACACCTATACAATATTTAGGCCTACTGGGTTTCCTGTGTTTGTAATGAGGTTATTAATAAACATTATCATTAAAATCTACTCTTTTACTCTTACAGACTCTGTAACTTTTTAATTAGTAACTTTAATTGTGTTGAACTCCGCAACTACTTGGTCCCTGAAATGCATGGTGGTTACTTCCGCAACTATTATGCACCAGTCAGGAGTGAATTAAGAACATAGATGAAATATTTGGGAACAATCCATGTCTGCATAAATGTAATCCAAATCTTTTATCTGATTGATTTAAAATAGTTAAACATAACTTTCCATGGTATGAGACTCATGAGAAACGATAAAAATTTAACAAAAAGGTATCCTTTTCTGTTCTACTTGTCCAAATAAACAAATATTTCTGTTTCCCGTCCTTGTCAAGTCATTTTTATTCCGAATTTATTTTAATAGCAAACAAATGAGCTGATCAAACTTCCTTATTTCCGGATCAAGATAAGAACGCCAATCTCGGACATAAGACGTCTCAATTGCTTCTCATAAGATTGTAACAAGGGTCCCCTTCCGAATCAATTTGCAACTAAACTAAAGAAAGGTTCTATAAATTAGGATGGAACCTTTTTTTCAACAGAACATTAACCGTTGTCCAAAATGATTTAGTAAGTCAGTATCCCTTCATCAAAGTTAAATTAAATATTTTTTTCCCTCCACGGTATAAATTGGTTGTGTATTCTTACTTTTTCCTTATATTACAAACAGAGAACTGAAAATTTGTTTTCTTTGCTTTTTATGTCAGTACCTGAGCGACCGAGCGCCGCGCTTTTATATATACTAGAGATCGCGTGGTGGTCGAATTTCGACCATGGTTTATTTCATTGGCTAATATTACTTGACCTGTCATTGTGTAGACTTTTGTACCACGACAGGTCAAAATATATACTGGACACTCATAGCTGTATGTACCCGCTTTTGCATTTTTTTTTACTTTGTAGCAAATATTGTTCAAAAATTTTAGCATTCGTCACTTCTTCTCTGTATAAACTATAAGTGTGCGAAATTTCATACTCCTCCGTCCGCCCAATTTTCGTAAAAAGGGATCCAAAGTTTTCGCTTCACGTATTAATATATAGATATGTATGATGTTTTGTTATATTCAAATGTCCAATAAGCGTACACTAGAATTTTTCGTCCTCTATTGAATTTTACTTTGTTTGAAAGTGAATATTTGAAAAATTACTTTAACAAACAAAATATCCAAGCTCCACAATTTAATGTTATGATGGTCGACCTTGCAGATTCCTAGTTGAATTGATAAAAACTGGCTTTGGAAATACCTCTACTTTACTGAAGACCGTAAGTTTTAAATGTTGCTTTAACCACTAACTACAAAAATGGCACAAACGATTACAAACAATTTGATTGAAATTTTTACAGGAAAATGACTATCCGGTTAAGTCTACCACTAAAATACGCGTAGCACAAAGTAAAATTGTTTAATACTTACTACATATTTATATTTACATATTAAGTGTAACATCATGACATCTAATGGTACTACGAGTACATATAAGCATGGAAGGGTTAAGTACCAATACCAGAAAAATATGCATGAATAATTGTGACAGAGTGTTGACTGTTATAAACTCCATATTATTGGTGTTTAATGTTTTATATGTATGTTTTATTCCTTTCTATTTATTATATTTACATATTAAGTGTTATCAAAGGCCAAAAAAATATGCTGCAAAAAAAACACATCAGTAATGAAATCTATCCCTTCTATGGTTGAATCCTCTATCTAACAGATACTCCTACAACGAACTCAGATCCCCGGGTAACAAAAGTCCTTTTTCAACACTTTGAATGCAAGTCACGGGTTATTCTTTACCCTCAAATCCTCCGGCCTCATTCGTATGCAACATTCATCTTGTTTGCTTTTTTCCGAGCATCGGACCTTGTCGTTAGAGAAATTAAAAAAATATCTTATGCAATTATCTAAAATAGTGTTTAGATAGGTCGTGTTTCATCAGCGGTGGCAGCGTTAGGGTTAATTTTTTTTCTCAATTATATTAGAGTTAATGAGAAGATCTTTTTTTTTATTTAAGTCAAAATGTTTCAATGCTTTTCTAGTGTAATACTTTAGCCCTAGAACTAATTTTAATATTATTACACTTTACCATGATTACTTCTACTAGCGTGGGGACAGATACAATCAATTTATTCTTTTAAACTAAATACTGCAGAAAAGTAAGTAAGTAAGTTTTTAATTAAAATAGAAAAGTGCCTGTGAACTTTAACCGTAACTTGAGTTTTTTTTTGTTCTTTAATACCCTTGGTTTAGAACAATAGACAATTCTGCAAAAAGCTTACATTAAGTACCAGTACTTAGCAATAATTTTAAAACCTACAAGTTTAACCGCTACTATCTTTATCTCGTAATGTTAACACCTTTTTTGTTTAGTATCGGGAAAATAATGGCTGTTTTTATAAGATTTTATCGCTATAGAAAAGTAATTACGGCGAAATGGAATTTATATTTTTAGAACGGCGATAAAAACGGTGTTTATGATGATCAAATTAGATTCGTTTATTGTTACATCAGAAAGAAAGATCCGCCTCCGAGTGTTAAAAGTACATAAGCAAATCTATTCTATTTCAAATTGTAAATTATTGCTGTGAGCTTTAGGCATACAAAACATGACATCTAATGGTACTACGAGTACATATAAGCATGGAAGGGTTAAGTACCAATACCAGAAAAATATGTATGAATAATTGTGACAGAGTGTTGACTGTTATAAACTCCATATTATTGGTATTTATTGTTTTATATATCTGTTTTATTCTTTTCTATTTATTAAACTCAATAATAAGGAATAAACCTATAAAGGTATTTTGAGAAGATTGCTTCATTTTTGATATTAAAGATGAGCGGAATAAGTATTAAGCTCATAATAATATGATGTCTCAACAAGTAATGTTGCCCAATATGTGACGATAGATCTGTATAAAAATACGATTCCTACGATTTTGCCATATCTAAAATAGTAGCTGCTACAAACGTTTTAGGTAACAAAAGATACTTTAATAATTTTAGGAAGTATAACTTATATCGGTCTAAATTTTCTGGCTATGAACAATGTAACGAGAATCAGAATTTAGAACTATTTTCTAAATTCTGATTCTCGTTGTTGACAAATTTTCGAAAATGTTTATATTTTCTAGCTAGGCCTTTATTTCATGCAAAAAATTATATTCTATTGCAAAAAAATAATTAATTGAAGTGTAAAAATAACGTTACTTTTAAAAAACACTGCTGACTGCTAAACACTCGCATCGTATTTGATTACGTCCCTAACCGATTGACTGACTGTTTTCCATAGAGTTGTACTTATATATATAAGTGTAAGTGTAGTAAAGGCATACCTTTGTGAGTTGGTATCATAATACCAACTCACATCTTGTTCATCGGTTAATGACGATTTGCAGTCACGTGATAATCTTACTATAATATTATAAAGGCGAAAGTTTGTGAGGATGGATTAATATCTGTTACTCTTTCACGCAAAAACGCCAGAACGGATCTGGATGAAATTTGGCACAAAAATAAATTATAGTCTGGGATAGCACATAGGCTTTTTATCCAAAAATTTCCACACAAACAAAATTGCGGGCAACAGTAGTAAATATTTAGCTATCCAAATAATAGCTTATTCTATTTTAATATATTTATTATAAGTTTTTGAGTTAAAGAAATGTGGTTTAAGGTTTTAAAACATGACAATTAATCATTTAGTTACAACTTAGCATAAATTTGTCTGTAATTTGATTAGTGTCAACATACCTATTGTGAAAGAATTTATAATTAAATTGCGAAGGCCAAGATGGTGTTTGTCGTTGACTTTTGAATAGTTAGTAGGGGCTCCTCGCAGCAACAGATGCGCCCTAGTTTGGAACGTAACAAGCTAGAGTTCCTGGCAACTACTAGCAACATATGCAGCAATACTAATATGTCACTTTTTATGTCCACGCCTCGGGATTTAGTGGCAAGAGAGTTTAACCGGTTTTGTAGTTAACAGTGTGTTCACTACTTTATGTCTGTTGTTCACTACTATTAGCAAATTAGACTAGTTAAAAGCTTACATTATCAGAAAAATCGTAGTTTTAGATATGTTGGGACATGGAAAGCTTTCAGACTTTGAGATGTTTTCTCATCAGAATACGTTGGTTGAGATCGAGGTAGAAGAGGTTGGGGAATTGAGGCCTGCGGATGGCGTTGGAGAAGATGATCGCCTTTGTCTTACATGAGCTTTTTCAGGTTGGATTTGATAATAGTAATAATATTAGCTTTATCTGGCGTGGTCTAGTTTGTTACTATGACTCGCGGCTCTTTTTAAAAGTCTAACTTACCGTGGCATTTAAACACGTCTAACAAGATGCTTGTAACAAGTAACAATCGCGTGTTGGAGTTGAATGTAAATTGTAATATGAGGTATTACGGTGCATCTAAACAGGCACTACTTTTATTTCAATGTATGGCTGCAATACACTTGCCGGCGACATTGCTAGCAATTACAGCCAGACAGTTGCAATATACGACAATATTTTAAGTATTGCCCGGTCATGTAGCTTACCACATATTTTTAGTAGTTGCCGGACGAACGCATAGGAATCAAAAATACTGCAATATTGCCCAGCCAGCTCTATTGTGGTTTCGTAATAAGTGACATGAAGGTTGCCGTGAGTGAGACGTCACGATTTTTTACTATATTCTCTCTGTACTGTTCCAGACAAGCGTTTTGGCGACTACAGTTGACAATTTTGTAGCCACATATTGCAGTAAAAATATTTCCTGTTTAAACGCACCTTTAGTGTGGGACAGTCTTCATCGGCATTTGAACTTCTATCACAAATTAATGATTTAAAAACAAAAATTGTAAAGTTAAGTTTTTATTAACAAAGTAGGGGCAGTATAAAAAGTTTACAGTAGTTAGGTAAAGGAAAACTGTTTTAACTTGAGTTCTGATATCGTGACCTCCAGTCGAAGTTCGCGGAAACGATCTCAAACGCTGATTGAACTTGTTGAATATTCCATTAAAATTTATCAATAAATTTTATTTGATACTGTCGAAATAGATATTGTATTATTGCCTTCAGGGCTTCATAGATACTGATTAAATATCATCTAACCATGACTCAAGTGGATCAAGATTGCGCCCTAGACTAAGAAATAAGTGGAAGATGTGACTTGGCCTGTAAACACAAAAAGCGACGTTTTAAAAAAAAAGATACCTACTCCTTTTCTGGGTAATAATAATAATACTAAAATGCGCGTATATTTACTAATAGCAAAATATATGGAAGGTTAAATGCCATAAGATGAATTGATTAATATCTAGATACATCAAGGGTGACTTGTAGAGAATGCCCTGGGCATCAAGTCCGCCTTTGTACATGTTGTGCATTAAGTTTAAATAAATAATACAACGGTTTATAAGAAACGTACGAAGGATATTTTTAATTTTAACTTTTTATTTAAAAAACAGGAAGCATTAAGGCTGTCACCTAAAGTAAAGACCTTTAAGATCTTTTAGGTTTTTCCGTGTACAAACAATTAAATAGTCAGTTTTTGTAATCATAATCACGCTATATCTGTATTAATATAGCACCCCTTCCAGCTGCGCTAGAAGAACTCGCTAGAACTCGCTCTATGAAACAACACCCCTTTCTCGGAAACCCGAGAAAGGGGTGTTGTTTCATAGAGCGAGTTAAATGATAGATGATGGCTGCAAGTAAAACTTTATTGCTTAACTAGCTACCACAATAAAATACACTTTTATATTTTCTCAGGAGTTGTCTGACATGCATCCAGCGATGTCAGCTCCTGTACTTCAATTGTCTTCTTACTTCATTTTTGAAATTCGTAACAAATTCAATTTATAAAATATAGCTACTTGAACTCAGATAAAACTTCTTAGAAACCAGTACGAATTCATATCACAAAGGTTTGATATGTTACAGCTTACAAGTTGTAGAAGAAAACAGTGTGTTAATTCGATATTCTGGAAAACTAAGCAAGAAAGACTTTACATATTTATTATTAACTATCTGACCCGACAGACCTCGTTCTGTCAAATCAAGGGTGTAGCAGGCACAATTTAAAAAACGGTAGTTAAGATATACGGTTTTACTCACGTGTATATTTCGGAGATGCCCGACTAGTTTCGGACCCGACGGGGTTATCAAGGGGTGATAGATCAAGATCAAGGGGGGGAGGGACTAATATGAATACCACTCAAGAAAGTTTTTATTCAAGCTTAAAAAATGGTGTTTTTGTTTCTACGTTTTTCGGGCAACTTTGCCGATTCTACTCTTTATAAGAACCTTCCTTGGACTTTAACGAATATTTGAATTGAAAAAAATAGCCGAATTAGTCCAGTCGTTTTCGAGTTTTGCGCTTAGCAAAACATTTAGCGATTAATTTTTATTTATATAGATTAGTTGGTGGTCAGTTACCAATTTTAGACATCTTAATCATTGAGGAAAGCCTTAAAAGAAATTAATAAATATAATTAATAAAACAGTTAAAATTGTTTTAAAGGTACAAAACTCAGAGCACATCAAACTGTTTTTTTACTTGACTATTAAAATATGTTTATGTCTTAAGCTACGGAAACAACTTCCCGTCAAGAGAACTCTGCTCTCCTTTTGCCACGTTATTGATGTAAGAAAAAGCATCTCTTTTTGCGGGAACTTGATGTGATGGAATGGTGCCAACACACAAAAAAAAACAAGACTACCCTGGCTAATGGAATATTCATAGGTGAATCAGTTTGAGTTTTGACAAAATCTAGTTTCTCTTTTCATGAATAAAAATATGGTTTCTTTCAATGGTCCTTGTGGCTAGGTTGTATCTAGATATTTTACGACAAGACTGTCTGCCTATATGTATGAGAACTCACAGAGAAGATCCTGAAAATTGTTGTAGAAGTTTATTTTTTCTTTAACCATGGTAAAGGCACTACTTGCGCAAATATATGAGCCTGGTGTGGATTATTTGTTTCCAATTTTGATGCGATACGAGTAGTCGCGATCGTGGTCTTTAATGGTAATACAACACCCAGTAGCTAGGGAAAGCACTCTCCATCTTCATCTTACAAAATTCCGTTCTCAGAAAGCTCAAGGGCATATCATCTTGATGGTATTGGGACTGACCTTTTTCTAATATAAAATAATGTCAGATCTCAGTAAATCTCTGCGACAAACTCGGTAAAAAAGACGGCTAATGAAGAATGACGAAATTTACTGGGCACGACACAATACGGCTCTCCAGAGACTGTGGATGGTGGAGACTTTACCATTACGTAGAATGAAATAGGTTTTAAAACGTATCCTAATATTATAAATGTACAAGTAAGTTTGTCTAATTATTCATTTCTTTGTTACGTTTTCACACTTTACATACTCAACCGTTATCATGGAATTTTGCATACACATGGTCAATGTTCAGAAAAGGACGTAAGTTACCTTTCATCCCGAAGAAAGTATTGTTCCCGAGGTTTTGAGTGAATTTATTAACAAAATCTACATTAACCTCCGGAGCCGGGTGCATAAGCTAGTAATATATATAACACTTTTAATATTTAAATCTATAAGACTATTCTAGAACATACTTTGATGGCCTTCTCAATCCTGTAATTTTCTCTTCACATATCCGACGACTGTACCTGTACAATTAGGCACATAAAACTTACACCAAAACCATCCCAAAACAAAAATGAATTTTAATTTATAAAAATAAAGGCCAAAACGAGCTATATTAATTTACGTTTCAGTATGGCGATAAAAACTCGGCCGTTGACAACGCAGACCACAATAATTGTGGATTAAAAGCTTTCTGTGGGAATAAAAAAGTTACGAGCAGTCCAGGATCGTGTGCACTTAGAGGAATCGCGACTTGTGTCTGTTGTCTGTTCATTAAATTCCTGGTATTTGAGGGTTAGACTATTTAGACATCTACATTTTGCAATCATGATGATGATCACATGACATAGACATTTTTTTTTTATATTATACGGGGCAAACGAACAACATATTAAATGCATGCATGCAACCCGGCCACGCGTTGCTGTGGCTAAGTAATTTGCAATAAAAATTATCCTATCTCTCAAGTTGGACCAAATTGCACACAGTGTGCAAAATTTTATTAAAATCGGTTCATTAGGTGAGGAGTTCATCGCGCAAGATATTATACAGTACCTAAACACTGAGTACAAATAAAGGTAGACAGTGAATCGTCTAATAACGGAAAAAATAAATTTAATTACGTTAATTAAATGTAAATGATATTTCTTTTCGTATTAGAAGAAAAACAAAAACGCTACGACACTCGTACAATGTCGACGGGTTATATATAACATCCATAGCAACGTCGTGAGAACTACCAATTGATGGAAATCAAAAAGTAAACAGCGCTGTCATGAGTGGTTATAAGCGTGAATCGCTTTAAAAATCGCTGTCACTTTAAAGGTCAATCACACATTAAATGGCGCAAGCGATCTGGCTGTTTATTTTATCTAACTTAGCATAATTTTCAGGAGTTACTATTTATTTAAACGTCTTGTTAGAGTAAGCCATCTGTTCTATTCATTAATCAGTCAGACATTTGGAAAATGATACAATCGGTGAATTGATTGAAACATTACATCCGGTTCGTCTATACGTCAAAGAGACGTATCCCGTATTGCAATTTCCAGTTTCAGCGCAAAAACAGATGCGAATGTTTGCATTTAAATCTGGTGATGTCATAGTTTAGTTACTTTAACTGTAAGCTTTGATTTGGATGCCATTTTAGAGTTAGAAAATACAACATTTTCTAGTTTATCCAGACACAAGAATTCAGATACAAGTCGACTGAAGCTCGGTAGTCCAAGTATCAATTCCTTATATGGTAACAAAGCATATGGTTGGTGAAGAACTGGTGTCATGTCCTTCCACTGCCGGCCTGTTGTGATTCCGACTGCTTAGCCAGATATCCAGAGCTAGAGAAGGGTTTGATTCCAACCCAGAACAAATAATTGTGTGATGAGCACGATAATTTGTTCTGTGGTTGGAAGTAATTTATAATTATTTCATAAAATATTTTAATTATCATATAATTTATAAGCATGTTAACCATATTACAGGCTGTCTAGTTTGGGATGAGAGAGCCGTGTCTGAGATATCTCAAGCTATTATTGTATTATTATTATAACATTTGTACCTGAAGATCTGACTTTTAAAAAGAGTGACCATGAGTTTCTTTGCCAGTATTCTTTTCATAAGGCTCTACGCATTTTGGAAACTGGAAGTTATAGATCGACACAAGCAGGCAGTAGATTTTGGTGTTTTCACCTAATTTACCTCGACAATCCAGTACATGCTGTGGCGTCTGTTTGCGTCGATCTATGATTTTAACAGTAGCTTCAATTTAACGTTCATAAATGTCACTTAGTGGCTTAATTGAATAAATGATTTTGAATTGAATTGGAGGATGGATGGATCCTCCGACCAGGCTAGGCGATTATGGCTGGCGGGCTCATCTGCGGGAGAACGTTCATTACGTAGTTTTTGCTGTATTAGGAAGTCGCCACATCACTGTCCTCCAAACCCGGAGGTCGTTTATGCTGTTGAGTTGTCTATTCTCTCTTATGGAACAAACCAGCGCCAGAAGTGAGTAGTTCCTGTGAGTCGGAACTGTGTTCCGCCAGTTCCAGTGAGTTGAAACTGTATGCCGTTAGTCCCAGTGAGTCGGGACTGAAGGCGTTTCGTATGTCAAAGCCGCGACAAATCTGACAAGACTTGGTAAGTTCAGTTATTATGCAAGAAAAGCTATGAAAAATAAATATAATACGAGAACGCAAATAACACCAATAAAATCAAAAGTTCGTATTGAATGTCGTTGTTCGGCTTCAATATCGGGTGTATCTTCCTATTCATTTATTGTAACTGAATAAAGAAAGTAACACTTTATCAAGTTCAGTACCTTTGGTCTGCTACAAGATCAAAAAACTGCTTCAAAAACAGTAATTATTTATGATGTTCCTCAGGAAATAATTCACAATACCTTGTTGAAATATTTGCCAATATACGAGTAGATAAATAAACGATTCTCCACGTAGTAGTTACGAAGGCTACGAGGAGAATTCTTGGAGATGTCTCGACCGCAACGGTATTGTTGACTGAATTTGTTCAACTAGGTTAACCAAGCTTTCATGTTTTTTTAGGAAAGCTCATTGTGACTGAATATTGAAGTAGCAACAAATTGCCTGCTATGACAAGTATTATTAGATAGCAAACTTCTCGCAATACTAATAATAATATATCACAATAGTATAAATTGTAGGTATAATAATTTAAGAATAGTGTTATTATTATATTAGGTTCACATTACTTTAATGGTGGGGCCTTAACTTAGGTAAAGTAGATACAGCATTTACTGTTACAATGTCATGTACCAACAAAAACACTAACATTTTTTTCCATGTTTTTGTTTTTCATGTCATGATTTTGTCATTCTTGCAACCAATTCATTTTTACAAGTCAAGCAAAAATAAAATTCCCTAATATTACATATGACATAACACAATAACTATTTCCTAAACTTTCTTCCAATTCATAAACTAGGTCTACGTTTAATTCTCTGAAGTTATGACGTCATAAAAGTGAACTCGAGAAACATCTGGACCTCGAAGAATATTGAGCATAAAGTAAAGCGTATGCGGCGATTTCCTTCTATGATAGTGCAAAAATATGGTAAGTAGCACTTGAGAGGCGACTATTGCGAAATGAGAACTGTGAAGAAAGTTATGGCCTATTTGTTTACTGATAAGGTTTAAGGGACCCTTTTAGAATTAGGGTTCGCAATTATGCCGGGTCTAGAATTTGATGGGTACACTTGTCGTTTAATGTAGATATTATTTGTTCTATGCTACAGAATATGGGAACATTTAAAATAACATGTGCTTAGTTAGTTACAATTCATAATTAAAAATATATTTATACATGCGCATAATAAAAGAAAACTTTAATAATCACATGCAAGAACTTTTGCTCGAAAGTGTCAACAGAACGTTGGTTGCGCATTCAATTCGTAGGATTAAATTCCACCCAGTACTTTTACTATGTAAAGAAGCGCTTTTTTAAATATTGTAAATTCTTTTTTAAGATTATTTTCTGAGCTATGTGTTCTGAAGCGTTCAGTTAGAGTTCCATATTTGCTAGAAATAAAAAGTTACCTACCGTATTACTGAAAGACAAATGTATACTATGCCCCAAAAATGTTGTCGTATTGTTAAAAATCCATTAAAAATCAAAACAATGGTTACAGTACCGAGTTTGTTCACCACAATATCGCTCGCAATCTTAGGAATCTATGCTTTGTCGAACTGAAGCCCATTCAAGTGGTTCGTTGTTATTTATTTAAATTGATGATCTTCATAAAATACTTATTAATGGTAGCCGACTGTCAAGTCAAATCAGTTAGTTTCTCTTTTAGCATAAAACTTGTAGGAAATAACAACTTGTGACGTCATACTTTGCTGTCATCAAAACATTTACCCACTTTTAAGGTTTAATTTTATAATAAAAAAATAAAAAAATTCAAAATAATAACGATTTTGAGACTTTTATGAGGACTGTTAAATAATTAATTTTAACCAAGTTACTCTATTGGACTGAAGCAAATAAGACTTCAATGCGTTGGAGTCGTAACTTATATTCAAATATTAAGTAGCCATTATTTCAGAATATTGTACAAAACTTTCTAAGTACTTATCACCAAAAAAATACTAGTGAACCGTCCTGCCGCGACGGTATCCGGCATCACACTCAAATACTACTCACGAAAGATTTTATTCTAAACTAAAAGCTTGCAAGGGACAATCACCAGCATTGGTTGTTTTTTTTATATATTATAGGGGGCAAACGAGCAGACGGGTCACCTGATGGTAAATGACTGCCGTCGCCCATGGACACCTGCAACTCAAGAGTCACAAGTGCGTTGCCGGCCTTTGAGACGGGAGTACGCTCTTTTCTTGAAGGTATATAAGGTTGTATATTATAAGTTTCGAGTGACCATTATCGCAACAGTTATAGCGTCCTTATTTTCTGATTGTAATTCTTTTACACCAGTACCTTTAAAAAAGTAGAATAAAAAATAATATTCATACTATAAATTACATATTCATTAAAAAAATCTAATTGGTTTTGTTTGGGACTTCGAAAAATAATCAAAATAAGGTTGGTTGTTTTACACTGTACTGTTAATTATCAACGCACAGGCTGACAAAATATCGAAATTGTTTTGGTAACTCTCACACACTACTCATTGTGTTATTACAGCCCTTAGGTAATATTGCTCCGGATTGAGTTTAATCCGTTCAGCGTTAACTAAAAGCCACATTATATTTAATATTCAATTAGGTTCATAATTATGTTTATAATATCAGCAATATCACAACATACAGGTATTTACTTTGCCAAGCTCAAACATGTGTGGAATAACGTTTTAATGGGTCGTAGTTAAAGTTAACAATCCGACATTTCACTTATTGCCTCATTACTTCGGGTCTGAACCTGACCGCGGTAAACAATTGTTTGAATGTAAGGCACTAACAAGTTTATAGATCGTTCCGTCTTTTGAGTTTCTATCCTCATTTGTAAGTAAAAGTTTTTCTGGTCAAATTTTCATTTTATTATGTTAAAGGAGGCAAACGAGCAGACGGGTCACCTGATGGTAAGTGACTACCGTCGTGGACACCTGCAACTTAAGAGTCACAAGTGCGTTGCCGGCCTTTAAGATGGGAGTACGGTCTTTTCTTCATTTCATTCATTCATTCAGAAAAAGTACTGTTCCTGAGACATGGACAAAATAACATTAACGCGAGCGGACCCGCGGGCAAAAGCTAGTAATATATAAAAATTAAAACTTTTTTTATGGTATAGGGGCAAACGAGCAGACGGGTCTCCTGATGGTAAATGGCTACCGCTGCCTATGAGCACCTGCAGCTCAAGAGTCACAAGTGCGTTGCCAGCCTTTAAGGTGGGAGTAGGGGAAGGGGGTACAGGAGGGGAGAGGGAAGGGTTAGGGCCCCCGGTAAGCTCACTCACTCGGCGAAAAGCAATGTCGTGAGGCTGTGAGGCCGTGGTATCACTCCGGTCGAGCCGGCCTATACGTGCCGAAGCATAAAATTATTGGGTAATTACAATAAAAATACAATTATTAAATATTTTATTTTTTAAAGAAAATTCTTCGATATATCCTGTAACCAATATACTACGTATCAAAACACGTAATAATAAAAAAAAACTACCTTAAAATTGGACAAATAGGTTACGACAGATTAAAGCGGCAATTTTTTTTTTATATTAATTTTGTTTTCATAACCAAACATCTAGCAATTGGTCATTTCGGGTGGTTTTGTACGTGAAGTCTATAATGGGGATAGGTATTTAGAATAGCTTCAGCCAGAATAAACTCTCATAAAATATGTAGAGTATTTATAGTCATATTTTCATAATTGTCTACAACTTTAAGATGGAGCTGGAACTAACTACGTACAAAGTTAAAATACTTGATAACTACAGCGCGGGTCGTCTTTGTTATAAAATATTGTATACCTAAGTGATGTAATTAAGTATGGTGATATTATTTATTTATTTGACAATTTATACATAAAAAAAAAATGTAAAATGGCGGACTTAATGCCATGTTCCTTATTGTTATTGTTATATTATTTCCTTATTATCCATTGCCTTAATGGCATTTTCTACCAGTCTACCTTAGGATGATGCAGAAATGAGTGAATAGGTGCACTAAATTTAACTAAAAAAAAAAGAATAGAATAGGTTAGGCTTAAAATATTTATCAGACAGTTGAATGCATTACCTTTTGTCTTTTAAAAACCTACTGCAAAAGATAATTAGGTTCTCCATTCACCAGTTTTTTTTGCACATTTTATAGTACTTCTGTTGTCTTTGTGTCTTTTTAATAAAGGCTTAATGTGACATGATTTAAGTTTATTAGTGGTATTTTTACTTTTTAATGCAAAATATTTCATATCTTTTCCGGACGTTGATAATACCTATATTATTAGGAACACTAAAGACAACACTCAAATTTATTTACGGCGACGATATTTCTCCATCGCTATCGCAGGGGCAACGACAGACACTAGACGCGTATATAAGCAAGTTACGAGTAAATGCGATTTAAGAAACGCTCCCGGAAATTCTCCCTAATATAGTCATCCCTAGTTGGGTACGACGGGAAGAAATAAGCGAAAGGAGATTTATTCTTAAATGCATAAAATTTGAAGGTAAATAGCGTTTTTGTTTGTTTTTCAATGAGCAAATAAATGACTTCCATATTAGTAGTCTGCATATGTTGAAAATTTATACTAAAACGTTATTGTTATATATTCTATGCAATGTTAGGTATTTGTTGAGAGGAGATTGAGAGAAATTATTGTGTGCATAGATATGTTGCAGTGGACTTGTAAAGTCCGTCATATTCTAAAACGTCTGATTCATCAAATAAAGTTCAGCTGTTTTCCTAAAATGTATTAGGCTAAGCCTTAAAAACCAAGAAAGATGTAAAATTTTTTTTATGTTCTAATCCTAATGATGTAGATTTTTTCAATCTCTCGGGAACATTACTGTTTTCGGGATGAAACCCTGTCCTTTGTGCATCTGTCAACGTGTATTGAAATCTAGAAAGAAAGAGAAACATTTATTCTGACATTCATAGGACCGCACACAATTATTACAATAAAAATAAATAAAACTGCAAGTAAATACACCTACCTCCTCTAGCCTTCCTCGATAAATGGGCTATCCAACACTAAAAGAGTTTTTCAATTGAACCAGTAGTTCCTAGTCACGTTTTGCGTTTTCTTTCAATTCGTGTTGTTTGATAAGGGAAGCTCACACTTACATAAAGAAACTAAAATCCCATTTTTACTTACGAAGAGAAAACAAATTCCACTGCTTTTCGACATACGACATCGTAGTATTGTATGCAAAAATATTTTACAATACATACAAACGTAACGTTACATATTGTCGCAACAGATTCGAAGCGCTTCTTGAACCTAATCCGTAACATACCTCGCATTCACCAAACACGTTAAAATGATCAGCCGTAACATGCACTCCGCATGCCTTGAGCTCTGCTAAGACGGGTCAGTTTTAGGCCAAACCATTAAGATTTATACCTAAACCGTAAGCATTCCTACATGCCCGACCATATCGAAAAAAAAGATCGTGGTAAAATAAACGAATTCACACATTTAAAGGATTACCTGAAATTAATAAATCGTGAAAGAAAACTGATCTAGTTGAGTGTTTTCTAATAATAACCGAGAAGTAATTTTGTACATTTCATTGCATTATCTTTACATATACAAAAGGCAACCGTAACTGACTGACAAATCTATAAACGCACAACTCAAACCGCTGAATAGATTGGTTTGAAATTTGGCACACATACTTAGTTAGTATGACGTAGGCGTCCGCGAAGAACGGATTCTTGGAATGTCAATCCTCAAGAAGGTGAAACAGGGTTTCAAAATTGGTATGGAGAAATTATATAAGAGAGATGCATCAATAAAAAAATTGCCGGATTACTCCTGTCAATAAATAAATTAACGCGTGTTGTGTGCTTTTTCAAAAAAAGGAGTTGAAAAGAGTTAAATACTCAAAAAAACAAGAAGGATGTAATTTTGTTGAGATCTGTCGGGATGTTAATCATGCTAAAAATAGAAGGCTAAAACTAAAACTTATCAATCAAAACCAAACTTTAAACTCGGGAAAACACTAGTGTAAAATATGCATGATAATAGTTATTAAAAATTGACTAGTTCGACTAGTCGTACTGAAAACACATATACATTTGTACGAGTACATACTTCTCCTGGTTGGCAAGTAGATTGGATACTCAAATTGTAATATTATGTTGTTAGTCTATTAAACCGATATAAAAATAAAACAGAAGCACAAATATAAAAAACAAAACAAAACATTTTTGATATCAGACTAACTTCACTAAAATTTTAGGTATCGCAATCCCAAATTATTTTAAGATATAACAACAAACAAGACGAGATTAGTAACTTAAATGGCAGTCCTATTGAAATTGAAAAAGTTTAATAATCTCTTTTGTAATTAAGTCAATTCGTTTATATTGCGGGCAGTAGAGGCATTAATCCCCAATCTATGTGAAAAGGCTGGCTACAATCTGCCCTACATTACTAAGCTAAAAATCTACACGATTGAACGAACAGGCGTAAGAAACCTAAACATAAAAGACGGAGATAATAATTTCGTCTGATTGAGTTAAAGATCGTGATCAGGAACCGTTCTTTTGTCTTATCATGTGGCTTATTATATTATTGGCTTAGCAAACACAATTCTGGATGATCGTGAGTATAAACAGTCTCGACAAATATAATAAGGAACGTGTAAAAGTCCATTTGGAGTTAATACAGTAAGATTAAGACAATTCTAAAAGGAAATAAGATCTACAATATTTCAAATATTGCAAAATGAGCAATATGATATAATGAAGGTAGAAATACATTATTTTCTTTTTGAGTCTAAAGGCTGCAAATAGTGGGCGGGGTGGGACGGCAATGCTGCTTGAGCGGGTTGTATGTACTAGTTAATTTAGAAGATGTCACAGAGAGCCGTCGCGCTCTGCGCGCTGGTAGTAAGTACGAATCAACCGCTCAAGCTGCGTCACCACGAGGTGACGCGGCTGATGGCCGTCTTTTGTAAAGTGGAGGAAATAAGCCGTGCCAGATATCCGTTCTTTTAAGTACACTTACTCAATCTACATAAAACTATATAAAAACTATTTGAGTAAGAAGCAAAAATTGTCATGGCTACTATCCCGATTTCGGTTTAAACGGATCCTATTTCTTTGTGCAAATATTGAGAGCGTTTGTATCAGTTGATTTGCTTAGGACCGTTTGTGAAGGTGTAATGTGATTGAGTGCGTTGTTGTATTGAGAGGATTAATAAACAAAACGAGTAGGTATTGCTTTGTTGTAGCTGTTAGGGAATTACTGGTTGTTTTTGTTACTTGCTTTGATTGATGTATATTGTGGGCCGTACTGATGTGGAGCTGTTCTGTCTTATGAAAGCCTCCTGGACACACTGCGCAGGCTACCGAACCAGGCCTGAGACGGAGATACGTTTTTGACGCACCCGCATCTTTAAAGAAGCTGAAGCGGAAAAGAAATGCGTCTTCTGCGGCGCGATTGCCTGCAGTGTGATAGGCTGCCGAAGCCAAAGGAAGCGGTTACAGACTCACATCTTCATCACACACAGCCTTTTTCTATTAACAGCAATAACACTAAGCATCTTCCCTTTGTACCTAAGATGTCGGTCAAATTCACCCGATTTCCATCGCAAATTTCAGTCGCCTACAACTGACTTCATATTACCGATAAAAGACACATTGAATATATTCCAAACACAAATACAGGTAAATCGCAAATAAAATCTTTCAGCAACACTGAATAAATCTATTCGAATAATAAAGTCTAGCTGGAAATTTACTACGAAAATATACAGCGTCTTGCGAATACGTCATAATAGAGATAAAGCCTCAAACACACTGATATAGCTTGGTTTAATAGAAGTAATCGAAAATGTTATTTAAATACGTAATATAATTATGTTGACGTGAATACATACATATCTTTGATTTGCCTGACGTCAGGCCAGGTCCACTCCGCAGTGTAGGTATAAAGCTACAAGTACTCGGCGGAGTCGACTAATCGTGCGGAAATTCAGTGGGTTGCCGCGCGCCGTTCGAAGAAGTACTAACAGTAATGTGTAGTGTACTATTATGTATTCTGTGCTGACGTTGAAATACGTATCCATGTTTCGATTTTAAGTAGAGCGATAATTAAATATTAAATTTAATGATGATTTTCAGAGAGGCAGATAAACAATTTTTTATGGTATAGGGGGTAAACGAGCAGACGGGTCACCTGATGGTAAGTGACGAATCCTGCCACCTGCAACTCACGAATCACAAGTGCGTTCCCGGCCTTTAAGGTGGGAGGGGAAGGGGGAAGAGGGGGTGAGGGTGGGAGAGGGGAAGGGGAGGGGGGAGGTAAGGGTTAGGGCCTCCGGTAACCTCACTCACTCGTCGAAAAACAATGAAACCATTGCTTCACTGCCGGTTTTCTGTGAGGCCGTGCTATAACTCTGGTCGAGCCGGCTCATACGTGCCGAAGCATGGCTCTACAACTAATATTGCAATTATATTTAAAACTGCAATTACATTTAATATTACGTTCAAGATGACAGTCTCAAAACAAAACCAGCCTGTTCACTATTCGACTCTGGTTCTTTACTTTTTTTATAAGGCAAAAGTAGCACTGTCATTCGGTCCTAAGCTACAGTGAGAAACGAAGACATTTAAGTGGTATATAAGTCTGCGGCTCGAAGTTTCGAGACTACGAGGTATCTATCGAAGTCTCGGATTCGCAGCGTCTCAACAAGCTTTGATTCTAGATCGAGTGATACTAGATAAGAAGGTTGTTTGACTTTGTGAGAGCGTCAAATTAAATTGGATGATGCAAAAGCTTCTACATTCACTTTGGTCTTAAGATCAGTATACCCACAATCTTTGAGTTTTAGTTTTTTTTAATGCTAATGATCAACACGATCTATTTAAAAGATGTTATTTATCTTGCTTCGTTGGTATGTGTGATCAGGTTTTGCAACTATTTCTGAAGTGAAAACTTCTATCGTCACATAGTACAAGAGAAAACCATGGCAATAAGAAATTTTTAGAACATAGTTCCTTAAAGCACGTTACACTTCAGACATTCGGCGGATGAGGGCTAGACGGAAAAAAGGGTAACGCAACATAAAATGCTGACCGCTGTAAAGTTTATGCCTCTCGATCTCTCTCTTTCTCTTTTTCTCATAAACCCACTGTTTTTTTTACGCTATCTGTAGATTTTGCGCGACGCTACTGTAATTTAATGTTGGTTGTTTACTAATTATCCATGTATTAGTTCGGGTAACTTACACAGATGGCGTAATTTCGAGTTTTACAATATTTACTATATTTTGATACTATTTGTTTGTTGATATCGTTCTAACCGGGAGTCCCGAAGATACATCACGCGTATTTTATGTTATCCATATATCTATAAAAACATTAACATTATTTTAGCTCACCCCGCCGCCTGTTTCCAGTCTAAGTAACACAAAATAAACTTCACAAGACGAACTGTTAATCCTCTTACCTGAAACAAAGGAGAAATTCGTTAATTTTCATAGCTTGCATTTAACTTTTGTTCAAACGAAAGCCGTTCCTCGAAGGGAGGAGAGACGAGGGGGAGGGATCGACGGCGGAGCCATTGCTCTATACAAAGTGAATGTATTGTCTTACACTTACAGCCATCGTTACTGCTATAGTAGTTAGCAGCGTGGGTTGAGGTGAAAACCAGTAGTGTATGCTTTCACCCCTAGTCGACATAGCTGAGCTCTCTCCAAGCTAAATAAACTCGCAGCTGTCGAGCTCCATAAAAAACAACCTCAACCCCAAGCGTGTACGTTACACGCTTAAAACTTTGAATTACCACTTACTAGTGGTAATTCAATGCAATAAATATCAAGCAATGAATAGAATAAAAATATAAATATAAATATTTATAAATATTTATAGAATGGCGGAGTTTTAATCAGGGGCGGGGGTGAAGGTGTGGCAACGTTCAATTGATGAGGTTAATACGAAAATATCGTTCACTAGCAACCCGCCCCGGCTTCGCATGGGTACAAATTATACACCGAAACCTTCCTCATGAATCACTCTGTCTATTACTGAAAACCGCATGAAAATCCGTTCAGTAGTTTTTCAATTTATCGCGAACAGACAGACAGACGCGGCGGGGACTTTGTTTTATAATATGTAGTGATTATTGAACCATTTTTATAGACATTCAACAACTCTTCTATATGAAAATGCCTATGTTCTAACACTAAGAAAAAAATGTACTTATGAAATAATTAGAAAATATCACAAAGAGACAGTCCCAATCATATCTACAGAAACCAAAAGGTGAACTCGATGTCCGATACCGTGAGTACTATATTATATAGTATCTACTTCTACCACGTGCGCACACAAACACATATAACACACACACACACACACACACACAAACACATATAACACACACACGCATATTTTTTGTGTGATTTCCTTTTCTTTCTTCCTTTGTTTTATGTTTTAGTGATTTTAGTGTTAAGGGGTAATACACTGGTTTCTGCAATACAATTTTTCACTAGCTCAGGGGCCAGGGATTCAAAGAACTGTATCAGAAACAAATCTCAATTAAGATATTCATTATAGTAATAGTTGCTGTGTTCACTTCGTTCCATGTCTATAACTTCGAGACTATGTTTGTGTGTTCAGATTGCAGCATTCAGCTTTTAGCATCTTACATTAATACAGAGATATCTTAATAAAATAACGTACAATTATGCATTTGATCAGGTACGGCGCGTTAAATAACAAGAAAATGATGTTGTGAGCGCTAAATCATTTGCAGTTTTATATAATTACAATAATAAATAAACCCGCATAAGCTTTGAGTTTTTCATTAGATCGTAATATGTATAAATTTCAATGGATCATATACGTGATATATAGTAATATAATAAAGCTGGAGCTATCAGTTGGATTTAAAAAACATGTTTTTGCACCTGATGAAGGTTTAGGTGTACAATTTAGTAGGGTTTTGTAAAAATTTGCTGAAATATGACGACGATTGTTGAAGATGTCAGAAAAAATCATGCCAACTGGAAGCTTTACTGGCGGTCGCCGCGTAAACCAATAGAATTGTACGAAAACAATGTATTACGGAATTATTCCTCATAATAATAGCTATTACAATAAAGCAAAGCTATATGTCTATCTTCTAAGATTAACACACAATTACGAAAAAATGTAGACATAATATGCTCTGTTATCCATGCGGAGCCGGGGCGGATTGTAGTAGCGGGGTAGTTGTAATATAAACATATTTAGTGCAATAAAACAAAAACGAAATCTAGCGCATCACTCATTAGCATTTGGTGTCAAACCTAGTGCGACAAATCATAAAGACAAGCTTTTATGATTTCACATTATTATCTACGACCACAGATCAAACTGCACATTCCCGGCTTTACGTCATAGTATGATACAAAGTTGATTTAGTGTCTAAAACTAACTGTACAAGCCGGGGCGTTAAAACAGTGTATAAATCTTGTCATTTGTAGTGTTTTAGTTGCAATGTCGTATTAAAAGCTGTTTGTTATGTAATAGACAATGATTTAGAAGTACTGTTGAATGACTAGAGTATGTATTATGTGAGTATGAATACCTTATGTCTATTACAAACTTGTTTTTACAACACTTTTCACATGTTTTAGGACTTTTATCCTTTGTTTTTAACCCTTTTAAATCTGTAGCTGGCTGGCATCCAATTAAACTAAACTGATCACATTCATGTAAACTACTAAATGTAGTTTTATTTAAAACTAGCAGCGCCCCGCGGTTTCACCCGCGTAAGTCCCGATCCCTTGTGAATATCGGGATAAAAAGTAGCCTATGCGTTAATCCAGATCTCCAGCTATTTACATACTAAGTTTCATCGCAATCGGTTCAGTAGCTTTAGCGTGAAAGAGTAACAAACATCCATACATACTTTCATACATCCTCACAAACTTTTACGTTTATAATATTAGTAGCATAGATAGACATATCGGAAAGGAACACATAAAGCAAGTTTTATCGCAATCGGTTCAGTGTAACAAACATCCTTCCATCCATCCATCTATTCATCCATCCATCCCACCACTTTCACATTTATAATACTAGTGGGATTTTGTTTTTTGCAGGTTTTTAGTATTAGATTTAGTTAAATACTAGATTTCACCAAAGACAGTAAATGCTGATTTTGGGATTGACGAAATAGAATGGATAGATTTTATTGATATGATATTTTATTCTGAAACTTTAGTTCTAATTTTTTAATGTTTACTAGATAATCCAACTAAATTAGCGTTTCACATCAGACTAAGAGATAATTGCCTGGCAACTCGTGTAAGTAAACCTTTATTTCGGCTTTGTAAATATTGTCTCAAAAGTCTCATAAAATCTCGTGTCCGCGTCTTAAGATATTCAAGGTCAAAGGTCACAAAAATCGTTTTTCTTTTTGCAAATATCTCGCGTTCTAATGATGTTGACTACTACTACACAATTGTAGAGCATTATCTTGAACATCTGAAGACGCGGACACGAGATTTTATGAGACTTTTGAGACAACATTTAGAATGCCGAAAATAATAATTTATATGAGTTTCCAGCTTATTTATCTTTCATTCTAAGGTTGACCCTCTTTTTTAACCGACTTCATTAAATTTATTGACTAGACTAAGAACATCCTTCGGAGTATTATAAATTGTTCAATACAAAATAATCATTAAAATTTGTTCATGAAAGACGAAAACATCGCGTAGCATATCAACAAAAAACCAATTAAGGACCTTTTGGAATTAATATTGAACTTTCATAACATTTTGAACTTTATGTGTACGTCTGTAAACATTTAAATCTATTTTTATTTCCTTATATTCCTCATTCAACATTTTCCTATCTTAAAGCAATTCCTTTCCGATTCTTCGAACTTTGATAACAGACCTAACTTTGATAATATTCTGAACTTCAGGATGACTATTAATATTTAGCTGTAAAAGTGCTGTAATGGAGACCACGGACCGGAAAACGCAGGACGTCCATTATCGCGGTGGACAGAGACCTGGTAAAGACCCCAGGACGTCGGTGGATGCAGGCCGCTTCCAATCGGTCTTCTTGGAAGTCATTAAGGGAGGCCTATGTCCAATAGTGGACGTCCTATGGCTGAAATGATGATGATGATGATGATGTAAGAATTATTAAATCTATGTTTATTTAATTAGATTATTTATTAAATGTTCTTATATTTTAATCCAATAACTTCACGATCTAGCAGTTTTATGTAAACAATAAAAGCAAGGATTTCCTGGCACTGTCTTTTTCATATAATTGTGCGTCATTATCTTTGTTAATTTGCATGTTGTCTATGAATGTGTTGAGCGACTTCCTGCCTTCGTTGTGAAAATAGTTTTATTGACACGTTAATATTGCAATAACCAGCTTTATTTGTTTTGGTGTCTCTGATTGTGTAACAAATATGTCGGCTAAGATTAGTTCGTCGTTGTAGGTTAAATTAGTACACATCAATATAATAAAGCGAAGCTCGTTAGCATTTTTTTAGATTATATATAATGTTTTCTAAGAATATTTATTTTTGTAGTACAAAGTTCGTTAGTAAATAAATCGTTCCAGTTGGTTCCAGTGACGTGAAAAAAAAATTAGAGTATAATATGTAATATTTATAGTTTAAATTTTGATAACATTATGACACGTGTATTGTATAGTTACTTTAAACCTTTTAAGTCTAGGATACTTTACTAACAAAACCGAAAGAAAAAAAAATTTTATTTGTTTGTATTAGAATCTGACTGACTACTAGAGACAAGACATTTCATATTATTTCGCTTTCACCATTCACAATTTTTTACTGTCTTAAAAATTCAAACTTTTTTTGCAACTCAATAACCTCCTTCATTTTTGCAACATGAGTGGAAATGGTAAGTTGCATTCTAGTGAGATGCTAGAAACATATTTCTTAACAAAATCCATGGCAATGGTTATTCCGGAGCACTCAGCTATAGGAACCATGACAAATCCCTGTAAGATTTTAGTCAGTTCAAAATGGATTTATTAAAAACCGAAATCTTAAACCCATCCACACAAAAAAAAACTGTCAGTCGTAGGAATGCACGACAGAAGTGAAAATATAACTTATATATATCATACATATACACACACACATCCGACATCCGTATATATGTATCTGGATGCGACGGTCACGCGAGATCAGTGTTTTTTCCAAATACCAAAAGTGCCCAACGTGTTTCTTTTTCTTTCTTCACTTTCTTCTTTCACTTTAAGAAACTATTGCATATATATATAACAAACAGTAGACCTTAATGTATTATGACGACGTATCAAACCTATTTGAATTTAAACTAGACCTAGACTAAAACGAGCCGCAAGCAGGACTTGGGCTGGACAAACAACAACCCAACAAATCTGAACATTTGATAATCCTGACTTTTAGCGCGACAGTTGCTATATCGGAGACAAAGGGTACTTATATAAACATACAGCACATTTTACGTCCGGTCAGACACCAAGTAAATGGGCCTATCTGCATTGAAAGTTGTTTGGTAATGGAAAAATTTTTATGGTTGAATATGGTTGGAAAGGTTCCGACGGCCTATTGTCACAAATCTTTCTAGTAGGTGACATTAAATGCACATATTATTAAAATTTATTTGTTGACATCAATGTAAGGCTCGCCTAAAGCTAAGCTGTTACTTGCTGTAGCATACAGACGCTTGCTTGACCAAAGGTACTGTTTTATTTATTAAGTAGGAGTTCACCGCAGTTTTTCCCGCGTTTGTCACTGCGCCGCTCCTATGAGTTGCACGGCAATATTAGCCCATAACCTTCCTCGATAAACAGGCTTTCTGAAGGGGAATTTTATAAACCGGACGAATATAACACGAAATAAGTGCGTTGCGAAAAGATTACTCCAAGGGCATTTTGCAATAAACCCGGTCCGGATTGCCATTCTTTTAATGCGAATGTAATGCAGATCAGAACAACAAGAAGCGAATATGAATCCGTTCAGTGGTTTTTGAAGTTACCTCGAAGACACAAAAATACAGACGCTTCACTGAGACTGCCTTTTATGGAATAAATGAATAAATAAAAAAATATTCGTTTGAGTTATTTTTATAATAAAATAAAAACAAACTTGAAAGAAGACCACAAACCACATATATTTTGTGAAACATAACAACACTTAAATTTACGACGACATACACGCCACATGTAGCGGTTAACGACGACACACTTTATAAGCGGTCATTACGCGAAATGTACACTGTACTAAGTGATTTGTACAAAACGGCGTCGGCTGGTTTTCATAATCGCCGAAAGGTCAACGGTCGAGTTGCGGAAGGTATATACTTACCTTTTTTTTAAGAATATTTTTTCAATATCATTACGATATGCATTTACGAATATTCTTAAGAAAAAGCCTTGGTATCGTAAGTGCTTGTGTAAATATTGTCCGTGTTAATAAACTTGACATATTTTATTTTAATAAGTGTATTATGTGTGGCACAAATGTACGTGCTTGTGTATGACGTTTGAAAGCAATATAGTGTGTGTTTTTCAAAAATATCATGTTTGAATGCTTATGTTTTGTCTATGTCTGTGTTCTACTGAATACATTAGAATATGCCTTTGTGTTTGAAGAGTTAGGTTGTGACTTGTACGAACTATTAAGCACGTTAGAGGCTGGAGGTGGAGGCTTCGGCTGTTTTAGGATTCCGAAAAATAAATAAACAGGCCTTTAACGATGACTTCGTAATTCACTTTTCTATCTGTCTGCCTCTATACTGACTCTTACTCAAAGACGTATCAAGTTGAAGTAAACATCATATGCTTACCTTAGGGTTGTAAAAAAAATAGCTTCTAAGTAAAAGAAAAAATAATATGTACCTTTGAGGCATATTTCCACACTCGCGATTATATCGTAATCTATAGGTTACTTCCCGTTTACCTGATCTCGACCTCAAATTTGGCAAGGCATAACACGGAAGAATTGTGTTCTGTAGACTCAAACGGTTAACCAATGCGACTGTACCAAATGTAAATATTTATTCGTTACGTAGGTATATGCTGGTTTGTATTTGAACTTACGATCGTCTTGTCTGCGAATATAATAATAATTTATGGATTTCGTACTGTGCATGTGTGAATAAAGCTTTCTGTTTCAGCAGAAGGTTGTTTTTCTTAAAATAGTAAGTTACTAAAAATGAAAGGAACTGTCTATTTATACATAAATGTATAATACATTATTTTACGGGTCAGTAAAGGACTCTCTATTTTTGAGAATTACGAATTACGTGGTTTAATTGTTGTACTCACGGTTCCGTGTACGAGTATTTTGGGGATGCCCGTCTAGTTTAGGCCTTAAAGGGGCTATTCATCAAGGCGTGAAGCGACCTGTCATAAGGAGTTCCTATTTATAGACTACAAAAAGGACTCAGCACTGCGCTAGACAGGACTGCTTTTTCTGCATGTTTTTACATCACAGACACCAATTCCATATTTTGAACATGTGCCAAGTCATATAAATGATTTTGTTAGAAAACTCCCGGGATCGTAGGGAATTAACTCTGTCTCACCGGGATTGTACAATAACAAAATTAACAAATACAACCATACAACCAGATAGACTGCAGACTTTTTCTTCCTTCGAGACTTGAACACTTATTATTTCGTATTTGTTGCCGACTGTATCGCATAGACCTGTGGGCTGTGAACTGTGGAGGGTATCGCAGAGACCAGAGCAGACTGCCTTCATCAAACCATACCAAGTACCTTCATAAATATAAAAAAATAGTGTCACGTTGTTTTTTCGCGATTTGACTCCTAAACGAATTCTGATTTTAATTATATTCTGCACCCTGTATGCAGTTTGGTCCAACTTGAGAGATAGGATAGTTTTTATCTCAATTAAGTCTTAATATTTTTTTTTGCAAATTACTTAGCCACAGTAACGCGTGGCCGGTTAGCTAGTCTTCTCTGTATGAATATGTGAAGAGCAATCCCACAATTTTTTGTACGCCTTTTAAGCAATTTTGAATACTTAAAGGTTATACACAGGGTGTTAATGAAACGCTCCCGAAAACAGATGATAGTACTAACGGTATCTTTCATGATGGGTCAGAAAAAAATCGATCTCGATGAATTTTTTTTTAGTTTTATTTTGAGCATGCACGTTAGTACAGCTAAATGCAATGATAATTTCATAAAAATAAATCAAAAACAGCTGACACTCGGGTCAAAGGACGCGCGGGCGCATAAGGCCACGCGAGTTCGACGCCCGCGCGTCCGTTGACCGGAGCGTCAGCTGTTTTTGATTTATTTTTTGTGAAATTATCGTTTCATTTACCTATACTAATATGATGGAGCATGAAAACTGCTAATAAAAAACTGTAAAAAGATAGTTTTTTTTCATCAGGATCGATTTTTTTTCTGACCCATCATCAAAGTCATCATCTGTCTGTCGTCTGTCTTCGTTTTCGGGAGCGTTTTACTAACAGCCTGTATAGAAGTGCAAAAAGCTAAAAATTGTATTCAATATGTGCTATAAATTTAAGAATTGTGACAAAACGGCTACAAAAAGCCACAAGGGTCCAGTATATATGTTGACTTGTCACGGTACGCAAATTTTATACAATGATGGTTCTAGTTATACTGGTTAATGACATAAAACAAAACATTGGAAGTTAATTAATTTGATCACCAGGCGATCTCCAGTTCATATTAAAATATAGACAGTAAGCATGTCAACGTCTTCCAACGACAGACACCCCTTCAACATTGAAGAGTCCTCTTTGGGGGCGAGCTTATTATGTATCACTGTTAACACCTCTCATTTACAGTACTTGAAGAACATCCTACAAGAGATTATTTACGATACTGTATGTTATTGTAATAAACCTAAACCTGACTTATGACATTATTGCTATAAATTGGTTATATGGCTCTAACGTCAAATTAGACATAAATTCATATACCGTGTAAGTTATTGCGTCAAAGGTCTTTGGTGTGTATTTCACGAAATATAAGCCAGGAATATTAGCGCACGCGTAACCTTTTGTGGAAGTATTCTTGCCACTTACTTTTGTGCTTGAAAACAGTCTTTCGTGAAAAGAATTTATAAGTCACAAATAAAGTATGTATTTGTAAACATTACTTTAGGTATAAGAGATAGGAGGCTGTTTAAAAATGTAAGAGTAAGAAAGATCGCATTCTACCTGAGTGACTTTATTTTTAACTCCTGACGCAAAAAGGAGTGGTGAAGTTTAACGTGTGTATGTCTGTCTGTGGCATCATAGCTCCTAAACAGATGGACCGACTTTCATTTACTTTTTTTTGTTTGACTGCTTACTTGATTGAGAGTGTTATTACTACATATTATAAAACAAAGTCCCCCGCCGCATCTGTTCACGATAAACTCATATAATTTTTTTCGGGCTAGGAATATTGAAGAAAGTTGCTATTCCGGAAATTGGGTTGTGCCCAATATACTGGCAACATGCTCGTACGATATTGGAATTTTCATTTATTACGTCAGTGATTAAATAACCTTTTAACGGAGTACAGTTCCTTCATCAAATATCAAAGACTTAAAAAAACTATTTTGGAATCTTCTTACATACCACTCATAATAATATATAGTTTCAATACACACAAATCTTAATACATTTCGCACACAATGTATCCTAAATTCTAAAGCAAAAGTGTACGTCATACATTCATTTCACGAAGAAAGACCACAAACTAATACACATAAAAAATGCGACGCCCTAAGAATGTCATTAGGTCATGTCGGCCGTATGAGTAATTGACGCTCTTAAGGAGACTGCATATTAGACAATAGGTTCGCAGGTTATATGGTGTTAGCAGGTATGACACCGCGATGGCATTTCGTCGTTTAGGTTAATGTACATAACTGCGACATTGTGACAATGTTGTCACATAATGCAAAACGCAAATTGGCTAAGAATCTCTAACACTCCTGACTGCTTTGTCTCCTACCACAAAAAAACGTATTCAGTAACAGCTAATTTGTCATTGGTGTTTTCTAACATTTGAACCCACTTTTGCCAATAAAACAGCGGGTTGAAAATTGCAAAGTCAAAAAATATGTCTACTAGTTTTTTTTATTGAGTCTGTATCTATTCAAGATATTGGTAAAGTTCCTCGTAAAACAAGTGTCTTGATGGATAGTTACTGTAAACATGCATTGCATACTTACGTGCAAACATAGACTCATTAAAACTGTTACAATCAGTTTTTGAAGTGAAAACTTCTTTAGCGGCGTTGTGCACTTTTTGGGATGGGTAAAAAATGTTAAACTCACGTCAGGACACGTGACCTGATCGAAAATTCGTAAGACGGAGCCGAGTTTCTTATATTTAAAAATAACATAACATTCGAAATTCAAACATTTATGAGCGGCCAGGAGCGCAGAACTTCCAGTGTACCCTACGTATACATTTAGATATATTTTTACCTACTTTTTATTTTTAACCTAATTATAAATATACAGATGTGTGTGTGTGTGTGTATATGGAAATACATTGTGAAGTTATGTTTTCACTTCTGACGTGCAGTCCTACGACTGACTGTTTTCTTTTATATGAATTCACATAAAAGATTAACATATTGAAGCCCCAAACTTTATCGTAGATCTCTTTTTGAATGTTCCTGCAGACTGTTTTTGAATGTTCATGCGATGAATAATGCGCGACAAAATCGATAGGTGTATCACCCCCCTAATGGTACTTTGAAAACACGGCCTTTACAGACGACTGACTTACAAAGTTTATTACATGTCAAGCTTTTACAGCTTTCGGCACGATAATTTACTTTTGTCTAACTTGACGTCTGGGTAAATCTGAATATAGTAAAATATGCGCAGTAATTAGTTAGAAACTTGTTAGATGTATTGGCTTAGATAATAAATACGTACTTTCAAATAATGGTGTTGGGAAACTAAGAAATATAATACGAGAAACATAGATGATGAAAGTATGTAGTTATCTGGATTCATAGAGCCAATGAATGAAGTGTTTTTGTGAACAACAAAGTTGGTAAACAAGCATACAGTCTGTCTGATAGTAATCAGTTACCAATGATACTCGCTATTTTATTTTTTTTTTTATTTTTATTTTATTATTTTATTGCTTGATGCTGTTTCTTCTGCTATTCAGTACCAGAAGGAACAGTACCAAGCTACGCAAGTCGTGCTGTCTAACTGCACTCTTCTGTAAGTGGGAGAGCCATGCTTCGCCACGTATGTGCCGGTTCGACCAGAGTGATACCACGGCCTAACAGAAAACCGACAGTTAAGCAATGTTTTCATTCTGTTTCGCCGAGTGAGTGAGGTTACCGGAGGCCCTAACCCTTCCCTCTTCCTTTTCCCCCTCTTCTTCCCCCCTTCCCCTACTCCCACCATAAAGGCCGGTAACACACTTGTAGTCTTGGTTTGCAGGTGCCCATAGGCGACGGTAGTCTTTTACCATCGGGTGACCCGTCTGCTCGTTTGCCTCCTTTCCAATAAAAAAAGTGCTCAGCTAGGCAGCTTCAATTCGAGCAAATTCTACTGGCATGTTGGTGTAATGGCTAGTGATCTGATTTCTGCAGTCAGAGTTCGTGAGATGGTTTCCGACCCAAGATATATAATTGTGTAATGAGCACGATCATTTGTTCTGTGTTTGTGTGTAGTTTATCTATAATATGCATGTATGTAGTAATAAAAAAGAAGGTTATCAACAGTCTGGTTACCATAGTACAGGCTCTGCCTAGTTTGGGATTAGACGGCCGTGTGTGAGGTGTGAATATCTCATGTGCTGCTCCTAATTCTGGTATCACATATTATACATAAAAAAATAAACATTGTCAGAACTCGTGTAGTATCACCAGTCACTGAGTGTCCGGTTCAACTACCCAGCCACAGTTGTAATGTCAAAATATTGCTCCTCTTTGATGCTCAAGAACCCTTTCAATAAATATCTAATATATTATGTTAGTATAATTATACCTTCTTACCTTCTAAGGTTGTAAATAACCTGTAATAATTATATACCACCATATACTCGTATATATATGACGGCCAGGGTAAATACTCGAACAGGTCTTTGAATCTCAAACGACAAACTGTCGACCGAGGTCATTTCTAGTAATGGACCAAAGGTAATAAAAAAGATGCATCCTCCATTACAGAGAGCCGTTGGTTCTAGTTCCCAAGTGAACATTAGTGCCAGGCGAGATGAGTAATAAGTTCTCACAAATATTAGACAGTAAACCGACCATATTGTTGACAGCTGTTGTTAGCAATATAGTTTACTAAGGTTAAATGGACAATAGAATCACGAGTGTTCCTAAACTTAAATGTTTTTTGAAGTGCTTGCGTGCTGCTTTAGGCATGTTGGGCACTTTTTGTATGGGGGAAAAAGCACTGACCTCGCATGAGCGTCACGCTAAGTTGAAGTGAAAACTTCTTTAGGCACGTTGGGCACTTTTGGTATGTGTGAATAGTTTTGACTTCTGACGTGCAGTCCTACGACTGACAATTTTTTTTCTATAATATATGAAATAATAAAACTTTACACGGTTCTTTTCGCGTACCGACATCTAAAAGCTTTAAGACCGGCCTTTAAAAACGTAATCAGTGTTAGGTGGATATATGCTGTGCTGATATAAAAGCCCAGATGTTATCCTGTGCGGTTGAAAAGTACAGTACAGGATACCTTACTTTCGTTTTACTTTTTTTATTATAATAATGATATATTTCGTAACACAGTACGTGTTTTGCGCTGTATGTAAGTAGATAACCGAATGAAAAGGCTTTCTTTTATGTTTTCTGTTTTAAAATCACGATTTACGATAATAGAGTAACTCTTCAACGAAGGGGGGAAATAAACCGGCGATAACCACACGATTTTGTCACAGAGTAGATAGCCCAAAAGTTGTTATACGCCCTTACATTGACTAGTTCAGAAAACTCGACAGGATTTGGCCCTTTCTCAGGAAACGTGCAGCCTCAGCTTGTTATTTAAATAGATGGCTGGCGAGTGCGTCATGCTCATACCGTTGGTTGGGGCTGGTCATCTCTGAACTGCTATTACTTACATATACTAGTAGTTTGCGCGACTGTTTATAGTTTAGAACTTCTCTATCTTCACATTTAATTTGCGCATATAAGCAATGTAACTAGAGACTTGTAAAAACATGTTGAAAAAGAGTGTCCTTGGAGTTTCTTGTCTGTTCTTCTCCATAGTATCCATGTATTGGAAGGGGCAACTAGCTTGTCGACTGATTTAGTCTGACTATTACTCCTGACAATGCAAAAATACCTATAATGGGTTTAACTGAAATAAAATTAAATCATTTTGATCTTTGATTTTGACTTTAACTTTACCGCACAGAGTTTACACAAGTTCACAAGCGTCCATGCTGACGACTGACAGTGGCGTACAAGTATGGACGATAAGTTGCATGCGACTTAAGATAATCAATGTTGCATACGTCTGCCGCAAGTCGAATAAAAAAGGTGAAGACGCAAAATGAATATGAAAGTGCACTGGTGCGGACGTAATTTAAGTCCTGCTTTTCCTACGACGCAACGCTGTTCAACTATAGCCCGTAGGCCATCGCTCATGGAGGGCGGAGAGGGTTTAGAGGTTTAAAACGCCTAAAGTATATCTGCAGAACGGAAACCTCATAGTAATAAGTAAGAGTAAGTATAAGAGTTAAAGAAAAATGAAAGAGAAAAATTGTTCTGGGGAGTCCGTCTTTTTCGCCGTAGTTAATTCGTCAAAAAAAAAAATAAGTAACTTCCTTTCAGTATAACCCATAAGAAGCAACATCCAACAGTAACGTTTGCGTTGTTTCTAGACGTCAATATTGCTTTTTATTGAACGTAAACTTTGAAGTCACTTTTATTTCTTCATTGTCCTTTTATTGGACAATAACAAACGGTTAGATATTGCAACAAGTAAAATAAATGTAACTTAGTTCGTTAATATTTTCTCTACTCAAGCGATCGTAAGTTAGACCCAGACGACGGGCATTGGATGACCAATATACATTTTATATAAATCTAATTATATATTTATATAATCCTAACTAATATTATAAGTATGTTTTTTTATGGTATAGGGGGCAAACGAGCAGACGGGTCACCTGAAGGTAAATGAGGACTACCCATGGCCACCTGTAACTTAAAAGTCACAAGTGCGTTGCCGCCCTTTAAGGTGGGAGTGGGGGAAGAGGGGAAGAGTGGGGGAGGGGGGGAAAAGTGAGAAGAGTTAGGGCCCCCGGTAACCGCCGGAAAGGCAATGCAAGCATTGCTTCATTGCCGGTTTTCCGTGAGGCCGTGGTATCGAGCGGCGTCGAGCCGGTCCAAACGTGCCGAAGCATGGCTCTCCCACATTAAGAATGTATGTTTATTTGCTTATTTGTTACGCTTTTTAGCTTTTAGCCTTCACTAAACCACCGATCATAGTGAAATTTTGTTTACACGTTAATAAGGATACGAAAAAGGGCAGATCATCCAGAAATTTTCCGAGGGATATCTGAGTTACCAAAAAACCTAGTTATTTATAAAGCGTTTGTTATTAATTATACTTTTAGATTCTATAGCCAAATAGGAACACTATACTTTGCTGTAACGCACTGTTAGTCTGTAGAAGTAACTCTAACCTACAGAAGTTCGTGTATAAACGATCTCTACAGTGTTCTACTGGTCAGTAGGATTATCGGAGCTTCATAGGAAGTATTATTGTACGTTTTGCGAGTTTTTTTTTTGTGGTTTAAAAAAAAGATAGGCAGCGGTAACCGCCAAAATCAGGAAGGCCCTACGTTTGTTTGTCCGGTAGCGTTAAATCAACAGCAGTTAAATCATTGTAGGTGTAGCGCTGTGTCTCTATTTTTCACTGCTACCAGATACCTTTTTTTTTTTGTAACGAGGTGGGAGATCCTCATGGATGTCCTACGCCCTTGGGGGGGAACTGAAGGGGTCTGTCGGACTCTTACCGACTAAAAACCACCCCGGTGTTCCACTGCTTGCCCATGATCGTGCTAACGGATACCTATACGAAGCATATTCTTATTGTTGTGTTATCTACGGTACAGAACACAAATAATATAATCTTTGTACATCGAAGGTTTTTAATTTGAAAAGAACTACCATATGGTATTATAGAAAGATGTGGTGAGATTTTAGGAGCGTTATGTGAAGTCAGCAAATACTTGATGATGATGAGGGTTGAAAAAAAATAGCATTTGGAAAAAAAAAAAAATTTTTCTTCTAACGCTTTTCCTCATGTAGTTGCAGATTTCTAAACAACTCATTATGAATTTTCACGTGAATTTATTATGCAGAACTTTTTAGAAAAATCTGGACATTCCACCAACATCCTTAGTATTAAATATTTAAGTTTCATTCATGTCAGCCTTCTCTCATACGAAATATTACCTTTATCGGTCAATTCTCAAGTTTAATATTTCAGTTTCAAAATCAGATTTCTGTATTAAAAATCATAAAATTGTTAGCGCCAAATGTTATTCACGGGCTCCACTATACGACCCTAAAATATGACCACACCTTTCTGTAACACCCTGTATACAGCGTGTAAGTTTGAGATACGCGAAAAACTTACAAAAACCTCGTTCCGTTTAGATATACTTATCACAATACAAAAGTCAGTTCATCATAAAAATGCGAGATTAAGAATTTATAGTCATTAGTTTCATTTGGTGCGACGCAATGAACGCGATATTCTTTTTCTGCGGTACGGTACTGATTGCTTTGCAGTTTTTGGCCGCATGGGGTATTTATTAAATTTTTTTTTGGTCAAATGTTCTGTTTACTCATTGTGATATCACTTTTAACCAAAAAAAAAAAATGAATTTTCAGGCAGAAAATTCCAATGATTTTCCAATCAGAATGATGGTGTGAATACACACACTATTTCAGTATTGGGTACTATGTTTCTTACACCCTGTATATTATAGTTACTAGTTTTTCCAAAACCAATTGACGTGTCTTAACTCATCAGTAGTAAATCTCTGCAAGTTGAAAATCAAGTTATTTGCAGGTCAATCTGCAGTTCAGATGCCATCGATGCGCTCTCAGCTATAATTGTATTTCCAGGTCTTCCTTTCCGAGCTGAAAGATCTGCGATGTAAAGTGGAGTCATTAAAACGCTTTTACCATAAATGGATTTAAACTTTCCATCAACCCTTTCTCATTAAGTTTGACCTTCGTTTTGCTAAATACTTAACTTACGGATGAATCTAAAAACAATTATATTCTTAATGTACTTCGACTGAAAGTCGCTTGAAAGATATACAGACTAACCCAACTGACCTAAACTTATCGAGAGCATCAGTTTTCGGAATGCCGAGCTTATATGATTATTCACCTTATTGTACTCTAAACTTGGTTTTGAGGAGAGTCTCAAGTTCGGGACGTTCCCTTGTTTTGGTATATTCTATTAAGGCAAGTGTACGAACGTGTTTAACATAGGCTCCATGGAATAACCTCTCTGCTACATATGAGCAACGGATAAAGAGCAAGGCTTTACGGAGTAAATTAACATTCATAGGCTGTGGTTATTTTCTGGCCTATGCTTATGTGACTTATGTCCCGTCCCTGTATTTTGTAGTCCAAATAAAATCTATTTAAACGGAATCCCATTCAAGAAATACTATAAAATACACATTTTATCTCATCTTGAACATTAATTTATTTCTCTTCAGCGAGATCAAACGAGGAGAACACCTATGCTACTACATCTAAAACATACAGCAAACATCTATCACATAAATTACTTCTGGCGATTACATGAATATTTTAAGCAGTGTTGGTGACCCAGACGATAATTCAAGGCTCTAGTTGTAATGTCTTCATGCAATCCAGGTGAGAATTTAAGAAGGGGCCTTTGTATATATCTCTTTTAATTACTATTACGAATGTTAGCAACAACCTCACAACTATTACTATAAACTATTAAATTCACTAAATATAGTAGCCGTTATAAAATGTAAATGCCGTAAATATGTAGTTCGTACCTCGATTCGCACTCAAGTGACAGTTGCATCTTATAATGCACGCCTAGCGTTTTATCACCCCACCACTGCTGCCATTCGTCAGACGGACCAATGATGTGACGTCACCAGTATAACTAGTCATAAAAATGTCTATTAATTCATTAAATAGTGGACTGTTTTATCATCTATAGTTTAACCCTTATTTTTAATTAAATAAATATGAGTTTTTGATGTGGCGATAACACGAATATGTTTTGTAGAACAAACGAAACTTCATTCTAACACAGAAGAAAAGAAAGAAAAAAGACAGACTGCAGATATTTTTAAACAAGTGACCAATCTTTTAATATATTTCTTTAAGAAACCTTTCTGGATCTTGTAGGTAGATTATTCCATAGTATGAGGATCCATTAAAACAAAGTATTTGTGTTTCGCACCTTATTTGTTAACAAGTCAAAAATTAAGACAGTCGAAGGCAGTAAAGAAGGTCTTGACATATTTAAATCGGGCCTAATAAATAAGTTAAATTCATACCGGATCCATCTCAGTCTAAGAGGCTTAATGTACTTAAGAGATGTACTAAAATATATTAATGATTTAACACACTAATAAACTAGTAACAACGTTAAACCCTTCCTTTGAAGTTTTAAGTAGCTGGGAACCGTTCTGAAATCTGGTTATTCTTGGAACAAAAGGGAACTACGGAAGTATAACATTTGCAAAATTTTACACAAAACAAAAAGTCCCTTATACTCAAACATTGAGTTGTCATACGTTTTGAGGGAGTATGATTACCAAACGTTTCTGTCAAGCCAGGAGCCAGGTTCATTGAGTTGAGCCATAATTAGTCAAGTAGTTCTATTAAACGCATAATATATTTGGTAGTTCTAGAGTTTTAATATCAACTTAATTAATATTATAAATGCGTTAGTTAGTTTGTGTGTTTGTTTGTTACGTTTTCATACCTTAACCACTCAACCGATCAATTTTGCATACACGTAGTCCAGGGTACAAAAAAGGATATAGGATACCTAACAACCTATAGGTACTACTCTTCCCAAGGGATAATAAATGACAAAATCTGCATTAAAGGCAGCAAAGCCGCGGGCGACAGTAAGTTACATATAAATACGAAATACGATTGTCGGTTTGTTCTTCCTTCACTTCCTTAAACAAAATTTAATTGATGAAAAAAAAACAAAATATTAAATTACTTTTAAATTTTCTCGCTAAAATACTCGCATTGCATTTGATTACATCACTAACAATTAACTGTCAGATCTTCATTGACTTGTGTAAGCAAAAATGTAGTTAAAATTACGATAACAATTGACAGCTGTCAGCTTGTTCATCGGTCAATGACGTATTGGATCTGGTTGGCGTTTGCACACGCGATAAAATTTACTATTTCAGCCTTTTTCAATCCGTTTTAATATATTTATTATTTATGGTTCCATTTTAAATTTAAAAAAGGTGGTGTACGTTTTTAAAAGATCACAATATTAATCAATTAGTTACATTATGAGGGAATATTTAAATTTGTGTTAAGTTAAGTGTCATCCCTATTGCGCAATTATATTTCAGGTGTTTAACATTTACAGTTATGATGTCACAGAAACACACAACATTGACCTATGTCGTGGGAGTAACCCTTTTACATTTATTACTTTATGAAACGTAGTGAATTCATTACAGGCTCCTCAAGTTCACTCTCTAGCGGTTCTATCGAAACTGTTCCATTTTTATGTGTTCGCAATTTTTTTAAAGTAGTGGATTTTAATACCCGTTTTATAGTCCAATAAAAAAACTTAGCTACAGCGAAGCGTAGCTTTGATACCTAGGGTGAAAGAACGCACATTTCAAATGTTTAATGTTTACATTTTTGCTTGTGTATTTTAATGGTTGATACCTTAATTTTTAATATAACTACCTTGCATAACTATATCAAAGCTTCAAAATGAATAAGCTTCTCTTTTCTTACATATACAAGAAAGTCTGTCAAGACATGCATCGAGACAGAGCTATAGCGACAAGATTCATTACGTTTTAAGGGTCCTAAGTTTAAGGTATGTTTGATTCCAATACATACATATATGTCAGAAACGCCTTGGGCACGAAATTTTAACTATAGTTGACACAAGACCACATAATACGTCGCTGTTGCGGGTGTTGCGTGGTTTAAGTTTGTTCGAGTACACTCCCAAAGGATATGATGGGCTGAATGGAGAATGAATTAATTTAGGTGGCCCATTCTAGCGTTGTTGCGAAGCATTAATGAGATTAAGTAATCTCTTTATTTTCCGGTGTTTTAAAGTATTTAGCTGCTTGTTTCTGCATTTCCAAATGTCCAGAAAGTGCACTCGCCAGTACCGGTAAATCTTTGGTGCTAACTGTTCTATATGTCTTTTGGAACGAAGTTCCTTATGGCGCGTTGCGAAAGGGGGCTAGACGAAAAAAATTAAGACCAAAAGTTGTAACGACACTTTTTGACACGTAAAAGAAATAAAATTTTATTACAATTCCTTCACTAATTAATCGAAAGGAACTTCGTTCCATCCTGTTGTGTTGTGGGTAGTTGCAACAACTACAACAATTTTTATGTGCTCTTGTTTATTTATTTAATAATAAACTTCAAAGTCAATTTTTTATATTTGTAGTTAAATGAAGTAAATGCTAACTTAGTACCAACCTGTCAAGTGTTATCTCCTTTCAAAAAACCATAGTTGAATTTTTATTAACATTGCATAAGCACTTTAAACGCCACAGTCATCATGGATGGTATTAAGGAATCTTTTTCCACAATCATGGCTGGAATCGAAGAACGAATGGCTAATTTTGAGTCTGAGTTACAAAAAAGTGGCAAGAGTTCTAGCACACCAAGCTTAGCTGGCCTTGCATCGGACTTTGCTTCTTTTAAATGTTTTGTTGTGACTACAATTTCTGCATTTCGCCTGCAAATGGAGTTCTTGGCTCGTGAGGTCGATAACATCGAAATGCGCAGTCGCCGAAAAATGTTGCTGCTACATAGAGTCCCCGAAGAGCCGGTAGAAGAGACAGCGCAAGTCATAGTGAATACTTTGAAAGGTCACCTTAAAATAGACACTGTCTCAGTAACTGACATCAGGCGATGCCACAGGATGGGATGACCCACAGGTGCTGGTAAGCCAAGACCAATCTTGATAAAGTTCCAAGATTTAGCAGTCCGGGACAAGATCTGGTTTACTAAAACCAAGCTTAAAGGGACCGGGGTAACACTCTCTGAGTTTATCACAAAAGCCAGGCACGAGGTCTTCATGGCTGCACGAGAACGTTTTCGAGTTTCAAAGTGTTGGACACGGGGCGGTCATGTATATGTTCTCGACCCTGACGGAACACGGCACTGGTTGGCTTCCCTCGATGAGCTCAACAAGCTTCAGGTGAACATACAGAAGTCCACTCCAGTCGATAAAGTAGCGACAAAGTCCAAACGAGCCGCAAACAATAAAAAGTAGCATTCGTATTAGGTGAACATTGCATCCAGGTATATAATATTATTATTTCATAATTTTCTCTCACTACCCAAATTGAATTTTAATGGTTTATATTTTCATCTACCTTATAATTACTTAAGCAAGTACTATTTCAATATAAACTAATTTCACCTACTTTCTATTTTTATGTGACTGTCACTTTGACAACAGAATTACAATACAGCTGTCACCTAACTTAAGGTGCGTTTTGATTAATATCTGTTCGCATCTGATATTCTCGATATGACTTTTTTTTGTTTCCTCTTAAATTATTTTTAACACTAAAATAGGTAACTGATATGAATGAAATAATAATATTATACCACTTCTTTCTATTTATTTTATTATCCTTTTTTTTCTTTTGTGTATTTATGTGATTTTATATTTACTGATCAATTTCATACATAACACAACTGGCGGGTGGACAAATTGTGCAAAGAAAAAACTAAAAAGTATTTATATTTGTTTTTATTTATTAATATTTAATTATTGTATTTTGACGTGACAACGTCTTATAAATTGGTTTGCCGGGTGACACTTCAAGAAACTGCGTTACGCTCCGCTCACGTTATGCGCTCACAATGAGAGCGAGTGAGAGGCACGCGTTTTAAATATAATTCTTTGTATAAATAAATGTTTTAAATTGTTACTATTATTTCATCCTTCTTCCTACTATACGAACGAATATTCACATTAAAATTATTTTACCACTCAAAGTCGTTGTCACGTAAAACTTTCGCCCGTATACCGACTTTACAGGCAACCAATTTTTTATTATTATTTTTTACTTTATTTTATTTTTTAATTTTTATTTTTGCGATATAATATCTATTTTTGTATTTATTATGTTAAACAGCAGTGATGATGAAAGTTTTATATCAGCCAGTAGTCATAACGATAGTTTTGTGAGGATACCATCACTAGCTGAAACTATACAAGATCAGTTTTCCGATGTATCCAGAAATTTTAATGTGGTCCATTTCAATGCTCAGAGTATTCCGGCCCATTTCTCCGAGATGCTGACCAACTTTGACTGTAAAAGTATCCATGCCATTCTTATTTCAGAATCATGGTTAAAACCATGTCTCCCTTCAAACTCTTACTCACTGCCCGACTTCCATTTAATAAGAAACGATCGTGCGAATGGTGCAGGTGGCGGTGTTGCCATATACTTACGTAACACAATTCCGTTTCATATTGTAGATATATCATCGCAACCACCACCACCAAACGCTGGTGAGCATCTGTTTTTGGAAGTCGAGCTTTTTCATACCAAACTGTTACTTGGCGTGTATTATTCTCCTTCTTCAAAAATCAACTTTTTTCCCTCTTTTGAAAATCTCTTAGAACGTCTTTCCCCCGCTTACAGTCACTGTATCGTCATGGGAGATTTTAACACCTGTCTATTAAAAAACGACTCCCGATCCTCCACTTTCTCCAGTACCATTGAATCCTGTAATATGTCTATCCTACCTCTAAATGCTAGTCACAATTTTCCTAATTCTGTCCCATCTCTTCTAGACCATATACTCGTTTCCTCCCATACTCTAGTTGCTAAGCACGGACAGTATGCAGCCAACGAATTCTCATACCATGACTTGATCTTTCTATCTTACCAACTAAAAAAAAAAAAAACCTTCGTCCTTCTAAACCTAAACCCAAAATTCTTAATTTTCGTGATATGAATCTCAATTAACTTCGTGAGGATGCGTGTAATTTAGACTGGAGTTCACTTATCGCAGCGGAATCCATAGATGATAAAGTTAACATCCTAAATAACAAACTCACTAACCTGTACAATATACATGCACCGATCCGAGCAGTAAAGATCAGGCACTTCCCTGCACCCTGGCTTACAGCCGATATTAGAACTCTAATATCAAAAAAAGGCTCTGCTAAGGGCAAGTTCAAATCTAGGCCCACACCGGGAAATCGGGATAAATAAATTGCCATTAGAAATCTCTGCAGTAAGGTGTGTAGAAAAGCACAACGCCAATATATTCATAGCTCGGTCGAGAACGGAGACCCAGGAAAAATCTGGAAATTTCTCAAAACACTGGGCAGTTTTTTACTAATTATATTATATATGTTATAGGTATCATTTACTAGTTTTTAAGTCTAACATGTTTTGATTCCCACACCAAAACTACCCATAAAATTATTATATTACTAGTCATTATTTTTCCATCTCAAGGTTGCCTGGAAGAAATTGCTTTTAGCGATAAGGCCGCCCTTTGTACAAATCAATTTTGTAAACTTACTGTAAGCAATATTTACTGGTGTACAATAAAGTTTATTCTATTCTATTCTAACGGTATGCCGTACAACGCCTAAAATAGAAGGGATCCGGGAATAGCCCTTCATTCAGACATTCGGAAGTGTTCTATACGCCTTGCACAAGGATAACCAAGCAAGGACCTGACCTGTCAGCATTTTGCCAAATATAAATAATACATGTTTGTATATATTGCGACAAAAACAGTTCATTAAATCCTTTAAAGGCCAAGGTTGGTAGTTACTCTAATTCATCTGTGGAATTTTCCCTATGAACAATATCGCTCTTTATGCGAAACAACTGAAGTGCTTAAGACACAACAATGTTTTGTCATTTAACTAAGTACAAGTAAAGATGGGCTTCCAAGACAATGGAACTGAAATAACGTGGAAGACAAATAAGTGTTAACATTAATACTCTCAGTTTACCAAAAGACAACAAATTTTAACCAAGGGAGGTTGTAATGCTGTGTTTATATTATTAGGAAGTTAATTAATTCAACAAAATATGAATAATTTTGTCTTCGAAACACCAAACTTAAATTTCTTAAACTTGCAAACTAAGTCAAATCCGTCAAAGTCCCAGACGGCTGGTACCCCTACAAAGGCGTATTTCCCACATATCGTCGTGTATGTTGTACAGTATTCAGGCAACTTCTCATGAACTATAAACAGTAACAATGTTCGAACTAGTAACAGCGAACGTCATTGAATAGCGCAATGAAATGGGAAGATTTATGAACTACTGCGTAAAGTGGATTTAGAACGCAATGTGTGGAAATGAAGATGGAATAATTATTATTTTAAGTTCAGTTGATAGGAGTATGAATGTTTACGGACCGTTCTTATATTTGATTCATTGTTTGATTAAATAATAGTTATAAATGAAGAATAATTATAATTTTTATTTTTATTTATTTTTTAAATAAAAGAATACTAGCAACATAAAATAAATAAATAAATTATAATTTACTAAAATTAATATGAAAACTATGTTAACTAGTATGTTATCAAAGGTGTTTAGGAAATCCTTTTTACTTGAAAGAAGACTTCAAACAGAGTAGTAGATACCTGGTGCCTTAATCTATTATTATTTTATAACCTATTATTTTAAAAGTCTTTTCAATTAAGTTTGAAATCGATTATTTTTCACTTTTCAGTGCCCTTTGTTAGTGGTTTTTGAAGGCGGTTTAACTTTTTTTTTAAAGTGTTTATTTTTCCATTTTTAGTGTTAGGTTCGTACGTAGGTACGTAGTAGATATGGTATTAAGAACATTACTTACGGTAATATAAAATATATATAGAACGTTATATTATATTATATAACTTAAGTTTAATAAGCCCGATGCTTTATTCAGATAATGTGGTAAGATTTTTAGTATGTCTAGCAACTTGCTGCACTTGATTCAATAAGTTTTAAAGAAAATATACAATCAGCCGAACGTAGAACCTCCTCCCTTTTTAAAGTCGGTTCATAACAATAAAGTTCATCACTTTAAACGTCAATATTGCTTAATTTCTGGTAATGAATTGGTAGTAATGGGACCATCTGGGAGGCATACCATATCAATGCAATGACGGAAATATCGGTGAACATACATAAAAAAATTACAGCCGAACATAGAACCTCCTTCTTTTTTTAAGTGGGTTAAAAAAGGGATAGGCCTTTAGGGTAAGTTGTTTTTACGGTAAGTGTATGTAGTAAGCCGTTTAAGAATGGTTGACACACGTGAGTTTACCAGGATTAAAAAGCTTCTCTGGATGACATTATATAATTATCATGTAGTAAAAGAGTATAGTTTTATTTTGAACAGATATTGAGCCAAATCGATTTATATCGAGCGAATAGAAGTCATTAGAGTAGGTCTGTATAGGTATACTAGAGCGGTTTTGTAAAGAGCTATTAACAACAATAACACCCGTTCATAAGCCGGTAATAAACTAATAGGTCTTTGGTCAACATAAGTGAGCATTAATGAAACCATTGTAGATTGGTCTGATTGATGAATAATCTAAGTGTAAAACTTGATAATTGGGACAAATGTTTTTATGGCCAAAGTTAAAACATCCGAGCGATTATTAACGTGGAATGGGAACAATTATTCGCACTGCTTAAAGCGTCTAACTTGTTTAACTGTTCTGTAGTTCTCGGGTTTTTACTCAAAGAAGTTAATGCTTTCTTACCGCTGCTACGAAAAGGTAATATAGTTTATCTTGATTCAAATGTATCATGTAGTTAACATACAGCGAAAGAACATAATTCTCTTTAAATACCAAAAGTACAATCAATATTACAACGAATAGGTAGGATTTTATTCCAAACCTTGGTCAGACCTTTCCACTGCTAATAAAGATAGCTATTAAATGCTTAAACATGCTGGATTCGTAAAACCGAGCTACAAGTATATCTTTCATTTTTCTGTGATCCCCGAAAATACTCAACGATGTGTTAAATTTAATTTTATAAGCCTTACTTCCTTATTAAATATTAATATTATAAATGCGAAAGTAACTCTGTCTGTCGCCCTTTCACGCCAAAACCAATGAACCGATTTAAATGAAATTTGGTACACAGATAGTCTAGAGCATGAGAAAGGACATAAGCTACTTTTTAATGCGAAAAAAGGGGTGTAAGGGGTTGAAAGGTGGGGATAAAAAGTTGTATGGAAGTATCGTCATATTTAGAGCTAGAAGCTTGAAACTTATTTTTTAGGCTGTTGATTCGATATAAATACACAAGTCGCGGGCACAGCTAGTTTTATTATGAAACTTTGCCAGTATAGTAATAATAGATCGAGACAGTATTTCACCCCGGCCCACCGCCTACAACTTTATAAGGTGCAGGTTTGGCCGCATATGGAATACCGTTCTCATATCTATGCAGGAGCGCCCCAGTACCAGCTTCTCCCTCTTGACCGCATTCAACGGAGAGCGACTCGAATCATCGATTGCCAGGATATTTCAGATCGGCTTGACCCTTTGGCGTTGCGTAGAGATGTAGATTCACTCTGCATTCTCTATCGCATGTATCATGGGGAGTACTCCGAGGAATTGTTCGGACTTATACCGGCCGCAACATTTCGCCATCGTTCAACGCGACAAAATGTTCATCCCCATCACCTGGATAATTGGCAGTCCACTGTGCGGTTCTTCAGAAATTTTTTGCCTCGCACAACCAATCTCTGGAACAAATTGTCGCCTGCGGTATTTCCGGACCGATACGACCTTCAAACCTTTAAGAAAAGAGCGTACTCCTATCTCAAAGGCCGGCAACGCACTTGTGACTCTTGAGTTACAGGTGTCCATGGGCGACGGTAGTCACATACCATCAGGTGACCCGTCTGCTCGTTTGCCCCCTATGATATAAAAAAGGCATATTTACCTAAAATTATTGAAGTTACTAAATGATTAAAGAATCATAAGAATCATAAGAACTGTCAGATTACAGACAGGCCTTACACGAGTTGTAGCCCTGGATACGGTAAACAAAATATTGAGTCACCAGTTTTAGCAGACAAGACAAAACCCTTCAGCCAAAGAAGTTGTTTCAATCGGTTACGCTGTTTCGTAAAAATCGCAAGGCAAAGAGAAGACATTTGAACTTGACTTTCTTCGTCTGACCTTAAAATTTGATTTCAACAATGAAACCCATGGAAGTTCGGCGCCGAAAGTCGATAGCGATGAATTGAAAGCCGAAGTTGAAGCACATTGATCTCAAAGGACATCGAAATTAGCATTTCGAAATATGAAAAAGCTCGGACCGTGAACCCTTGCTTTTACCTGTTGAATATGCATAAAATGGATCCTGTACGACAATCAAAAACGTCCGTCGCACTGGTTGGACACAGGGGAGCCAGTCCAATAAAGTCCCAAACGCAAATCAAAAAACCTGATTGTATGAATGAAATATATGATGGGTATGTGCCGGCAATGTTCTTTCACCTATATTTTTTTCATTTTAAAAGTTAAACCTACGAACATGTGAAATTTACGGGTAGTTAAACAAGGTAAGTAAGACTGTAAATTAAACAGCAAGAAAACAAGTTTCAACATTGGTGGCTTAATAAGATTGCTACCAGAAGACTTTCTTACCGGTGATACCAAGAAGGTTTTCTTGGCATCACCCTTAAGTATCCTATTATACGCATATGTATATATTCATATTAGTGTCCCAAAAAATTCTTCTTAACAGTGGTCTATGCACTTTGAAAAAAAGAAGACAATTGTGGTGGTGAATTTTTAAGTTTAAATGTGGAAGATAAGAAACGGTGAACTCCAAAATTTTGAAAGAATGATAAATGCTAGAGATCGCGTTGCTGGTCGAACTTTGACCATAATTCATTAAGTTTTGAATGTTTTTTAATGTTATTGTCCAGCATAACTTGAACTGTCATTGCATCATAGACTTTCTGTACCATAACAGGTCAACGTATACACTGGTCACGTGCTGCTTGATGTAGCTGTTTTCTCATAATTTTTTAATACACTGAGTTTTTTTTTATTCACCATTCCTTTATCGGACGACTAGACGCAGACAGAGGTCCCTTTCAATGTCGAAACACCAAAAAGTCGAATGAACGAACCTTTTTGGTTCGAATCACCAAGGTCTGGAATGAACTGCCTGCTATTTTTCCAGACAACTATAATCCTGGAACGTTCAACGTAGGTTTCTCTTGGTTATCCAAGAGAAACCTATTCACCTATGCGCCTATGCGTGTACCATCTTCATCTTTACTTTCCATCAGGTGAGTTGGAAGACAAACGCCTAATACAATACGCAATAAAATGAGGGAAAAATAGAATTGGAAAATTTACACGACTTGAATTCACCAAGTCTTTAGCATCATAGAATTATGCTGTTTCCACAGTGTTATTAATAGATTTAAAGATACCCAAATTATGTAATGGTACTAGATTAGTAAAGTCCGCCTTCCGTCAAAGGTTTGTTTCGCCATAGCACAGACATTTTAACTTGACCAACTCATGTAAAAATATTCTTTGTGCCAAACATTAGGTTGATTCCTAATGATCCCCCATTTCTACTTAAGAGATTGTAATTAGCTAATAGATTGAGTTTACCCAGTAGATTGAGTTTCACGATGACTACTAATAAGGCACAAGGTCAATTTCTTAAATTCGCTTGATTGGCCGTTTCTCCCTTGGTATTAAGACATTAATAGTAACATCGTATCGTGAAATAAGTAGCGACCCTGTTAGTGTGTAACTTAATGCAGTTTAAAACATATATACAGAGTGTAAATGACAATGTACCGAATCCTGAAATAGTGTATTCAGACCATCATTCTGAAAATCTGTGGAAAATCATTGGAAATTTCTGCCGGAAAATTCATATTTCTTTTTGCTTAAGAGTGATATCACAATGAGTAAACAGAACATTTTACCGAAAAAAAAATCAGTAAACACCCCATACGGTCAAAAACTGCAATGTAAAACATTTATGCAATCAGCTGCTTCGACGGCGCCGTGTGCTGAAGGTCATTCACCATACCGCACACGTACGCGTGTCACGTTACATTGCGTAGTTCAAAATCAAACTATTGACTCTAAATCCTTAATCTCGCATTTTTATGATAAACTGACTTTTGCATTGTGATAAGTATCCCAAGAAAGACGTTTTTGTAAATGATTTGCGACGGTGGTACTTACGCGCTGTATAACAAAATTCCATATTTAAAAATCATTTTCCTTTTGTAAGCTTGCGAGATGTTTTTAGAGCATTTCTACTCAAGATGTAAAGGTCAAAGTCATTATATAAGTGCCATATATAAGTGTAATTGCCATATCAATGCCAACGATACAGTCTGCGCGCTACACTCGCCTGATTCAAGACATTTGAGATGTCTGTAGGCGTGAAAGGGTGTAAGACACGCCTGATCATGGTCACTTTCCTGTGGTTAGGACACATGTTAGCTTACAGCGACACGTGTTTATTCTGGTACCGTAAAACAAAACCAGAACTAAAATTTAAACGACGAAAGAAGAAGGGAACTGAAATACCATTTTATTCGTTTCAGGGTTTCGTAGTCAACAAGGAACATTTGTAGTTTCGCCATGACCGTCCGTCTGTCTGCCCGCGACTTAGCTCAGAGACTCTTAGCACAAGAAAGCTGCACTTTAGCATGGGTATACATATTTACCTCGCTGACAAGGCGGTGAAATAAAATCATATAAAATATATTTTTTATATAGGTACCTTACAGTTAAAGTGGGAAACAATTTTTTTATTGTGTTTCTCATAGTGTGGGATGTAATTGGAAAGGTCTTTTAAAGACATTGCGGGTGTGTGGAAACCATTTTTCGATTCAGATATCCGTTTGCGAAATATTAACCTTTAAAGTGCTGATTTTTGTTAGTGTCAAGTACCACACCCTGCGCGCTAAATGGTTGTGTTTCGTTAGTATATATATTTTTTTTTTATGGTATACCGCCGCCCATGGGCACCTGCAACTCGAGAGTCACAAGTGCGTTGCCGCCCTTTAAGGTGGGAGTAGGAGAAGAGGGGGAGGGGGGAAGAGGGGGGAGAGGGGAAGGACGGGAATAAGGGAAAGGGAAGGGTTAGGGCCTCCGGTAACCTCACTCACGCGGCGAAATGCAATGCAATCATTGCTTCACGGCCTGTTTTCTGTGAGGCCGTGGTAACGAGCGGAGTCGAGCCGGCCCATACGTGCCGAAGCATGGCTCTCCCACATAATATATAACTAAATTAAAAGGAAATCTGTTACAGCTAAGTAGGTCTTACAAGTTAAAGAGTAATAGTCGACTAATTTATTAAATGAGCTTGAAAAAGTAAAAAGCAACATTTCGTACAAATTTCATTAAAAAATACTTAATTACGTAAGTCGTCAACTACGGAATCCGTACCGCAATGTACCTACTGCACATGACCCGAGACGCACTTGGCCGGTTTTTAACTCTTCTTCGACTAGCAAAGGTTGTCACTCAGCTCTGCATATCACTATCCTGTTTCTTGCGAGGTGAAACAGTTTTGCAGCAGTCGCAACTCCTGTCCACTCCCGGACATTCCTCAGTCACGGCTTATTCCTATGCCGAACTTTTCTTTTGCCAAGCAAATATATCATATTGTCGTCAACATTTTGAGTTTTGATTTTATTGTAGTCCAAGTTTACGTTCATAACTTAGTAAATTAGAGCTGTTAGTGTTGAGCAAGCAAACCTGAACTAAGTATTATATGTAATTCAGTGATATTGACGTTAAAAGGATGTTGATTCAGACATCTATGCGAGCAAAGCCGTAGGATGCCACCTAGTGTACATAATCATATAGTGTACCATCACATCTTAGATAAGAATCTAGCCTACAGGACGCCGAGATCAACTTTCTTTTTTCTTCAACTTTATTTATTCTACAGCGTAAGCGTTAATTCTTCTGATACGGAAGAATTTTTACCGGTTAATTTCTTCTTTTCAAAATTATTTTCTTCTTTTAACTCAAAGATATGGTATTTCTAAACGGTGATGGCGTGATAACAAAATGCGGACAAAAAGTCGAACGATCAATTTAACTAAAAAATTGGTCATCCCCTTGACAAGAACCATCTGATCACTTGATTTGAAAGTTTATATTAAGTAAGTCCCGGTGCCGATGGAATATCGAGATAAAAAGTAGCCTATCTATTAATCCAGGTCTCCAGCTATCTACTACATACTACATACCAAATTTCATCGCAAACGGTTTAGTTGTTTTTGCGTGAAAGAGTAACAAACTTCCATCCTCAAAAACTTTCACGTTTATAATATTAGTAGGATAGTAAAATATGTCAATAGTAACATAAGATTTAAAATTTTCATAAAAATAACAAACAATTGCCCTATTCATTCGCCCAGAGGTTGAAATTGTTAGGTTAAAAAACTCCGTAGGCTACACCCGGCAAATCAACGTGCTTCAGGACTAATGAAGATAATTTGCACTCTGTGTAGCCATTTCCTGTGGTGTCAGTTCATCCATATTCAATTATACGAGGGGTTGCAGGATTCCAAGTGGTAGCGATGTGGGGTAATGGAAATGATCACGAGAACCCCACCCCACAAAGTGTTAAATATACACAGAAATTAGATATTCAACACGTGTGACACTGACTTCTAAGATACAGGTAAACACCTAGTTTATAAGTCAGAGTGATTTATATAAGCCCAGATTATCAGAAGTATAACTATATTGTGAATTGTGTACATTTTCAGAATAATAAAGATTATTATTATTATTATTCTCTTTATTTATTTAATATACATATAAATTACATTTTTATATAAACTCACAAAAAAAATACAAATATATTCAATTGAAAAAATAATGTGAAACCGGTATCGGGTACAGGGACCAAGCTACCGGTGGTTAGGGTTCCAGAGACAGAAACCTCCTATTATTATTAATATTTCAAATGATATCTTATATTTTTTTCCGTAACATAATTTAAATGTAAGCAGGTAAATAAAAAAACCAGGGCATTCGGTTATACTACCGACTGTCGTTATACTGTTTATTTATTTATTTATTTATTTACAGAAAAATACATATTGTTTACAGATAATCCTTACACAATAGTATATAAGTACTTAGTAATGTCTATAACAACTTTGGTAGGTAATAAAATAATTAGGTACATTGTGAAACAATATAAGTAGCTGGGTTGCAAATAGGTACATTAGCTAGGTAACAGAACTAGGAATCGTCAGTGTCTCGAGGTAACGCCCTGCTGCCTTCGTAAACAGATATTCAGAACATATGAATATGTCTAGGGTCTGATCAAAAATCAAAATTTCGTTGATGTATCTAACAGCACGCGACAGCGGCGCGAACCGAGCGAGGTTAGTGCGCGCGGCCGGCGCCGCTAGTAGTTGCCGGTGACGCTCACGCACCGCGCAGCCTCCGCGCCGCGGTACGCGCCACCTCACTTGTGCTAATAGACTCGGGTTATATGTAATACCGCGAAGTAGACGGAAAAAGTATGTGACGAGGGTGACATTACGACGTACTGCTAGCATTCTGTAGTCTACCATTCCTACAATGTAAAGAGTTGGGTATAAATACGGGTAATAATAATACATTTTTTTAAATAAGTATCGAACGAAAGCTTTCTGTATTCTTTCTATTTTTTGTGTGTGACTGATTTGGTGCGGATTCCAAACCACTGCATTAGTTTCAAGGCTACTACGAACATAAGAATTATATAATACGGTTAGTGTTAATTTATTATGAAAACATTTGGTTTGCCTTAATACGAATCCTAAACTTTTACGTGTTTTATTACATAATTTATTAATATTATCATGGAACGTCAGGTGGCTGTCGAACCATGTCCCTAGGTCTTTAATGGTGTTACTCGTGGTAATACATTATTGGCTATTGAATAATTTTCTAGTAAAGGTGAGCGATTGCGAGTGTATGACATAATAGCGCATTTATTTATATTTATATTTAAGCTATTTTCAATACCCCAATTAAATACATTATTTAAATCAATTTGTAGTAGTTCGCAGTCAGCAACTGAGTTGATGGTTAAAGCCAGTTTTACGTCATCTGCAAACATTAAGCACGTACTAAATTGAATAACAGACGGTAGGTCGTTAATTAATATTAAAAATAACAAAGGACCCAAACAGCTTCCTTGTCCTATGCCCGAGTTGACGGTATATGTCGCAGATTTAGTGTTTTCATACAAAACAAATTGTTTACGGTTCTTCAATTAGTTTGAAAAGAAATAAATGAGATTGTCGGCAAATCCTATTTTAGCCATTTTGATAAGCAGAACATCGTTATCTACTTGATCAAAAGCTTTTTGAAAATCAAGATATGCTATATATATATAGGTAGGGCGTTATCTTAGTTTTCTCAGAGTTCTGGTATGATTCAGTGGGTAAATGAAATCTAGTCAAAGTTATGGATATTTCAAGTGGTAAGTGATGACTTTCAGATTGTACAATGTTCAATGTGTGTTCAGATGTACTGTGGTTTCTTTCTACTTTTATGTTAATATCAGCTTTGCCATTTTCATTAGATTGTCTGCTAGTTTAGTATGTCCAAACTTATCTGGTGGATTCTAGAACAAACAAATATTTAGTATGTTGCAGTAGAGAGAAATAGTGTAGAAAAAGTGCAAAAAAATTTTTTTTATTTCTCTCATGGCTCACGGTTCGTATCGCCACTAACATACTAAAAAATATGTCACATTATATTTCAATGCGATATACAGGTTGTTACAGAATTGTGTGGGTGGTAGGAAACTAAGGATGTTGGTGGAATGGAAGGAAAATGTCTAGGTACTTACATAAGAAAATAAAAAACAAACCTATTGAAATTGACATGAAAATTCATGTCTTTTTTAAATGTGCACTACAGCAGGAAAATCGTTCACCGAAGAAAAAAAAAATTAATATCCATTTTTGTTAAAACGCTCTTTTAATTTGACCACAACTTTCTGCAACAGGCTGTACACATATCTCGTTAACTTCTAACAAACAGTAAAAACGATTTAACTCTGACGTAGACTAAGGCCAGCCGCGCACTACGAGTTTTTCGCCGCACGGCATAAAATCACCGTGGCATACTGGCGCGCCACAGCGTTGTAACATAGGCGTTTCATTGGTTCTACGCGCAATTGACGGCAAAATCGCCGTAGCGTCGACAGCTATAAGTAACAAGCTACAACTCTTGCGTCGTTTCGCCGCGCGGTGAAAAGCTCATAGTGCGCGCCTGGCCTAAAATCTATTGAAATTTTACATGCAATATTACTGAAAATAAATACCCAGCTCACAAACCAATACATATAAAGAATTTTATCGACCTGTGTAAAAGTTAGTATCGGGGTTTAGTTATAGTCCTTTAATGTTTGTTTTACAATAAAAACCTAAAACAAAACCCCAAAAGCTTAATGAAAAGGCAATTCAGTAATCATTATTTACTACCTCTAAGACCCACTCGTTGTAATCCTTCAGCAAATATAAATAACTTAACGATAAACGCACTTAGCAATTAATCCCTCGCTTCCAATTCGCGTAACTCGTAAACTATAACTGTGTACCGGCCAATTTCATGGAAGAGCCTACTAAATATTTACTTCCGAACACATGCTCAAATTTTAATATAATATTTAAACATCGCATCGATTAAGCGCGACCGTCGCCGTGTCGTCTTTTTACCCGAACATCCTTTGATTATTTGCTTTATAATCAAAGGAGAACATCTAACACGTTATGCGCATAACCAAAGTACAAGATAATGAGAGTAAATAATGACACGATGTCGTAATTAGGTGATTATAGACAGCCGTCTGTCTGTCAGTGTGACTGTCTTTTGTCTCTCTCATCTACGTCACAACGTACGTGCCTGAGAAGCACATCTAGTACCAGGTTTGTTTAAAAGAACTAACCAATAGGATTAGGCAATAAGTTACTTTTTTTTTGTTGAGCGTTGGACTTTAGAAACCGAGAACTCTTAGGTGTGACAGACTCGTACCTAAGAAGGTTTTCTTCGCCGTTAGAGAAAGAGATAATCAATTTCTAATGTGCAAACTAACTTCGAAAAGTTAGAGGTGAGTGACCGGGAATGAAAGTCGACCCGCCGCGGCGAGTAGCTTAGACATCTCGGCTATCAACAGTGATTAAATTATAGTATTAACACTAATGAATAATAAAATGTACTATACTGGTCCTGTGTTAAAGATTTTATAGTCCTTTTATTAGGAATTTACACACGAAGTTGTTTAAAATTTGTGTTGAATTACTTACCTCTACAGGTTTATTACTTTGGAATTGGTTTGTGTTTAACAATTGTGATTACGGGTCTATTTAAAAATATTAGATAAGTCCTAGACATTATGTAGTGGCGCTTGAGCCTTTAGCTGAAAGCTTCACTTTTCCCGGGAGAAAAATTCATACATAGTCGTACTAAATAGTTCCACTAAATATAATTATGTATCTAAACTGACGGTCAGCCTGTGACCACGGCCTGTGCAACCTGGTCAAAACGTCAGGCAATTCAGAGGTATGTAATACCTTTTCGTGATCGCGTTAATTCCCGTTTAGATACATAATTATATCATGGAACGCGAAAGCTTAAAAGTTAGTATTGTTCCACTAAATCTTTGAATCAAGTCAAAGATCATTGTTCGGACAACTAATAAAAATATGTTTTACGTAGAATTTTAAGATTGAATACGCGTCGGTGTGTGTGTCTGTGGCATCATAGCTTCCAAACGGATAACCGATTTGAGTGCGGTTTTTTTTGTTTGATAGGCGACTTGAGCGAGAGTGTCCTTAGATTTAATTCAAGAAAATCTGTTCAGCCGTTCGAAGACCATCTTTTGTAATCGTTGAAGGGATTTTTGATTATTCGTAGTATGAGTAAGAACTAATTTGCCTAAAATCTAACAACAACATTGTATGCGTTGTAGTTTAAAAATGTCATAAGTTTTATTATAAGGTACCTATTCAATTTTAAAAATGTAATATTTTTTACTGTATCACACTGTACCTACATTCATGAAGTAAACGGCTAATTCAAACAGTAAATACTACGATTTAAGCTCCACTTTTCTCTCCAAAATCTGGGAAGATACATCTTAAAAAGATCCCTAATGACGACTTCTCGGAAGCAAATTCACTTTACACGTTCAAAAGACTTCCACACATTTGAAATGGGCGCTAGAGTTACCTCCATTCCTCACACATCTCTTGAAATGGTAACGTTTTGCATAATCTACCTCATTATAGAGGCACCATTTGGCATCCGAGACACATCATTGACAGCATCAGATTTGGGTCGATTATACTTAGGACAAATTAGTTTTAGAGTATTCAAGAGAACAAATTTAGGCGGCGGAAGTTGAATTCTCATTATATCGAAATAATAAAAAAGTGTTCAAGTATTCATTGGGAAGAATTCGTACTGGTTATAATCACTACATATTATAAAACAAAGTCCCCCGCCGCGTCTGTCCGTCCGCGATAAACTGAAAACCACTGAACGGATTTTCATGCAGTTTTCACTATTAGACAGAGTGATTCATGAGGAAGGTTTTGGTGTATAATTTGTACCCGTGCGAAGTCGGGACGGGTTGCTAGTACAATAATAAATTGAACATTCGGAAATATTGACCTGAACACAGATAAAAGATATGATTCATCCTAAAGTTCCATGATTGCTAAATTACTATTTAATCTTTATACCAACTTTGAAGAAGAAATAATATGTTTAGAGAGTGGTAATGACAGGTATAAAGAAATACCCCACCAGTTTGGGGCCCGAAAAGGCTCCTTTGTCAAAGGGTGAAGCCTTAAAGTGACACGAAGTTCAATCATATTATCTTATGTACCTGTGACCTTAAAGATTTATCTTTATTTTCTCTGCGACGGCTTTAATAATGTACAGCAACTTTATGCTGAGTTGAATATGAGTCTGTAGTGAAGTAATAAGGTATATTGTGATATATAAGTCACAATAAACCTTGTTACTTCACTACAGAGTCATCATAATTGTACAAGTAATTTGAAGGCAAGACGGGTACAGGAGTGAGCTCATGAATGAGTCTTTGATTAACTGGGCGTATTAGGTGTGTTTTCTTCACATTACGTGTCTCAGCATTATTATTCACTTGATTTGTAGTCACACTATGAAGATTTGTTGAAGTTGGCATGCGTTGATTCAATATTTCGTCTGATATAAAGAGATAATCCGATCTAATCCGATTTAACACTAAGCCGAATGGCAATGGTATTGATTTTCTAACTGTGAAAAAAGCTGAGATATCGATAGAGATGAATACATTTTCATCACATATTAAAAGTTACAAAATAATATAACAACACAAAACATTAGAACATCTAGCACCCGAATTGTAACATTATGTTTGCGGAAAAAAAATACGTAGCTGGAATGGAGCAAGCGTCCTCATTAACCTGGAGCAGGAGGGCAAGCTCTTCAATGAGTGAGGAAAACGAGGAAAGAGGGCAAGGGAAGCGAAAATATTACGCTAACCTACACAGCTTTATTGTTTTTGTGTTCACTTTTGAACAAGTTGGGACGTTACAGATTGTTTGTAGAGGTTTATTTTAAGATAATTAAGTTTTGTAGGTAATTTATTAAACTTGTATATCTTTTTGCATTTGGACATTGGCAGTGGTTAAAAGATACGAACACGCGACCATTGAAATCCAATGTTAGGTTCTAGCCCATGTGCAAAGTGTACACCAGTGACGTAATTAGAAATACCAGCGATTTTAAAATTATACTAATTTTGATCACTCTTTGTGACGTGTAAAATTTGTATAAATCTCTGTGAAAGTTGTCTCTGTGTTGAGTGATGGACATCTCGTGACTGAAAACATGATAATGATGATATGATGATTATGTGTAGTTAAATACTTTAGCAGATGCAGATATTAACTACTATGATGATGGCAATATTTTGTACCCTGAACAATGAGACGCTATTATATCCGTATATTTAATCCCTATATATTATAAAACAAAGTCCCCCGCCGCGTCTGTCTGTCTATCTGTTCGCGATACACTGAAAAACTACTAAACGGATTTTTATGCGGATTTCACTAATAAACAGAGTGATTAATGAGGAAGGTTTAAGTGTATAATTTGTTAAGATTTTGTGTAAATTGATAGAGATATGTTAATGATTGTTGAAGATGTCTTTGCTTACCCGTGCGAAGCCGGGGCGGGTTGTTAGTATAATATAAGTTTAAGAAGATACTCAGGAAAAATATATATTTTAGTATTATAGATTTTTTAAGCAACGCAAACAACGTAAGAACGCAACTTTAAATAATGCAATAAAAAAAAACTAAACTTAACTAATTATAACGCTATTACTATGCTATATTATATATATGTAGGCTACCACACTCCGAAGTAACTCCAAGGAGTTTTAAAAAAGCCAGACCGCAAAAACTATCGTACTAAAAATAAACTTAAAAGGTCAAGCTGACTGCATGTGGAAAATTCTAGAAATAAAATCAGGCTCGTTAACTGGATGCAGTGGAGCGACAACTAACGCATTGAATGGACTCTTAAGGCTAGCACCGGTGTAGACTAAGAGGGGGAGAGTCTAAGTCTGCTTCAAAAAGTCAATGTTTAGTTCAAAAGACAAGATAAAAACTTTGCAAGCGTCGTGATAGTTGTTGTTGGCCTAGAATAGTCTCATCTAGACTATGAAAATTTTACTTCAAACTTAGTGTCTAGAAAGGAAGGAATATGATTTCAGCAACCGATGTATGGTTTGCACGTATGTATGTTCGCAATGCCGAGCCTGTAAAACGATTTAGATGACTGAGGTATGCATCGATATATTTTATAGGAACAAAATCAATATTACAGACCCATTTCTGGGGGCCTTTGTTTTTTTTGCTATCGTATCGAGTGCTATGTCAAACAAAAAAATATGATGGAATCAATGACCTAAAAGACAAAATGCTAAAAAGATGTTAAAGAAGTTAAAATAGTTAGGTACTTTAGGTCGGCAATTATTTGCATATTTTGAAATCTTAATAAAATTCTAATTAATTAAGTAATTTTATAACTCTGTGTAGCTATTTCACGCATTCCTTAGCCAACTAACAGTTTCCAGACAACGCGATGTTCCCGATAATATGAATACCTATAAGATTTCACCATTGCCAAGGACATCTAATGTTCTTCGACTAGTCGCTAATGTTTGAGCGCATCTGGTGGTCATTAGCCATCAATTCCACAAACGGATAGCTAGTATTATGAATGATTGGTCCAAAAAAATAGTGGTATGTGTCGGTATTTTTTACTTCACATTCTCAGATGATCTTAGGAACCTTGAAGACACATTGAAGATTTTTACAAGCTCTACCTTTAAACGATATTTTTACAAGACTTTGATGAAGCTTATGGATTAGACCAAGACTAAAAGGACTGCTACCTAAATCATTACGTAAATAAATGCCAGGCGTTTTAATGAATAAAAATTTTACGCGTATTAAAGTTAGCTTGCCGCCATGAACAGCTAAGAATAGCATAAGTTCGTTTCGTTCCCTGTTTACACCTTAAACGCTTTCAATGAGTAAAACATTAATTTTAATGGAAACAGTATTTAATTTTTGAATTGTTAGTGTTTAACGCTCTATTTGGTGGCAATTGTTTATTTTTAGAACAAAATTGTGATGATTTTTTCAACCATTAAAGAGTAAAATTTGATGGTCTCATAAGAAGGCTTGAACGGCCTTCAGTAGTTGGAACGACGACCTAATCAGAGTGGCTTGAAGTTGGTTGGTATAAAGATCGATCTTTATAAAAATCTTTGGAAATCTATATTAAGGACATCTTATGGCTGAGACGATGATGATGAGGATCAAATTTGCGTGGACAACTAAACCAATACAATATTGGAAAGTAAATAATTGCATCGCGCTTACTAGTCGCTCTTCATCGCCCTACAGGAAGACATATAAAAATAAATTGGGAAAAACAACAGAATAAACATACAAAATTAACACCTAAGCCATCTTAGATTTGTCAACGATATTGCCCTGTTTGCGGGAAACAGCTACAGAAAATGAATATAATGATAGCAACACTGGACACACAGAGTAGACAAAACAAAAATAATGATCAATTCACAAAGGAAACCAATAAATGAATATATAAGGGAAACAGGTTTATTTTTTAGAACAAATAGCATCAAAGAGGTTGACAGTAGAATAAACACTCCTTGGAAACAAAGAAAAACATAGAATTTTTTTTTTTTTTTATCAAAACCGGACCGTACAAACTTGTATGTAGATAGTTCGTTCCTCTCGGGAATCGATTCTCAAAGACTTATCTGTATTTTTCGAGTGACAAACTTAACTTTGCCGTTCTAATAATACTCTCCCGTACGGATATACGCCAGAGTCAAATATCCAAGCGCAAAATACATCAAGTAATGGCAAAAAACATTTTCTATGTAGTAATATAACTATAAATTAATGACTTTCGGTTTTTTCCTATACCTATGCTGTGAGACCTTTTTTTTTTTTTTTTACCTGTGGAAACCCCCACGGGTCATCATCTCACCGGGGCTAACGGTAAGATGGTATGTCGGACTTGAACCGACTAAAACCACACGGTGTTCCGTCACGGGGCCCTGTTGCCGGGGACTCAGGTGTACCCTAGAAAGGAAGTCCCTGTGAATGCTGTGAGACCTTAATTCTCGCCAAATTTCATGATTCTAGATCAATGGGAAGTACCCTACAGGTTTTGATTTACCTGCGAAATGTTAAATATATTGCATAAACGGCCACATCTTTTTATTGCGGTGACTTAGAAGCTTGATTATTTGACAGCTCCAAAGGACCGCAGACATAAATATTTGATGTTAATTTCAACTTGACAAATCCACGTGTTCTTGACAAAAAGGATTTGAGAGATCCTATAAGGGTAATTTTTGTCCTTTTGAGGAATGGAACCCTAAAAAGCTATTAATAGAAACTAACCTACTTCCAAGTTTACTGTGTGGGTGTTAACCTTGGATTTAAACAAATAAAAAAGAACGAAATCATGCCAATGAGCAATAGAAAAAAGGATTTTAAAGTTAAAGTAAATAGATAAAATAACTGACGTGAGGTGCGAAAGAAAGCAAGATTAACAGAAGGTTTAGAACAAGCACTCAAATTAAAATGACAGTGGCAGGCCATTTGGCAAGTTACAAAGGCGATAGATGAATATTGAAACATACCAAATGGATAAAATAGGAAGGCCAAAAAAAAACGATGGTCTAACAATACTGGGTGCATTGCAGGAGCTGGTGGAAAACAACAGAGGAGGCTTTTATTCATATCGAAGAAAACAACTCCACAACTAACAACTACTAACGACTAACATAAATAATAATATAGGTACTAACAAACTAACACAAATAAATCATAGTTTAGAAAAAGAAATAAAAGTTTTTTTTATTTTATTTCTATACCAGTCGTTAGGACCACAAGCGTCACTATAAAACAACCGATTCTAAATTTCAACCTCACTTTTACATACAGGCTCACTCCCAATGACAAATAATATTATCATTGCAACAGCGCTGTGAAAATTTACTAAGCACGCCGAGTCAAAATTATTATGTGATATTTTACTCGAAGCTTCTGTATCTAAATTCAAACAAACGCCTACCGCCTTTTACAATGTAAAATTAAAGTGAACATGGTACGTGTTTACCGCTTGCGAGGAAAAAAGCGCCCACGGGATATCGTCGACCTTGGAAAAAACACATGACTTTTTTAAGGACGTTGGCTCCCATGGGGGTCGTCTGTTAGTTGGCGTTACGCCCTCAAACTTTAATCTGCATATGCTTCTGGTCTATTTTTTAATGGCACACGTGTAAAAGTCGAGGTGCCTACGTACAATAAATACACACATACGTCAAAACTACTTGATAAGGAGATACGGTCGGCAAGATCCGAGTGCACGGAAAGTTATGGCGTGAATTTCGAGTGTTTGGACTTAGACACCAGTATCTGCTTTACAACAGGCGGATGAGTAAAAACTACTTATTTTTATTTGGTGCTGTTCGAACCCGCAGATACTCGATCGCAAGTCCAACGTCTAAAGGCGCCGGCGGCTAAAGAGAGGCTTAAAATTCCAAAAGTTTTTTATATAAACCATTTACTGTTCCTGTTAGCCTATAGGAGTGCCTGTGGGTTATAGCCTCGCCGGATCAAATGGTTAAGTGTTATGTCAGAATTAAATTGACTGAGTACTAGTAGTCTCACGTTTTCTTTTTCAACTCTTTCTCCCTAAATATACGACGCGGAATATACGTTTTCCCTCCGAATCATATATATTTCATTGAAAGCCTTGTATTTGTATATATTTGAATTCCTACTCAGATATTTTCTATAAGTTTTAAAAAGTTTTTTCGAATCTAAAACGTTTGTCTTCTGAACATCATACTTTTACTATATATCATAAAACCCTGTTAAACTGTCATGAATCCGATTTAGCATTCGTGTAATGTCTGCGTAATAAAAAACAAAGTAACAACAAACAAAATTTTATTTCAAAACCATCTGGAAACAAAACAAATGTACCAATTCTAAACTCCGATATCTTAAGTTATTCTTGTTGGGTAAACAAACATACATCTGTAAGATTAGACAAATTTAACTTATTTACATTACCAAGTAGATTAGCAGTGATGTGCAGTATTAAGTCTCGAGCTACCTTATAGACTTAAATCATTAAGGGACAAAAAAGATTAGTCCTCGAACAATTACCTTTAACACATAGTTGTTTGACGTGGCGATCGATCGTCGATAGTCGATATGAGGCTGAGATCGCTGGCGAAGTAGTACCTGAGACCATTGCACCATCCGCATTGTAAAGCAAATTGAAGGCGTTTACACGGCCGTCTGTAAAATGAGTACCTGGGCGACAGAGGTCCGGCGTTATTTTTGTTTGTATGATCGCGTTTTCAAGAAAATCACTTGATTGATCCAAATCGTTAGAATCATACCCGAGATACGCGAATTATACATATTTATATGCATATGTATAGACAAGAATTGATCGTTTAAAGTTATGAGATAGACAGATTATTCAAGAGGAACTCCACAATTATTAATAGTACCTAACTTTGTTATTTCATTCGCAAGCATTTGACGGTGTGTGGTAGATATTCTGGTCAATAACGACTTAAGTCATACGCTTTTTAGTAGATATGTCGTAAAGGTAAGAGAACTATACACAAGAATAAAAATAAAACTATAATCTGAAATAATCAATACAATAAAATAAATAAAATTGAAGTGTCTGTTTCTAATCTCAAAATAATAGTTTTTTGGGCTCCTACGGTTATTTGCACGATACCTATGCCTAAAAATCAGTTTTAAAATGTTTGTCAGTCTGTCTCTCTGTTTGTTCCGGCTAATCTCCGGAACGGGTAAACCGATTTTCACGGGACTTTCACTGGCAGATAGCTGGTGTTATAAGGAGTAACTTAGGCTACTTTTATTTTAGAAAAAGAATTAGGGTTTCGCGCAAAATACATACATAAATATGTACTGAACTGCTAGTCTGAAATACGACTATTTCTTAATAAATTTCGATAAACTATTAATTACAGTACTTTTAGGACTAGTGACATAACCCAGGTACAGTCAAGAATTGAAAGTAACTACTTGAAGGCATCAATATGAATCGTCGTAGTTCAGGTTTATGCTTATCTCGAGCAATATTTTTTTACTAGTTTAGACTGAAGGTAAGAATATTACAGAAAGTCGTAATTTTAAACTTCGCTCGAAATAATATGATAATTTTTGTTCAGAGGAAACTATAAACATAAAAAAAATATACAAGTTTCTGTAATTATTATTCTGTAAGTATTTTGCCTTGAACTTTTTTAGGCTTTAGAACTCTGTATTCATTTCGTTTATTTTTATCTAGGGCTTGTTTATTCTTGAATAAAGTTTTACTGACTTGAATATACTTATTTGCATTTGAACAATAGAACATAAAATTTACTCTCAGAATAAATTGTATAAATAGTTTAGGCGCCTGGATGCGACACGATGGACCATCGATGACACCTTAAAGAAGATGGCTGGCAGCGGATGGATGCGGACTGCCCAAGACCGGGATAGTTGGCGCTCCTTGGGCCTTCGTCCAACAGTGAACGGCGATAGGCTGATGATGATGATAAATTATAACTTTCTAAACTTTTGATTCTACTTGCACAGAATTTCTATGTTTGCTGTTTTTTATTCGTTAATAGATACTATATAACATCGCGCTAAAGGGGTAAAGCTAATCCAGCATGTAAAAGCGCATCACTTATCCAATAAAATTAATGAATAGAGTTCAAATGAGCCCTAAAATCATAATAATACATACTGCAATATGGTACTGGCGACTAAGGAATAAGAACAGGATGTGAAATGTAGCGATCGCTCGTGTGTCCTAATCATGCGGATACACGCAACATTTGCTTTCTCATCAAGATTAACTACTCGTTGTATTTACAAGTAGAGCGCCGTAAAGGAAAGAAAGTCACAGATGTCGCCTTAAGGATGAAGTGGCGATGGACAGGACATGTGTCACGTTTAAGCGATAAAAGATGGACCATACAAACTACAAAATGGAAAGGCCCAGAAGGAAAGAAGAATGTTAGTAGACCTAAAAAATGGTGAATCGATGATATCCTTCAAGTAGGTCCCAAGGTAGTCTCCAAATGGGTGGATGAGAAAAAAAATTAAAAAGTTAGAGGATAACTTCACACAATAAGATATTATACGACATGCATATATATTTTATTGTAAACCTTTACATTCTTATAAACATTCACTAGCTTCGTCGGTGTCTTCGTGTATGTAGGATCTCTCTATACAAACTTTCATCCCCTATTTCACTAACTTCAAGGTTTATTTTCTCTTCTCGTATATTTATGGCATGACTGGCCTGTTGGTCTAGTGGTTAGTGACCCTGACTGCTAAGCCAGAGGTCGTGGGTTCGATTCCCACCCAGGACAAATAATTGTGTGATGAGCACGATAATTTGTTCTGTGTCTGGGTGTAATTTATATATAATATGTATGTATTTAGAAATATATAAGTATGTTTATCAGCAGTCTGGTTACCGTAGTACAGGCTCTGCCTAGTTTGGGATCAGACGGCCGTGTGTGAGATGTGTCAAGTTATTATTATTATTATACTAAAATTGATCAAAATTAGTTAATCAGTTTGTAGCACTGCACGTTGCACCATAGCAATAAGCACAGAAGCGACTTTTCAACTATTACCTATTGTTGTAAACATAACTCTTAAAGGTTTATGAGTTAAATATAAACTTTATAATATATAACACTCTGCTGTGTTGCTAGGTGTAGCAGGATTGCAGATAAAATAAATAAAAAAATATGTGTTCGTTTTTGAGTGACTGTTGGGCTGAATTTATGATGTTTACGAAGCATTCCAGTGTTGCATTGGTTTGCTAATAAATATTCCTGTCTTTCATACTTCTCTTTAAAACAAGTACTTATTCATTTATTTTATGTTATTTCCTTATATCTATTATCGTTCAATTTAAAACTAGCGAGTTAATAATCGCTTCATGTACTTATTAACAGTTTACCAGATTCGATCATCTTTACTTACTCGACTCGACACTTAACGAGCAGACGGGTCACCTGATGGTAAATGACTACCGCCGCCCATGCGCACCTGTATCTCAAGAGTCACAAGTGCGTTGCCGCCCTTTAAGGTTGGAGTAGGAGAAGAGGGGGAGGGGGGAAGAGTGGGAAGAGGGGAGAGGAGGAAGAGGGTAAGGACGGGAATAGGGGAGAGGGAAGGGTTAGGGCCTCCGGTAACCTCACTCACACGGCGAGGCACTGCCGGTTTTCTGTAAGGCCGTGGTATCGAGCGGAGTCGAGCCGGCCCATACGTGCCGAAGCACGGCTCTCCCACGTTATATTCTCATCTCTCTCATTATCATCTCAGTGTCTACTCAGTGTCCAACCGCAAGACGGCAGCGTTCCATGTATGATAATTTATAGAAGCCTTTCTTTCTTTCAGAAGATATACCTATTTGAAAGCTATAAGCAAACTATTTCGTATACCATGTAATACTTTTTATTCGTTACTGTTCATATATCATAATTTTAGACGATTTAGTTTCACTTCTAATAGCTTAAAATTTTATTTAGCAAATAGTGAATAGATGGTTTGAAAAAAGACAAATAATAAAAAATACCTCAACCTTTCAACATAAGTGCGTTTCATTTAATATGAGTGCGTTTGTATAAGTTTACACCGTAATAGTTGGGATTGGTTGTAACCATATATATTTACGACTATGCGAGTCGATAGGTCGAGTTTCGTATATATATACGAAGCTCGACCTATCGACTTTATTCATACTCTTATGTTATCCTTTAGGGTTGACATTTGAATAACTGTGAAATATTTCGTCTATATATTTTTATGGACAAAGGGAAAAGTGGAGAAACCGTTTGCCGCGCCTTTCGGAGTGCCATTTGGAGCGGTAGACACGGCTTACAGGTTCAGCCATAACTAGAGCCCTCACCTTTAACATGAACACGCATAGTTTAAGTTAAGTGATGAACAGATCAAAAAATTGCACTACATTTAACAAGTAAAAGTTCACATAGAAGCAGCTGGCAAGGAACTCATGGGCCATCAATTCAATTTAATACTTATCGCATCTTTGTTTTCTTACGCGAGTTGATTGCAATAGAAATAAGAACAGAGTGTTTAACCCCGGTAAAAGTGGAAGAGTCGTCGTTACATCGCAATAATCTAGTTCCAGTGTACATTGCTTTCGAAATTTATTATTACAATATAAGCGCCATTTCTAAAACCGTAATAAGAAAATATGCAGTAAAGTTTAAGCCCTTTTAATTTAGTTTTATTAAGGTCGTTATCCTTCCAATATGTATTTACTTTTGCAGAATAGCCTTGCTAGTACATGTTCAACAATCAATAAATCGAAGTCCCGCCCACAAAATAAACTCCTAAAGTTACGGCCAAATTATTGAGAAAATTTGGCTCGTTCCCAATTGGTAATATTATTTTTGATTAAAATGCATAAATATAATATTTGTAGGAGTACCGAGTCAAAAAAATAAGTTCTATATTAGTGTGCGGGTCCTCCCCGTATATTTCGCTTCGAGTACAAGCCAACAGTTCTCCAGATTGATTGACGAGTACGCTTACTGTTCTTTTTCTATGAATCGCAGAATTACGTAACTTAAAACCTTTCTTCAGACACGCTCAATGTAACCATAAAATTCTTTTTGTTAAATCCTAAGATTGGTGTAACGGTGTTTTTTTTTGTAACCTTTACCTTAAGCTGTCGTTATCATAGGCATTTACGTCTATAACAGACAATTTATAGAGTAATGTCGGAGGGACATCGCTTTTGGTGCCTGTAAAACCCGATGCGGGAACGACACAGTACCGCAAACCTGACATGCGAAGTTTGCGGTTGATGATATTAAGTTGCCTTGACATCGTTTATGTCTGCTGTCAGCTAGTGCATCGAATCAGGCTTCATCGCAAGATTTGCAATCCTTTGCATTACGTTATTTTCTAAGTATTATAAATTAATTAAATACTTTAAAAGATAAACCTTATTTTTTTAAAGGTGCGATGATCAGACTGTTAGTTTTAGAGCATTTAGTATTATAGTATTAGAAATATGTAGTATTTAATCAATAAATTAAGACATACGCGAACGTTTACACAATGTTCAAAAAAGCGCAATATATTTTACCATACATTTTATTCACTTATTTTAAACCGTTTCGACGGAGCACGTCAAAGAAGCAGCTTCATAATTATTTGGTTTTTATATATATTAAGTGCTTTCTTAATAAAAATAACATTTCAATATAAATTTAAAATATCCTATATTAGTCATGGGAGATGTAGATGAAGCTGGCTTGGAGAATTTTAAAAATTAAATAAGTAATTCCCGAGATATAACCTCCTATATCCAAACTCACAAACTTTCCCAGCGCTTGACATTAATAAAGATTTGATTATATAGTGATATAATTCCGATTTTTTTAATAAGTAAGAAGTCGGTTAAAAATACCTTCAGTAGACATACAGTTGCTGAGAAAATAATGTTCTAATTGTTAGAATCCTAAATAATATTAATGCGACAGTAACTCTGTTTGTTTAATACGCTTTCATGGTCTAACTAATGAACCCGCTGTCAGGAGTGCAGAACACCTCTATATTTATTTATTTTATTCAAAATATATAATCATAATCCGTTTATTATGATCGCTCCCCGTTCACCAACCCTACAATGTTATACTCACTTCAATTACTGTTTCCAACTGGCTCCGTGAAATATGCGCACACACGAGTTACATACAACTTTATACTGAAGGAATGTACTCGATGTACTGAAAGCATTTCGCTGAATGCGAATCACGATATCAAAATGAAACATAGCATCAATATAACCTACATTCTTTGTGAAAACATATGAAGTATTTGTAGAATGCGTTTTTCATGTATTGATTTATTATCTGCTGTGAAAAATTTAACATTTCAATTCATGGGAAATTTAACATAGCTTGCAGTGAATAAGCATTTTTCAAATTGATTTACCTTTAAGTGTTGATTACAGGGTAACGATGTTCTTACATAATTTTAAGTGGTGTAAACTCCTGTTAAGTGCCCATGAAATGGCCCAAATTAAATCTTAGCAGGTTTTAACCTGGACCTGGACCTCATTGTGTACGATCCGATCTACAAACTGGGCAAATTAAAAGTATCGATGCGATACTGGAATGGAAGCCAGGAGAAAATTACATCTAGCCAGTTTACTCTTTGGGTTAATGAAAACCCAAAAACCTATCTATATGAGAAGATTGACTGGAGGCAAGATCATTGCATATATTCCATTAGAACCTCAAACAGTGCATTGTCCATACCAAAACACAGAACTACAGCATTTCGGGGCTCCTTTAGGTACTCAGCGACGAAGTGTTGGAATGATTTGGCACCACCACAATATAAACCTTTTTTAATATTAAGGCAAAAACAACCAAACACATTATCAGTACCGTGAAGATTATGGCCCCTCTGCGTGGTAGATCATTCCAGTAGTTCCTTTACCTAAGGCTGTCATCCTTCATACAATAGTTCCCAAAATTTAATACACATGAAAAACATGGTGGCCAGGGTGGTGACGGCACCTGGGATAGGGAAGCTGTAATAAATTGTTAAAAGGTATAGTTTTTTTCTATTTGGGTGAGTTTTTTAATAGCACATTACAACTAGGCAATAAATTTTTGGCTTGGCACACATGCTCAAGCTTTAAAGTATTAGAATAACAATTATAATAAAATAAAACTTACCATGATGGTTTGCTCCACAGGCTTAGTATATCATACAGTACATCATACATATCATACAGTACATCATACATATAATATATGTGTATCATACACTTGTATTCTTTTTCTCTTTTGTTTTAAGTTTTACCACTGTTTTTTTTGTTTTTTTTTTCTTATTAGCTAATAAGCCAATAATCGGGCAATGTCGCCCGACGACGTTAAGTGGCACTCTTGGGTGGCACTGAAAATCAGTACTGGGGTGGGTGATGCCCATCTCAGTTTATGCTGAGTGTCCACCCGAATTTCTGAAACATTCAATGTAGTCACTTAATCAGTATATTAAGAATGAAATAAAAAAAAAATTTCAACTTCAACTTTTTGAAGTGTAACATGACCTCTTGCCACGTCATTCATTTGACACGTGAGCGATGAGTGCCACGTTGCCATGTCGTGCAACGAAGTTGTAACGGCGCAGTGTTGCCACTTGTATATCATTTGTTTTATTTGTCTTAATTTAAAGTGATTACAGAATTATTTTGTCAAGTGTTCTTAATAGATTTAACACTTTGTATGTAAAAGCTGTGTGTTTCAGAAATAAAATATGTTTTCTTTCTTTCTTTCTTTCTATACTGTTCACAGTGATCTAAATATTCTTTAGTCCACTGGAAAAACATAATTATTTTATACTGATGACTAGAAATTCTTTAATATTTCTTTCATAAATGAGTATTTTCGTAGTAATTATATTTGTAGATTAGATCATTTATGCACAACAAAATATAAAAAAATATAAAGTAAATTAGTTAGTTAATTAGTTCTACTAACTTTTAAACTTTTGACGGAACACGCACACACAATTAACGCGATCACGTTTTTTTTTTAGTTCTACAGTCACATTGTCGCTACATACTACATTTATTTAAGACTAGCTGTTCCCCACGCGTTTTCGCTCACGTGTACATATTTATATATTTTGCGCTGAACCCTAATTCTTTTGCAAAAATAAAAGTAGCCTAAGTTACATCTTATAACACCAGCTATCTGCCAGTGAAAGTCCCGTGAATATCGGTTCACCCGTTCCGGAAATTAGCCGGAACAAACAGACACACATACAAAAAATTTAAACATAGAATTTTTGGTATATGTACCGTGTAACATTTGGATGCATTTAGTATCAATTTTATTTATTTGTATAGATGTTTAGAAGAAAGGCAACAAATAAAAAAGTTATCGAGTGCAAGAAGAAGGTTTGAAGAAAAGGTATTAAAGGTGAAAGCCACATGTCGCCGATACTTATTTTTTTTTATTAATAAAACAAAAATCAATGATGTCACTACCATTTAAAAACATTTCTTTAAGAAAATCTGACAGGCGATCAGCTAGAATAGATCAAAGGATGTAAATAAGTAGGGTCATTATTTCAAACTTGAGGACAAAACAGTGGTTTCTGTCATAAAATTACTAAAAGCTATATATAACATAATAAATTACTTTAATAAATTGTAATCATTATTATATTAAATTAAACGTAATAAAGCAATTAATCTGGTTTAAGAGTATTTTCATGGAATTATCTAAGTAATTAAGGGTTATGTAGACTGTAAGAACAACAACCACGTATCTGAAATATGAAGCTCTAATGAGGAATGATGCCAAAATACACGCTACATTTGATTAAGAATTTGTTGAATGTCAGTACATAAAGCAATTATTTCTGTAATTTATTGGTTATACTGATTACAAGAGCTTTCATACTTTGACATATTGCTACGATAAGGTTCAAGAAACGCAAGTATTTTGAGTTGATGTATAGATGTTACATAATAATATTATGATTTATGTATTATAGATATAATAGTGATGTAACGAATATTGAATTATTCACATTCGCGAATGCGAATATTTATCTCTAGTAGTATTAGCGAATGCGAATGTTGACTTTTTAACTTAAAGGCCAGCAAATGTTTGAAAGGTTTAACATTTAGCGTCTGCTTTTATTGGTCTGAGGTATAAATTGAAAATTTTCCAACAAAAGTATCAGAGCATGAAAACTGTTTTAGATTTAATTAGGGATAACGACTTAAGCTTGTCTTCTTGTTCAAACCCAAAGCGTTTTAAAATGACCAATCAGGGTTAAGAAAACTTTGGCTCCAGTGCCAGTCTTTGAGAGAAATCGGTATCATTAACGGACACTATAAAACTATGATGGCTCCTAGTAAGAAATGAATAGGAACTAGAAAAACAAAGTTCAAATCCTATTAAAGTTATGATTTAAAAAAAAACATACATACATACACAAAGGTATTGAACAACTACATTTTCCTTATGGGAGAGAAAAATCCTCCACCATAAGCTGTATCTATGGTAGAGGATTTTTGTAAAACTAGCAATCGATCCTAAAATCGCAACAAATAAGCGGTTGATGTACAAATGTATACACTAAGTTGGAATCTAATGATCAGATAACAGAAGTTAGAAAGTTTTGACAAGGAGTCAGAAGTAGAAATAAAGACTAGGGCAATTTAACTAAGAAAAAAATTATAAAAAGAAAACGAAACGGATCATAAGTAAATGGGACTAAAACGTAGGAAGAAGTCATAAAAGAAAAACAAAAACAAATTAATATTCTGTGGAAGTCAAGAAAAAAATATTTAAACTGAATAACAAAAGAAAATTTCTTGGCTTTAAAAACTTGTGCAAAGATGCGAAACGAGAGCTGATGCAACAATTGTGTATTCTTATGTACCGCCTATTAACTCGAAGCCTCGAAACATTCTGTGTATATTGTTGGCTTTCGTTACTTCGTTTTACAGAAAACTTTTAGTTTTAATACGTGTTTTTCATCATAAATCTGAAGGCAATATTAATAATTGCAGCACAGTTCACCTCTACCAACAAAATACTAAAACATTTCTCTCAAAGGAATAGAAAACTTTTATCAAACCCACATATCAAGTAACAAGTACCGCGACAGAAGAGGACGAAGATAGAGGTATTGTAGCACCCGAACTTATGTTAGAATTAACGATGTTAGAGGCGAGACGCGTCGAGAACTCCGTTGCGCAATGTAAACAAACTCTAAACAATCTTAGACAAGATTGCTGAAAACTTCCCTAACTAAACAAGACAGGCACTCCTAATTTAGGTGAGTTTTTTGTTTGTTAAGAAGTATTTTCAGCACCTGCGATTTTTGGTGCTGAATGTTTTTAATTATTTTACTACATCAATTTACTTGTGTTTATTTTTAGTAAACTCATATTAAAATAGGTGCAATAAAACATCTTTTTTAATTATTTATTTTGTTTTCCAGACGTAATAACAACAGTCGTACTTTGCGTATTGATGATGCCAGATCTTATTTCCTACACCGAGAGATTTTATTTCTGGTAGAACAAAAAATTGTAAAGGCCCGGCTCACCTGATGGCAAGCGATTACCGATGACAGATCCAGTGATATCATTCGTATGATGTCAAGTTACTTCAATATTTAGTATAGAATTCGTTTTGTCAACATGTAACTGGTGGTCGATAATCTAAATCCCTACATATAGATAAGTCTCCAATGTCATAGTAAATCTTAACTTAGATTGAAATATACTAGCACTATACAGTTTTGATAAACTCCTGGATCGCATGTCAAGACGTGATATATAAAGGTAAAGTTACTACTAGCAGGTGTAGCGCGATGAATACGATTAAAAAAATAATTCACTCATAAACTTTTTTCTTCTGCACAGTCATGGCCCCTGTACGTCATTATTTTTAGATAAAGATTTTCAGAATTTGATTTGAAATCGATTTCATACAAAAAAAACGATGTTTACATAACGATGAATTAGTGCAGTGACTTTAATTGATATTACAAACAAATTTGAAGTTTATAAAGCAAAGCAGGATTTCACCATCCATAATTTGCAGACAAAATTTCTAAGCCTACATGTACCTGTTCTCTTGCTTATACAAAACTTTTAGTTTCGTTTCTTTTTTTCAGATACGTCAGTTCTCGTTCGTCCAATTTGTTTACGTCTATTTGAATATTCACCTACATTCAAATTGTGCAATGGCTTCCCTGATAAGGTTTTCTCAGAAAGCTAGTGACTATTTTTGCAACGTGTATTGTGCACCAATAATATAGGAAGCTTTCTAGTGTTTACAAGTTACAAGGCAGATTACGATTATAAACTTCATTTTTATAACGCAAATGTTTGGCGAATTAGTTAGGCGCGTTAATTAAGTTTCAACAGCAGATAATTTAGTAGATAGCTATAGTTTTGTTCCAACATAAAACCAACGTTAATGAAAGCCCAAGAAATTTCATTCAATGTGGTTATGGCTCTCGCTGTTTTATAGACATAGTTTTATAGGGCTGTGAGTAAGATGCAGTTATGATTTGTTTGTGTATGCAAAACTTTGCAAACTACTGTGTTGCGCAAATAAGATATTATTACTTTTAAAGTAGGGATGCGTTTATGACTTTTTTTTTGTCGTTGTACATTTTGACTTTATTTTTTAATAACTAAAAGATTGTCTCATTTGCTGAATAATCGTTCCTGAAGACACCTACCTTGGGTAGAGGCTAAACGCGTGTCAAACTGTCACTTTATGTAAGCGGAAGTTTGTGAGTTACGGTTTTGGATATACCTGCAGCATCTAGTAAGCGGATCTTTATAAACGAAGTTTGTAAAAGTATATATATTACTGTATGTTGATGTTACTTAACTTATAAATATTGTAATTCATCATTTTCAACTTGATATCGGGAGTCTTGTTAATAAGAAAATAGACCTATCAAGTGATTGAGTTAGAGTGAAGGTACAGAATTACAAAAAAGGAAAAATAAAATGAGATTTCTTACAGTGTGTTATTTTACAAAAATGCATGGGCAGTTATAATTTCACTTTGGTTTCTTCTATTCCTTTATCACATTATTTATATTTTTTTTTTTTCAAATCTTAACTATTTAAACACTACAAACAAATGAAATGGCAATTCTATACCCAAACTTAAATCTCCATTTATTGCTTAACGAACGAACTTGTGGACATATTTCCCATCAGTCAACTTCGAAATCAATCACATTGACAATATTGATACTTATTGTTCTGTTAATTGTATTAGAACTTGATATAACTAACAAATAACTAGACTGTGAACGTAAACAAATATTATGTTCACCGAGCGCGTTCAACCCTAGGAACTTTACATCTCAATTTAACTTTGTCTTATGCGCACTAACTATTAATGATACTGCGGGTTGTGCTAAAGACGTTATATTTTATGTCACACCATATGTTAAACGAATCGATTTTGTGTGCGAATAGAGTATGTGTCATGGCTTTTGTATGGCTTATTGGTTGTATAGTCTAAATTGTGATTGCAAATGACTACGAAAGCAAACTATTAATATTTTTCAGAATGAGATGCTCGTTAGAAATGTACAAACCTGAAAAATTGTTCGTGGCGACAGCAAACGTTAATATTTCTAAGTATATTATTAGAGGTTGTATAGTAAGTTTAAATTAAACTGTATTACAATCCTGTGAAGCAGGTGCTTTCAGAACACGGCTGCTTCGGAAAGTGCCAGCGTGCCACTTTGCGGAGACTGACACCAGGACACCGCATTTCACATTTTGGTGGAGTGTTCAGTGTGGGCGAATCAACGTAGGGAACTTGTAGCGGCTATCGGAACGGGTAGTCTCTCGTTGGAGACGATGCTTTTGTCCATGGTCCAAAGCGAGAGTGCATGGGATTTTGCCGTCTCATTCAGCGAGGAGAGGCACACCAAAGAGGTCGCGGAAAGGGAACGGGAGAGATTTAAAGTCATTACAACCAATGATCTTTTTATTTGTGTATCTATTCTAATGATTATACATCCCACTAATCCTAATATTATAAATGTGAAAGTTTGGATGGATGGATGTTTGTTACTCTTTCACGCAAAAACCACTGAACCGATTGCGATGAAACTTGATATGTAGATATCATCGGGACCTACGCGGGTGAAACCGCGGGGCGCTGCTAGTATTACATAAACTTCAGTTTAGAAGAATCTAGTGACGATTCCAAGGCGTAGAGCTCAGCTCTGATATATTTTTATATAGTTATTTATCACCAGGTTTTAAAATGTCTAAACATAACCAATCATACTGGTCAAGAGTCGTCATAACATTTTATACATTGAGACTGAAGAAATTAACTATAAGACAACTCATATTAATATAAAAAACGAAATGTATTTATAAGTAATCTATCTTTACTACTATAATAAAGCTGCAGAGTTTTTTTGTTTCATTGTTGGTTTGTTTAAACGTACTAATGTCTGGAACTATCAGTCAGATTTGAATAAATCTCTTTCGTATTGTATAGAGATTTATTTATTGAGCAAGGCATCACGCTACGACTTAGGAGCAGAGCAATGACCAAAAATGCAGGTGGAACTGCGGAAATAGCTAGTTATCCTATAAATTTTATTGTAGTTTCTACTATAAATTTAAACGACACAGCAGATTACTACAAGCGTAGCCTGTTCGTGGGAGAGCCATGCTTGTTCGTGGGAGAGCGATGCTTCGGCACGTATGGGCCGGCTCGACCGGAGTGATACCATGGATCAGGTGATCCGACTGCTCGTTTGCCCCCTATACCATAAAAAAGTGATGTTTTGTGGTCGAATTAGCAACCAGAGTTCCTTCGAGGATTTTAGCAGTGCCTGAGAGGCACCACATTTTATAGGCATATCAAAGGGTCGCTGAACTGTTTTGCCAGTTTATTCATATAAAAAACGCACAGATTTATTATTATATATATATATATTTTACTAAATTGAACCTTGTTCGTTTGATTCTTGGCTTTGTTAAATGACATCGAAATCGAAGCCAACAAAGTTTGTTCCCTGAATTTTATTAAACGGTTTTGAATAAATTTAACCAAATTCATGAAATCGTTTTTTAATAATTTTTGCATACAACGTAGTCTTTAGTTAATTCTCAAGCAGCCAATATAAGTAGTTGAAATAATCATAATTAGAAGTATGAAGCGCGTTTAAGTACAAGATTAATTGCATTTTGAAAAAAATACACTTTTATCGTAAAGGTGAAATTTTCACTCAGCAAACGGATTGTCTCACTGCCGACTCCACATATCCTCATCATCGCGGTACTGCTCCACTCGTTATTCGGCCCTCATTCATTTCTATTTGCACTCCGTTCTATATAAATGATAATTCAGCATCAACGGGTTCCCTGCCACGGTATTTCTATTGTTTCATAGGCACCACCCCGTCGTGGTATTTGTTCAAACGTTCTCTACAATCGTTGATCGTTTTTGCGACGTCGCTGTTTGCATTAGAGTCTCATTGTTAAGCCCCATCCCCCTCTCTTCATGCCCGGTATTACGTGTTGAACACGATTGTCGAGTTTTTGTCGCGCTCGCACTTGTTGAGCTTCGGATGGATAGGCGAGATAAAAGATTCGTGTCAATTGAAATTTTTTGAATCGAAGAAATTGTGGCACGAGCGCCTCGGAAAATTCTTTTGAGAAATGCTTTAAGGCGATGTGATTGGAACTACAGCTGTTGAGGAAGATTCGCTTGAATTGCTTCTCATTCATAGAGTAAAATATGTACCTAGTCAAGATATTTATAGACGTGTAAAGAATAGTAAGAATGATTGGTTCTAGACGGTGGAGGATGTTGAATTTATCGGTATGTTTACTAAACCATGTGCAAAACTGCAGTTTGTAAAATGCAATCTATCAAACGTCTATCAACGTGCAAATACCTTGGCTGCTAATCTGACGGCATCTAAATTATTGTGACTACGTCATCAGCAACGTATATAACTTCTGCAATAAACGGACGTAAAGCAGACACTCATTGGAGAGCCCGATGCATCAAATAACGGAAATTAATGGTTGGATCAATGCTTTAGTTTTGGGCGTACTGCCAATTGGGTGAACGGTACTTTTGAGAGGATCTTCTTCATCGGTTTCAGGTTAAGTGACGCCAACTGTCAGGGCGGCTGCGAGTGGATGAATAAGGTGTCCATTGTCAGAGTCTAATAGATTTTATTTGACATTTTATGATCTCTAAATGATCCCTGCGGCTAATGTTACGTTACTGTATCAAATAATATAAAATTTTAAGTCGTTGACACCTAGGTATATCATTTCATTTATAATTCGTAAATATTATACTCTTCTAATATATATATGTATCTTTTACTACCTATATTTTTTGTTTTTGCTTTACAACTTCATGATCATTACTGTCGTGGAAGACACCAAGACTATATTATACCCAACTATTAAATTACCCAACCATCAATGCGACGACACGTATAATCGTTACTTAATATTATAAATGCGAAAGTAGCTGTCTGTCGCCCTTTCACGCCAAAACTACAGAACCGATTTAAATGAAATTTGGTACACAGATGGTCTAGAGCGTGAAAAAGGACATAGGCTACTTTTTAATGCGAAAAAAAGGGGTGTAAAGAGTTGAAAGGTGGGGATGAAAAGTTGTATGGAAGTTTCGTCATATTTAGAGCTAGAAGCTTGAAACTTATTTTTTAGGCTGTTGATTCGATATAAAAATACTATTCTACGCGGACGAAGTCGCGGGCACAGCTAGTAAAAAATAAACCCCCTGTCCCAAAATAATGTTACTAGGTGTAACTGACAAAGACTTATTATAATACATTGATTAAAATCACTATCACCAATAATTTACTAAACAATCCTTAGCAATGTACTAAATAAATTATCATTTGAATATTTATATTTTAGTTTCCATTGACTATGACAGCTGACAACTTATAAATATGGATGGCCAAGAAAAACCACTAGGTACTGTGTATAAATCTGAAGATTCTTCGGTAGTTATTACCAGTAAAATAATGAGCTTCATAAATTCCATAGGTACATGGTATATCTAGTTTTAAACATGAGCATAAAGCTCTTGAAGATATAAAGTGGCTAAGGGTATGATCTCACACAATATTACTTCGAACACAAACCTATTATAAAGGCAATTAAACATCTCTTCTTATTTCTTCTTCTTCTTTTTTTTCTTGTGGTAACCCCCACGCGTCATAACCTCACTGGGGTTAACGGTGAAGTGGTATGCCGGAATCAAACCGACTGAAACCCAATGGAGTCCCGTCACAAGTGAATCCATTGCAAGGCACTGTGGTATAAATACCTCTCCTCTAACGACAAGCAAACATAAAATTTTATATCACTTTCTCTGAACCTTACTTTATATATTTACTTACATTATAAAGCTAATTAGGAACTGTACGAATAGATTTGTTTGCTGTTTCTGCATAATCAGCTAAATTTAACACAGTTCTATACGGTAAGCCTTAACAATCCAAATATTTAATCAGTGTCCACAAAATGAACGTTAAATTATGTAGTACATGCTACATGTATCTAAACTGTTGGTTTTTCTTTCTCTTTTTTGTCCCGTCGCCATATGGTCTGGCATGATGCCAAAACATATCGATCATTTGGCATGATGCCAAATTCAAAGTACTGAAATGAAAACAAATCCTTATAAACGTGACTGGTGTACCTTTCAATCAAGGAATTCGGGATTAGATCCAAGATCACAGCGAAGAGTTCACAAAAATGGAATCGATTTCAATAATCAATAAAGTTGTACTATGGCTTGAAGCTCTTATGATATTTCTAGAAAAACGTTAAAATCTTCTGGAAAATAAAATAGAACTTTGAAGGTTAATAATATTATAGAGTCCTGAAAACCATCTGGTGTACCAACACCAGATGGTTTTCAGGACTCTAATATGACATAACAGTAAATAAATTTACTTCTTGTTTTTACCAAAAAACAAGAAGTAAATTTATTTACTGTTATGTCATTTATTTTCTTATAGTAAGTATATTTTTTAATTGTTGCAAGTTTGTTTTCTTTGCTAAAAGTTCGTTTTAATAAAACGAAGTCTTTATGGCGCAGCACAAGTCACGGGTTCGATTCGATGCTCAAAGCAAATATTTGTATACATGAATGTCTACTTGCATCGGTGTGTCTATTCCTATGTATAATATGTCAGTTATATTAAAATATTTTTGAAGTTGTTCCAAACGTCCACAGTGTAACAGCGTACCTTCCGGCGAGCAGAATGCTTGATTACGTCCATATTGGCATAAACAATACAACACATAAAGTAGGTTTATAACTAAATTCTGAACTAAAAAAATTAAACTATTCCATTCCCGTTTAGCATTTAGTGTTGATCGATCGGACCGTTGTTATTGTCACTATATCTGACACAAGATCACACGTGTTCGTTCTTGTATTCATGTTGGAGTGTGTCTGTCTGTGTGTGACTGGAAAATGAATTTAGCACGTGTCTTGACATCCAGACGGAGAACTTATGGTGATTATGCGTGTCTTAGTTCAGCAGTCTGTTTCTTTAGAAGTATTTTTAAATCTTTCGGGTATTTCGCCATGTGGTTTAATAATAGATACGTCACTTCCCGTTGCTAAGACAGGACTATAGACGGTTCAAACAAACATACTATAAATCTCCCGTGGTTTGTTGTTGTTAGTCAGTTTGTTTATGTAGTTGGTCTTACATCTATAAAGTAGAAGAAAATTTGGTATTTGGGATTTTATGTACCACTCGTGTTAGCAAAAATGTTTCTAAAGTACGATTCACACCGAACGGGCTATGCCGGAGCGCGTCGGATCGGATCTAAATGGACGCGCGCACATGCTGCGGTAGCCGCCCACATCACCGTTCCGACGCTCTCCGAAGCGGTGCCGTGCTCGTCGCCGGCCGTAGCGACGCGTTGCTGTTGCGGAGCCAAACGGCCGAAAATAAATAAGTTGCCTGCTTGGTCATATCCCCTTCATTTCAATTTTGAAGTAATATTTTGTTTACTAAAATATTTCGGTTACGATTTAAACGTCAGATTTCATACTTATTATACACGTGCGACGTATTAGTTCCAAATTGCGAGAAGGTATTAGCGATTAGGATTAGCAGGAGAATTAGTTCCATCATAGTTATTTTGCTAATAGTTTCGCTGATGGGTGCGGTGCGCGAGAGTTATATCTATCACACAGACATTGTGGTTTAGTATATGATGTGGGAGATATTTGACTTCCTGAAATAATGTTAAATTTGACTATAAACTACTGAGTTATACTGACATATTAAGAGTTTGTGTTGTTAAAAAGTGCGGGGTGGTTTTTACTATATTTATAAAATAACTACTTTTGCAAATAGCTACCAATGTTATTTATGCAAACTTAGTTTACCTTTACCGTTATCAAAAATTAAAATCAGTTTCTGTAAAAATGTGATAAATACATACATATATTGCATTTATACTTTTTTAAATTTGGATACGGATTTGGCCCGTTTAGCCGCACGTGAATCGGATTGTTCTGTTAGATATAGACAGCGAGAACATCAAGTTCTATATCCAACATAGTCCCATTTCCAACATAGTTCCATTTCCAATATCAATGTCCAAAGTGGAAATAAAATAACATAAATATAAAAATATAAAATGTTCAATCAATTGCTTCGACATCGCATCGCATCGCAGAAGACACGCCAGCTATTTTTGGAAACACTCAAACTTAAGTGTTTGATAATAGACGATGTTTATTTGACATGTCTATTGTTCTCTCGCTTCAAATCACTGTTCTAGTAGACGTTTAATTTATAACTAACAAGAAGCCGTTAACGTTTTGAATTTTAAATTAAGAACTATTAAACCGACCTCATTTTAAATGTTGACTTCGAATCAAATGGTTAAGTATTCAACGGTAATTATGAGACATTGGATTGGGTTGAAGAGTAATAATTTCATCATCTTTATGTGCTTCACATGACAAAATTGTTGGCCCTTTATTGATTACGGAAATGGTTTATAGTAGTACAATTTTAACTAGTTAATAAATCTGACTGATTTAGCTGTGATTTATTCATAATCGAGACTTAGCTATAAAATGTAAAAAATTGGGATATCTAAACTTTTTTCACTTCATTAGTGTTCTTTAAAAATACTTTAACTTTAGTACATTCAAATCTGATTCCTCTTAAGATTACTGAAGGAATGTTTAGATAACTATTTAATTAAAATCTACACGTGAATACTTGTAATTGGCTTTCAGGTTACTATTGAAATTTGTATCGTGTTTAACATTTGTAGCTGTAAGTCTTCCATGTTCTAAATAAATAAGAGAAGAGAGGTTCTCATTGTTTTAATCAATGTTTTGTATACAGTTATAACATTAACCAATATCATCTCATGTCGATCAATTGTAAATAGGGTTGAATTTATTTTTGGCTTGGAAATCCCCTTGGTACCACGCTAAAACTAGACGAAGCGGTTTTATCGGAATCGAACCGACTCAAACCACACGGTGTTCCGTCACAGGACAGGGTTGACTACATATGAGTGCCACTAATTGTGTTACGTCACTGCGTATTATCATCTGGCAAATGAATATTTGTTACGAATAAAGCAATCACTTTTCTTCGTATCCGTATTGGGTTAACCTTCTAATCGATACAGACTTAACTGAAATCAAATTCCGCCAGAGTCATCAAGACTGAAGTAGGGTGCGCGATCAAAGTTCATCGCTACGAAATCCTTTGATCTGCGAGGGTTTATCGATAGAAGAGTTTAGTGTCGTCGGTTTCTCAAGGAGCACCCAAGTTTTCGCGAAGGTTACATTTAGAGCGATAACATGAATATTAGCATTATCGAAAGTATCATGGTCTTTCAATAGAACATTCTAGATGCAATTCAAATTGTTAAACACAAGCATTCTCCGCAGTTTCACCTGGGTCTAAGGGTCACAGCGTGATGTAACGTAGTCTATAGAACCTTTCTCAATGAATAATCTATCCAATACAAATTAAAAAGAAAATCTAATCTGACTGATGGTTCTAGAGACTAGCGCGTTTAAACAAACAAACAATCAAACTTAAAAAGCTTTGGCTTTAGTATATTTAAATTAAATCATTTAACAATAGGCGATTGTGCGACGTAATAGGCGATTTACATAAGTCAGAATGCCGTGAGACCTTTTTGGATTACAGTGGTGAGAATTTATGTGACATTTGACGTACATATAAGACTGATAGATATTTATTATTGCACAATAAAAATATGATACAAACATTTAATATTTTGTAACACATATTTTACAGTCAAGCTTTAGATCATCTGTACAGTATAGAAATTGGCAATTTAAATATTTTTTTTTTTTTTTTTTTTTTTTTTTTTTTTTTTTTTTTTTTTTTGAAAAGACAACTCCCGCATTAGGAATTACTCCTGTGTCGCGGGGGACTTTACAAACATACAAACAACGGACACAAAGAACACCCAGACTCTGGTGGGAATCGAACCCACGACCTATGGCATAGCAGTCAGGGTCACTAACCACTAGGCCAACAGGCCAGTCTATCTTTTAAAAAAAGTATCACCGACTTCAATGTCCCTAAATTATCATAAATTGTAATAAGGAGTCATACATAATTTACATCATACGAGTTTACATCATACGGACCTCCCGTCCTTGTAACATTTGTGGAAAATGTATTTTATTTAAATATAATATGGGTAGGCCAACTAAACGCACTGCTCCAATGAGACAGCGAGGATTCGGAATAAACGAAAATATCATCGATGTATACAATATTTAGATATTTGTTGATTTTACAAAACCCGCTCGACCGATTTCGGTAAAATTTAAATGGGACCACCTGGGAAGTATATATACCCTTTGAAACAAAAAAAGGATTTTCCAAATTGGTTCAGACGTCTTGGAGTAATCGGTAAACATACATAAAAAAAGATTCCGACGAATTGAGAACCTCCTTCTTTTTTGAAGTCGGTTAATAAAAGTAATTAGAAAAATATACAATCTGTACATCGTAGCACAAATTAAAAATCAATGCTGGCTGGGTTACACTTTGCGTAAGCGAGTTTAGTAACGGATTCCGCTCCGCCTTCAATGGCCGCTTAAATAATAAAATTAATGATCACAGCAAACACTGCCAATCGCTTTTAAAACAATCAGCACGCGCTGTCAGGACAGTACTGTTTTTGCAATCAAATCTTTAGAATATTTGCCAAGAACATATTTCTAGTGTATTATTTTAGTAAAATAATATAAAATGTACATTTGTTCTTTGCCAAGATAGAGCGTGACGATTATTTGGACCGACACCGAAACCGCCTGACAGGAAGACGATTAAGCGGATATGAAGTAATGAATCCCTGAATAAAAAACTATAAAACTTATAAAATAAAAAGTTTATTGAGTTGTCAGTTCTTTAACTATTTTTTTCGGATGTATAAAATAATAAATTCGTCAAATAAAATGACTGTGAATCCAGTAATGGCATCATATTGACGCCTAAACCAAATTCTTTTAAGTTTACGAGTTGTCGTATAAAAAAAGAAATTACTTTTTAGAAGGCAGACACAAATGTCACTAATCTCACTTCAATATGACAATTAAAACACTGAGCCACATTTTAACAGCAAGCAACAGCTGAAGACAATAAATTGTTAACACAATGCTCACTAGATGTCAGGGAACTAATTAATTACGACTATCTATTTCTATGTAGCAATGTAATTGATTTTTTCAAGATCGTTAAAGGGGCAAACGATTAAAATGCCTTAATAAATTAAACGATTTTATTTTGGTGTACGTCGTAAGCTTGAGCGAAACATTAAACGAGTTGGTTACAAGCGTCAGCGATTGTTTTTTTTATAAAAGTCGACGTTTGCAACTGATATATCATTAACTTTTAAAATAGAACAAATAGAATTGCCATCAAAGCATGTAACTAAATCAAGCCACTTAAAACTTATATCACGTATTTTATTATAATTAAAATCTGTTTAATATCGGCAAAGATGTCAGAAATGATATACAGAATAAAAACTACAGTGAAATTGATAACCTCTTCCTGCTTGAAGTCTAGATGAAACAGGTCAGTTTCTAGAAAAAAGATTAACACCTAAGTCTAGCTTAATCTAGCTATCAAGTCATATTGTGGGTGAACTGAAGGTGACTATTTAAATGAAGGACCTTAAATCACACAGAAAACATTTTGTGAATTCGACACCTGAATTTCGAAGTGAAAGTATCAAATCAAAATTAATATGAGCCTCCGTACAAATAGTAGTATCCGCTGTTTGCTTTTATCTTAAACCGTTGATTACTTCATAAATAAATAGCCCAGAAAGAACATAGCAAAGTTTCCTGTAAAAGCTTATTACCGCAGAGTTTTCTAATTATACGAGAGAGGATGAGTTTTTTTTTTTAAGATCGGCAAATATTCGCTTACAAAGTATTTTAGAAGAACTGAAAAGCATTTTTTTAAGTTAATTAAATTATATGCTACTTCTTTCTCGGAGTTGTAATAATTAACGGGGTTTGTTTGGGGGATGCTACAAAATAATTGAAGCCGTTTATTTTAATTTTTTTTAAGAATTTATATAAACTTCTTACTCGAAAGTATGATTTAATCCTTGGTCGAAATACGCAGATATATATATATATATATATATATATATATATATATATATGCATTTACTTGAAATAAATATATTTCTTACTTTGTAAGGATGGATTTCTTATATGCATTGACGGTCTCTTTTGTTTTAAAGTTGATTTACCCTCACACAACGCCTCCGTAGCGTGGCCCCACTAACGCAGTGTATGTTACAGATGTGTTTATGTATTTTTAATCTGCAAGTACTTATTATGTTATGTGCTGTGGGTGACCCACATTACTAATTATTAATAAAAAAAGAGGCAGTCATGGGTCTGCCGACAGAAGTGCAAACGATACGACGAACTTAAAACGTCACATTACTCTCCTACTCACTCACTCACTCGCCCAGTCGACCACTCGCTCACTCGCCCACTCGCCCACTCTCCCACTCGCAAAATCAAATAATTTTTAAAATGTTTTAACTTACAATCTAAGCACTATTTTCATATCTTCAAAAAATTTTACATAGCACTTACAGTAATTATGGCTGACACCAAGGATATATTATTGGATGCTTACCTGAAAAAAAAAATACAACATTATTTCAAATGCACCTCATTTCGAGTTTAAAACATGTTTTTTAAAAACATTAACGTAATCAAAATCAAAATGAAAGTTGATTAATTAAATTTTCATTGACATATTTTTGGATCCCTGGCAGAATTTTTTTCTTTTCAACCGGCTTCAAAAAAAAGGAGGAGAGGTGATTTAGACACATTGAAGTCAGTAATTCTATTTTTTTTAAAAGATAATTATACCAAAATAAGTTGGTATAAAATCATACGCAACCTTTTGATTTTAGATATTTTATTCGTTATAGATGTCAAGTTATAATTTATGATTCAAAATTCTAATTTCTAAAGTTAATTGCAAAGAACATCCGAACAGAGTACGACAGGTCCTGACCTCAAATGTCAGAAGCAGATTTACTTTCATTGTTTTAATTTACAAATTTAGATCCACCATAAAATAATTATTAAGTAGGAGTAAGATGAAGACAGTATTCCAGGAATTTGATCAATTTCACATAAAATATGTTGAGCCTTTTAACGTTATAAAATACCGTGCCTTATTCATTAATTTAGCAGAAAAATAAAATGTTTGGTGGGATAGAAGTTCGATGTAATACGAATTTTGAGCTTCCTAACTAAATATCTGTGCTCTAGAGAAAACTATATATTAATTACAAAACAGCACAGGGTTGATTTCCTGCTTAAATTAACCCTTCAGCACGATTAAAGGAAAGCTAGGTAATGGTTCGCATCGCGTAAGTAACATCTTTCGAGTGCTGGTGCGTATTTACATGCGTCAGTTAACTACGATTTGTACGATATTACAAGCGTAAGTTAGTAGCATAAGTTTGACACCAGATGGCAGTCTTCTAATAACACACATATGTTTATTGAAAACTCACATTACGCTCTCAGATGAGTGAGGTTATACTATAACCTTACTGTCCCAAAAATATATATATCATACAGCCAACGTATTATGCCCCCTTCTCAATCGAAAATCAAATTGCGGTAATCTGTAGCAATAAAAAAATTACATTGTATCTTTATCTTTAGCACCACTCACATATTTTGTCTACTTCCGTGGCAACTGACATTAGCTGTCTGTAAAACAATATTTATCACTTACAGATTGAGATGAGTATTCTACGCGTGCACAAAAAATGTAAATTAGTTCGCATTGATTGGTCAGACGAAACCGACGCCCCACAAGTGCTGACACGCCCCTATGTCAGCAATGTCACCACGACATGCTGGCGACAGTCCAAGGCCTAGAATTGTCATCAAAACTGATTGTTGTACACAATAGGTGTCTGCTGTTATTGAGATAACAATGAGGTTATAAACACCTGTTACATTTGATCAATAAATTGGCTATATTTGATACGGTTCCAACAAAACATGTTTCTGATCTGATATTGTTATAAGCACAATTTGCGTGTGGAAATCTCTACAGATGATCTCACCAGGGTCATCGGATGTCGGAATGGAACCGACCATACAGTGTGCGGAAAATGAGTGGACCCTCGGTGTACAGAGCATATGTCCTCAACGGTCCATCCAGCTCTATGCCGCGAGTTGGCAAGGTCGTTCTCCGTCAGTGGGGCTCCGTCTAGTAACTAGCATATTATAATAAGTCTGTTTTATCCTAGCAGAAAAAACGCTTTTCTCCCTTCCTTTGTGCCACTGTGTAGTGCCGTGATAGAAGTAAAGCTCGTTTCGGAGTCTACTTCTGGGTTTCTGATGCTTGCTCGTGGTTAGAACCAACTATGTATGTGGTTACTCTAAATAAATTAGCACCCAGAATGGTGCTTTAGCATTTTTGATTAATAATCTGTCGATAACGCAAGTGGCATGGCCAAATCCTGTAAAGTGGCCAACCTACTTAACTAATTTTACAGTGAATAATTGTTTTGCATATCGTACTACATGATATCTAGCTAGGCACTCCCTTGAGTTCCTTGATGGAACTACATGGAACTACGCAGCCAAAGCATCTTTGGTGCTTAGTTGTTGTAACAGTAGCAACCGACCATTGCATGCACAGGTTTTTTACAATGGAAAAACAACTCTAGATTGTTACCCATTAATCCACTGACCTCAGATCTTACCCGTATAAATAAGTATTTGGGTTAAAATTACCATTAGATATAGATAATGAGAGCATTAACCTCAGATTGTTAGGATTTTAATTAACATCCGGAGACTGATTTTAAAGAGTCACTCATAATAGAAGATACGTTATGAAGCAATACTTAAAAAAGACCTAGGCTTCACTGTTGAAAAAAAATTAATAATATCAGAGACAGCTTCCAACTCTTAGCATGTCCTATTATATATTTTTATATATTTACGAAACGGGAGAAGCAATTATTCATAGGTTATAGAGCCGTTGACACCGCGAAGTTTTTAAAACTGGCACAGATACAAAAGTATTACACAATTATACACCAAACAAAAATGATTGTCTGCATACACCAAAATAGTTCCTACGATAGGTGAACAGAGAACACATTTCACCAGGTTAGATACGAAACATTTACATCTAAATGTCAACAGTGTGCCAATTGTTTGGATAACCATGGAAAATTATTGCACTTTCGGGCATCCCCGAAATACACACGTGAGTAAACCGCACATCTTTAATAAACATGAATGCAAGTTTTTATTGCCTCTTAAAAATTCTGAGTTACAAGTCAACTAAGTATTAATGTTTGGATGATCTTTTACATATGTATTGCATATAGCCTTGTACAGACAATATTATTATTTTATATCTCTATATCAAGAATGTTCACCTTTCACCGCAACATCAAGAATAGAAAATAACAGTGCTACTCACCGGGAAGAAAGGGCTACAAGTGTGAAGCCAGTCTTAGATTGGCGACAAGCCAGCGGTTCACCTGTTGCATTGGTCTCCACTAGAAAACCCAGGAAACGTTGATAATCACTAGTGATTAGTCATATGTTTATCAGTTCTCATATAAATTCACAGTTCCTCGATCTCATAGCGAGAATGTCCAGATGAAAGGAAATTATTGATAATACAGTTTTTTTTGTTCCGAATGTGCAATTTTGATTCCTTTATCCTAACTATCCTAGCTATTATTATAAATGCGAAAATGAGTTTGGCCGTGGTCACAGGCTGACTGGCTCAGCGGTGCACGCCCTCCGTCGTCGAAATCGTTTGATTTCGCCATGTACCGTCACAGTATGTGACGCTACAATAAATGGCGAAATCAAAATATTAAAAATATCGAAAATGTGCGGGTGGATGAAGAACCTTCTACCTCACGATCTCGACGACGGAGGGCGTGCACCGCTGAGCCAGTCAGCCTGTGACCACGGCAAGTGCAAGCTGGTCGAAACGTCAGGCAATTCAGAGGTATGTAATACCTTTTAGTGATCGCGTTAATTCCCGTATAAATACATAATTATATCATACCTGTAATTCGAACTGGCTATAGCAGATAGGTCACTTCTAACAAGAGATAGAAATAGAGACAAGCGATAGCCCATCCGTCGTTACACTGGTGACCTTACTAATTACTAGAACTACAGCGCTATGCTAGTAGTTAGTAGTGTCATTACATATTATAAAACAAAGTCCCCCGCCGTGTCTGTCTGTCTGTTTGTACGCGATAAACTCAAAAACTACTGAACGGATTTTCATGCGGCTTCACCAATAGATAGAACAATTCATAAGGAAGGTTTAGGTATATAATTTGTTAAGGTTTTGTGTAAATTAGTTTAAATATGATGATGATTGTTGAAGATGAGACATCTTCAACACTCATTCACTCACCGGGGCGGGTTGCTAGTAAGAAATAAATAGTAGCAACATAGTAGTAGTATAAGAACAATGTGCCAAGTCAGATCGGGCTGATTTGTACAAGAGTTAAAAACAGCCTAGGTAGGACCCGAAATGTACTATAAACACACACATATTGCGAGTATATACCTAAACTTGTATAATATGTACAAATTAAATTTAATTTCGCACAAGCCAACCCTCCCAAAGACGTAGCACCTCACGTACAAAGCTTCAAGTACTTAGCACTCGCGTTCACGTGACACTCTACTTAGAATGTCAGCTTAACTCGGCGGGCGCGAACACTGTTCCTCTTACCGCCCAAGACATCCTAACTGTCCCGAGTGATGTGTGGTTGTACTGAAGAGGTTTTAATAGTTCAAGTAAATTGTGTAAACGTTTACGTCAGATTGCTGTTTGTGCGATTTTTTTACACTAACGAGTAAGTGTTGTTAATTTATATTAGTGTAGTAGTCCGGATTTTCTAGCCTTAGATAAATTATTTCTTGTAAAAATGATGAATAATATCATGCTACGACTCATATAGGAGAGCCGAATCGAGAGAGATAAAAATCCAAATTTGAGCTTTCACATTAGCAGATAATGATGTCCTTATTTAAGGAGGGTTTAGCCAAGAACAATAATTGTTTCTAGTAAGCACACCAAGTATAAATTATCTCGATACAGAAGAACAGGAGTAGAGGCGAAGCGAATTTTAAAGTGACATCCATCCATCCAGCGATGGCACACTTTATACCTTACGCGAGACAGCAAACGTTTTTATTATATTGAGTTAATTTAAACTTTATTGCAGTAGCATTATGGAGTCTGGAAAAACGTGTCTGGGAGACTGTTTGGGATTATTTTGCCAAATGCCTATCTGATTAGCATAGGTACAAGACACGGAATGGTTCACCGTTTTTGACTTTTACCAGAGCGGTCGACATCGCCGGCTACAGATTTCCGTTTAACTCAAACCGTAACCCTTACATGTGGTTTCCCCAAAGAAAAAAGTAAAAACAATTTTGTGTGAATCCACACACCAGACATCATAGACACATTTTTAATACCCATGAAATTGGATCTATTTGAATAGTTTCCTTTTAAGATGTGAGACAAGTACATTTTTATTAATTATCTTTTATCTGTAAAAGTTAGAAATAGCAGTAATGAAGCGAAAAATAATCCGAACAACTTAATATACACAGAATCCTTTTACCAAAAGCGCGTAAGCGCATCGGTGAGTTTCTGCGAGTAGATTACGAGACCAGTTAAATTAGGTCCGGGTAAGGCCTTAAGTGACTAAATAATAATAATATCCTGGGATATTACATCGATATGTAGACCCAACTTAACAAAGCTTGTACGATGATTTTATTTTATTCCTGGACCATCCGAAGGTCGATAAGCAACGTCGGAATTAAGTCCACGTTACCGCCGTTTTGTTCAGGAAATGTATACAAATAAACTTAAAAAAATAAACAGGAAAATTGGTATTTCCTCACGTACCATGGCAGGTGAAGATATTTACCGTGTATAAATAGATAGAAGTGTGCCGTGACCAGCTGTGTGTGAAAAGGGCTTCAATTCAAAAGGGCTACAGGTTTTGATGAGGTTCTATTTTCACGGTACGATAGGGCCGAAAGAAACGAAATGTATGAAGATTATTATGTTTGTGCGCTCGTGTTGGACTGAATGATGTTTACGTTTCAGCGCAATCTCACGTTTTTGTACAAATGGTAAAGGCAAGTTTGTCTCCTTCGGGAATATTTTTCTTAGCTATAAAATTTTGAAAATTAACCATTTGAAAATTAGACAAGATGACATTTGACTGATTCCTAAAAAAGCGACAGCCAAACATTAGTGTTATGAGGGGTTAAATGGTTTTATGGATAGAAGAAAGAGTGCAGCGATGATAATTTTTATGTTTAAAGAAACTTGTACCCTCTCAGTATTAAGCGGTTCCTTGTTTGCAATTTAATCTGTTTTATTTTTTGATTCAAGAAACCAACAACCATAACAAGAATTTAATACTACCGTGTGCCGGTTTCGTGTATGAATTTCGGTGCTCGAATGCCAATGTATCAAATGACATTAAAATCCAGTCAACCTCCAATACAAAATAAACCTTGAAAAAAAAAGAGTAAAAATAAAATGAAACTAAAAAATGTGTAATTGCCAAGCACCGGTATTTTTATTTATATTGGGGTTATTGTACCCCCGATGCAATGATCTATTGCATCGAGCCTTTGAAAATTCGAAATAAAATTTAAATTTCCCTACTTTTGAAATATGATATTGAATTTATTGAATTTCCTTTTTTCAATTTATTGAGAATTTTCTAGCTAGGGAACGTAGAGTGGTTTCGACAGTGACATTTTATAAGTGTCGCGAAGATGGATTGTATTTACTTGGAATATATTAGATCTGAAGTTACAGTTCAGAGAAATTCTCATTCTTTCTCGTTGTGGAACTCATAGAATTGCTTTCTATTTCAAAGTATAAGTCTTAGAGTAAAATACAAAACGTTTTCACAAAAGTAAAACATAAGCACGTTAGTATTATTGAACATCAAATACAAGCATGTATTGAATGTGACTCATTCAAAATGAGGTATTTTCTAAGGCATAAATACACGGTAGACTTCATTAAACATTTCAAAAGGGATGCTTTTTATTAATATCCCAATGTAGATGATGAGATACCGCATGATATATTGGACCCTTTACCAGATATTTCAAATTGGGCACCATTTTGTCGCTTGTGTAATATGTTTGATAAGTATAAAGCTGCGTCTAGGGTCAATAATAAATAAAACCCTAAGATATCGGTGTGCGCGATGACTAGTAACGTTTCCAATCTTATAACCTCAAAGTACTATTGCAGTTTTAATTATATTTGTAGAAGGAATTATATTATAGGCCCGCTCGCATAGTTCGTGTAAGCCTGGACTATTGGCGAGCTATTAGGAGAGGGTGCCTGCGCTTAGAAGCCAGGCACCCCCTCTCAGTTCCTACTGGTGGTTGTAGTATGATTCGATTCTGACACCCCCACCGAAAGCTCTGGTGGTGATGGCACGAGAGTGAATTCTACAAGTAGAAATATAGGAATTAGATTTCAGCAGCGTCCTTCTTTACCAGTTCTATAACATACAAAATTGAAGACACTGTGGTACCTTACATTTTAAGTATCCTTTATTCACTAAAACTTCTGCTGGTCCCACTGTTACTATGTTTAATTTCTGTCTAACTGTAGTGTACAATAAAGAATGTTCTATCTATATAGTCGTAAATATAACGAATTTATAACTCACATCGGGAAACCAAAGGGAATCACGATATAACCGGAGCCATTTGAAGAGTCCACATGCAACGATTGGACGACCTCTCCAATTTTTCCCTCATAACTATGCCTATGGGGCTACTGAAAATTCAACTTTAACAATGGAAGTATTTTGAACGTTAAACGTCACTTGATAGGGATGAGTTTCGTTTGGAAGCGTAAAGGTTTTAGGAGGCTTCCGAGAAGCAGAAATATAATCGAGTTAATGAGATACAGACGATGTCGGATATTGTCGCAGGTCGTCGTAGTGTCAATGAGGCGATTTGATGGGAGGTATCTGGCTATGGTAGTTGGCAGTTTGTATTTTGTTACAAAGAACTTTGTAAACGTTCGAGATTTAAATGAGATTGTCATTTATAGCAGTGAGATTGAATGTAATAGAGAATAAATGTACAGTAGATTTATTATCCTTCAGAAAAATCTACTGTAAACCCGGCACTCATTCCAGAGAATCAAAGGAAATAGTTAACCAGGCAGGATCATTCATTGGACTGCATCATCAGACTCAAGACCAACGGCAATCGTACCTACCGACAGTTTTTACAATACAGCATAACTATAAACATAAAATCTTTCAGAGAGAGAGAGGTCACACTGCATCCAAAATAAGTGGACCGTTGATAAGTCCTCAAAGGTCCACCAGCGCCGGCCCTCTAGGTGGCAAGCAGGCTTTTGTTACTAGCTACTAGCTGTCTTTGTTTCAGGTTTAAATGAGATTGTCATTTATAGCCTACTAGTTAAGATCGCGACTTAGTTCGTGTGAAGAAGGAAATATAACTTTTAACTAAATGAAATTTAATTTAAGATTTAACTAAAATGTTTAGACTTTTTAGGAACGCAAGAAAGGGGTGTGTATCTGTACACACACGTAAAACTCATAACACCCCTTTCTTGCGTCGGCGTTAAAAATGATAAATATCAGGCCTAACTTACAGTCTTTTCAACTAACAACTTTCAACACAAATATGAATTTTGTAAGATTTGTTAACATTTGTATTGTACACATAAGGTTTAAGTAAATATGTTTCTCTGAAGGTAGAAAATACTGTATGGATCGCGCTGTGGGTTACTGCTTGCCTCGCCAACTACTACTATGTCAAGTGTATGTTCAATAATCATATAAATCAATTATATCTGAAGGTGCTTCACAAGCAATAAATCTCTAAATCTGGACGAAAGAGCTGCAATTTGTAATTCGATAATGGAGACTATTGTTTAATCGCCATTTTACCCAGTCGCGTCCGACCAGTCGGTCAATAGTTCAAGGCTATACATTAATCGTATTTATCCCATTAATCTAAGAAGGCATTACAAGTATGATTCCCTAGACTAATCACTCACTAGACGGCTCACGTATGAATATACGTAAGCCAAATGTATCCTCTTATATCTTTTCCATTAGGAGCCGACACCTTTCAAAAGAAACATTATTCCTTCTAAGGAAAAACAAAACAAATATCCTGATTAATTTTTACACATAAGAGCACCGAATATACCTTAGACATCAACAGACCGGCAACTTTTTGTGGAGTGGTCAAACTGCGGTACGATTCTAACAAACTGAAAACAAATATAGACACTTTTGTTGTAAGCTGACCACTTAATTACTTTTAAATCTACACGTTTCATGATACGTGATGAAGGCAATTAATATATTTACTTTTTGATTTTACATGCCTGATACCTGCTGTTACCCGATGCTTAGACCAGATAACAAAGTCCGTGATCATAGACTGACTAACTACTACTTACTGTATAATACTTACTATATAAATGTCAATGTTATTACAGGTGCCTACTTACAGATATTTACAAAAGCATCGAAACTATGAATTAGTAATGACAGCAATTCTGCTATTGCGATTTTATACGTGACTGGATACCGAGTGCCTCCCTCTTAACAAAAAATTACAATAAACAGAACTTAAGAAAGGGCACACCTTTCAAAGTACTGACAGTATATGAAAAGTAATAGTGAGTGAAATTTTTGTATGGTATAATTTCCATCGTGATGCAAAAAGTAGCCCGTCCTCCCGCTCAGAAAGCTAAAAAAAATTCGGCACATTCCTTCACGCATTCAATTTCTTGTGTCAACATTCATGCGTGCCTCAACGTCTAATTATTTTCCTAATGTCGTAGGGAGTAAAATAAAAGTACCTTGGATATAAGGACCCTTTAATACATACTAAAATCTTGGAGCTGTTGTCAATGTCTTGGAAATTGGTAATATGTCGGGTGTGTGGAATTGAAAAAAAGATGAGATGCGTGTCTAGGAGTTTCGAGGTTTTTGGTGTAAATAAAACGAACGTTACCATGGCAAATGATAAAAATTTATGAACTCAAAATGCCAAAATGCCTAGGCCAGAATCTATCTTGAGTGACATTGTATTTACCTAGCAAACAGACCGGTGAGAGTGACATATTACGGTCTCCAATTTAATAGAAGTCGACGGACGGGAGCTTAGACTAAACCGATGATTTTAAGCGAACATGAGTGACGTGTTAGCAATCAGTTCTCCAGATGGCGCCATATTACGGATTTAGTTCGTATTCATACATTAATATTCTATTAAGTGTCTAATCAAAACGCGGCCTAACTGATGGAAAGCGGTTACCGGCGCTAATGACCGGTTACATCCGACATCAGTTGCATCACTAGCAGGCTGCCTATTTTATCACTGCCGCAAAGTATTCTGTTGCTGTTTGATGAGCACGATCATTCTTACTATGTCTCGAGACATTTCTGTCTAATTTGTCTATGATATTTGCAATATGTACTTAGCAATTGACCGGGTGTTACAGAATCATGTAGTCAAATTTTAGCAGCGTTATGTGTAGCCAACAAATAATGCAAGTAGCTAACTTGAAAAAATTGATAAAAAAAAATTGTTTATTTCTTTTTTGGGAAATGCTTTTCCTAGTGTAAACTACGGACTATTAACTTTTATGTCAATTTCAATGATTGAAGTTTTTTATTTTTCAGGACATTGATCAGGATTTATATAAAGAAAAAATTGGTTGCCTGTAAAGTCGGTATACGGGCGAAAGTTTTACGTGACAACGACTTTGAGTGGTAAAATAATTTTAATGTGAATATTCATTCGTATAGTAGGAAGAAGGATGAAATAATAGTAACAATTTAAAACATTTATTTATACAAAGAATTATATTTAAAACATTTTATGTCTGTCTCTCTCGCTCTTAGGCGGGCTAACCATGCCCGAGTGGTACCGTATGTGTGAGCGCATAACGTGAGCGGAGCGTAACGCAGTTTCTTGAAGTGTCACCCGGCAAACCAATTTATAAGACGTTGTCACGTCAAAAAATTCTTATATTTCAACCACGCGCGGCCCGTTCCTGTCTTCGGCAGTGATCTCGTCAGCTTGTATCAGGTGTGTTGCATATACCTACCACGGATATTATACTTACAGGTAAGTTCCAAATGGTATTCTTACCTTTGGAATACAAATCACTATCGCATTTATAATAGAAATTCAACCTGTAATGTGGAACGGTGATTTGATATAATATATATTTTTTTGCAAAATAATGTGCACCTACTTGTGTAGCTGCGAGAGTCGTCATTTGTTTAAATGTCTTTAACCAGTACGCTTTCTGTACGCACGTAATCTATTTTGTGACAGAACCATTATATTTTATACATTTACCCACTTATGTACCTACTCTGGTTTTACTAAGTAATATAGATGTCCATCTATCTATTTGCTTCCCTAATTAATGTGTCGTAAGCATTGTGAAAGAAGCAGTTACTCCTGTTTCTTTGACTGCACGCATGGCGCAATGGTTGAAGTTGTCGCCTTACCAGTAAGCCGTGCCGGATGTTGTGGGCTCGATTCCCACACGAGACAAAAATGTGTGTGATGCAAAAAAGTTGTCCAGAGTCTTGGTGTTCTTTGTGCCCGTTGTTTTAATGTTTGTAAAATCCCACACGACATAAGAAACAAACCGTGCGGGAAATGTCTTTAAAAAAAATGGTGACGTATATCCTGATCTTAATCCTAACTTAATATTATAATGAGTTTGTTTGTTTGTTACGTATTCAGGCCTTAACTACTTAAGCGATCATCGTGAAACGTACAACATTGCATACACATTACATTTTGCATATACGTTGTCAAAAAATGAATGCAAAAAATTACGTACCTTTCATCCAGAAAAAAAGTTTACAATACAATAAAATACAAACAAAAGGGGCAAACGAGCAGACGGGTCACCTGATGGTAAATGACTACCGCCGCCTATGTTCTATGCTCATGCATCTCAAGAGTCACAAGTGCGTTGCCGGGGTTTCAGGTGGGAGTAGGGGAAGTGTGGAAGAGGAGGAGAGGGGGGGGGAGGAGGAAAGGGTTAGGGCCTCCGGTAACCTCATTCACTCGCGTTTTCTGTGAGGCCGTGGTATCACTCCAGCCGAGCCAACCCCTACGTGCCGAAGCATGGCTCTCTCACGGTTAAAAAAGTAACATAGAAAAATAACTTTTACGCTAACAAAGTCGCGGGCGAAAGCTAGTATACTGATATGGCTAAGGAACAAACAAACACAAATATCTCAAGAAACAATTTTCGCAGCTTAACAATAAATCTTGCTCGTGCGCTTGCACTGTCAACTAACGTAATGGGGCCGGCGTGACATGACAGTAGACGCCGAACTAACTATAGACGGACAGATAGCTAATACTCAAAATACTATTTAAACATATTGCTCATATCAAAAAATTATAAATGATTACTTTGTATCAGATAGAAACAGTAAACTCATAATAAAAAGTTTGGTAATCTGAATGTTTACGATCACTGTTCTAGAACGAATCCAGTGTATCAAATTATTTAAAACGAGCAGCGTCCTCCGATTCCACCCGCGTAAGTCCCGATCCCGTGGGAATAGATGGATAAAAAGTAGCCTATGTGTTAATTCAGGTCTCCAGCTACCTACATACCAAGTTTTATTGCAATCGGTCAAACCGTTTGCGCGTGAAGAAGTAACAAACATACATACACACACACATTCACAAACTTTCGCCTTTTTAATATTAGTGTGATAAACATATATCTATGATTCCACATGGTATTCGTTAGTATCTAGCAATTCCCAGCGGTTTTAATTGGATGTCACATTTCTCAAACACACCAACAGTTTACCAGATTGGTTGACGTTTGTGTTTACCGCACGTTCTTATAAGTCCTAATGTAATATTAATTATAAATGTATTTATTTATTATACACCTTATGAGCAAAATGTACAGCGGCGGATTTAATGCCTGTGCTGTCTATCTATCTACTTTAGGGTGATACAGAAATAAATGAAGTAGGTGAGTTTGGGAGAAGTAGATCCTGAGTTCAACATGTTAGCATAGCTGGATGCAATACCCTCTAGTAGTTTCAGACAAACTGGTTAAACCCCTGGCTATCTCTGATTTTTTTTTCAGAAAAGTAAATAAAGTTTTATTTGTGACGACTGATGTACAGCAAATATACCTCAATGTCGTCTAGCCAAGATAAGCAGAACTACGTGGTAACCACGGTTCCTGTATTGCGCAACAATATTTTGACGCTGATTAGTATACATATTACATCATCGAAAGCAATTTTTAGAGTAGACACGAAAATTTGTTTAAATTATCACTGGCCAGAGAATGTAGAATAAAGGTTAATAAGTGATACGAAACGTACATACACCTGGGGGATTTACACATAAATTAACAATAATCCGTTTTAGCCAAGACCGAACTCTTTCCAGCTACCTCAGGTTTTTTTATAAAAGATTATAATTTGGATGGAGATATAAAGGTTATTTTAGTAAGTAAAGTATTGTATGGAGTAGTAAAAATAACTAGCTTTAAACAATGAACAAGACAATAGTATGATTCTCGGGGACATCCTTCTTAGGGTATTTCGGAACACCGTGTGGTTTTAGTCGTTTGATTCCAACATACTACTTCACCGCTAGCCCCGGTGAGGTGATGACCTGATGATCGCAGGACGCTGCTCGTTTTAAATATTCACAATAAATAAAAAGAGAAAACTATCAAAACTACTAGTCAAAAAGCTCTTAAATAAAATAGACCGTGCGACATAAAACACAACGATTTAATCAAATTGATTACTGTAATGACATTAATCGTATGAAACATTACCCACAACGCCCGTGGCGGACAACTGAGATTATAGATTTCAATTTTCAGTGTCTGTACTCATTTAAAAAAGTAAGGTTTTTCTCTTCATACCGCTATTAATAATGTTATACGTTTTACTATATTGTAAATACTATCTTTATTTCACTGAATATTGAAACCTATTGTATGCACACAGTTTTCATTGAAAATAAAGCGTTGAACAATTCGATTTGCAGTTCTGTTGGCGACTCGGTAACCCGAAGCATTTGGCAGAGGCCGATAGACTAAATTCAGAACTATTCGACGTCTAGATAAATGGGATTTTGTTAGACCGTCGACTGGCGAATAGGTGCTTTAGAAGTGTCTAGTGTTGGGTGTAGTGAGAAGTAGATTTGGTTAATATTGAGACGTATGTAGTTCTGCCGAAGATTGCTATTTGCCTGGGACATGGTTTTGTTGGTGAATAGGGGGACTAAAGTTTCTTAAAGGACTCATGTAGGCAGCGTCGAAAGCAAGACATGACTGATAGCTCAAATGTAAAGACATAGAGACCACCAGATGAGCAACTGCTATAAATTTAGTTAATTCATAATTATTTAAATAAGACTATTATTATGTACAAGCTTTCATCAAAGCCAACTAAAACATTTATCAAATTATTCGTTTGACTTTTAGTGGCTTTTTAAAGCCCAGGGCTAGATTAGTATCGTTATTGTTTGGAAGATAGAAGCTCTTATGACTTGCAACATGTTACTCTCTACAAATTGGTACAATCCACAAAGAGAACGATATGCAGCCCTCAAAACCGAAGACTTATTACGAAGAAGAAAGAAATATATTGTTGGCAATTTTCTTTAATGGTGACTGAAAACATATTTATAAAAAAAAAACATTGCACTTGTATGGTGACAGCTTATTTTCTACTTGTTTTCATTAATACTGCGTAATCATCATAGAATTTACAATTAAAATAATCATCACATCATACAAGCACCACCAAGATTTTCACTCTTTTCAGAAGTCGAGAAAAAATAACAATTCACATTTTAAATACATTTGGAATCAGATTTAATATATAATATAATATTCACGATTACCTTCAATTGATTAGTTTCAGTAGCGGATGCAATTTGTCGTCACATATCCGTTTCTTTTCGCTTCACATTTCAGTTTTATTTTTAGAACCTGTTAGAGTTGAACATGTGAGTGCAAAAATTAAAATATTTGTGTAAAATGTTCTTTTTTTTATGGTATATTGGGCAAACGAGCAGACGGGTCACCTGATGGTAAATGACTACCGCCGCCCAAGGGCACCTGCAACTCAAGAGTCATAAGTGCGCATAACTTACACAAAACTATAGTCATATTAAAAACCTCTTAATTTTTTGAAGTCATTTTAAGTATTAATTTTTTATTCCTCGCTTTTGAGTAGGTTGGTTTGTATTATACGAATATCTTAGGTAAAATAGCCTAATGCCAATTGCTTTTTTATGATATATGGGCAAATGAGCAGACGGGTCACCTGATGTTAATGACTAATGCCGCCCATGGGCACCTGCAACTCAAGAGTCACAAGTGCGATGCCGGCCTTTAAGGGGAAAGGTAGAAGAGGGGGAGAGGGGGGGGGGTTAGGGCCTCCAGTAACCTCACTCACTCAGCGAAAAGCAATGCAATCATTGCTTCACGATTAATCCCACTCCCACGATTAATTAAATATTCAAAAGTAGCTCAATTTAACATTTGTTTAATAAATTAACTTATTTTGGTTTTCGCAATTTGTGTTCTCACAAATTACGAAAACCAAATAGAAAAGGTATCTTACAAGATTCTTCTAATAAGATAATCTTTCATTCGGTAAATATTGCAGGGTATAATAAAAGGGACAAGCATTAGGTTACCGAGGCCATGTCCATGTCACTAAAGGTCATCTATATAAAAAAATATGAAATCTATTACGAGTCCGAAGGATTACTACGAACACATATACGGATACAAATATCATTATTTACAAAGTTACAACATTTAACCCTTAATAGAAGGGTTGCTTTATCGCAAACCACACGTCAGTAACCAACACTAGGCCTCGTAATTCATACAAGGATTAAATTAGCCTCCGCCTATGTATAGATGTGTATAAACATGGAAATCTGTCAGGCCCTATTTAGCCAACACTTGCTCGAGACCTTGGTTAAAATTTAACGAAAATTAAACCGAACGCGTAAACGTATCGCGTGAATAAATAGCAAAATAACCGTAAAACATTGTACCTGTATTGTATGTAAACACAGTGTAATTTGTATCAAACTAAAATGTTTTCACCATTATATTTCATGTCGCAGTTGTATCGAAACATTTATTAATTAGTAATAAATTACACGAATGTTAAAATTGTTCGTGAAAAATAATAAAAAAATAGGCAGTCATGGGACTGCCGACAGAAGTGAAAACTTAAACGAAACGACGAACTTGAAACGTTAGCAGGTTGATGACATTAATTAATTAGGAGCTGACAAAACTCAACGTTTAGATTAGCGCCCTCTAGTGGATCTATATATGTGTTATTAGCGTGACGGTCACGAGTTCAGTGCTTTTTCTCCATAGCAAAAGTGCACAAACGTGCCTAAAGAAGTTTTCACTTCAAAAATAAAAAAAAGAATACTATGTAAGTATGCATGTACTATGTAACGGTAACTGGTTCTACGTATCACGGGATAACAGACTCTCTCAGGGTCAACAATTCCGCCTTTCAAAGTGGCCCTTGCTAGCTTTGTGTTAGGATTTTGCTGTTATTGTTTATAGCTATGACGTAATTCGGCGTTACGTCATAGCTGTAAACAGTTGTAAAGATGCAGTCGACGTCCTCATTACAACTGTAAACTGAAAGCCGAAAAAGACAACGACGTCCTGTATCTTTACAAATGTAAACCGAAAGCCGAAAGAGTGTCATTAGTTTGACATGTGTATCTGTGTGTCTGTCTATGGCATCATTGCTTCTAAACGGATGGACCGATTTTGATTTAGTTTCGTTTGAAAGGTGTCTTGATGATAATGATGATGAGAGTGTTTATAGTTATAATTCAATAAAATCTGTTCAGTCTTTTTAAAATAATCAGCTGTTTTCTAATCGTTAAAGGGATTTTCGATTCAGGGATTATTAACATTTTTGTTTAATAGCTATTGACACGTTTTAGAGTAATCAATAAAAAACCTACATTAGAAAAAAAAATTCGGCCCCTGGGTGGCGACTATCTTTTTACAATTAGAAACTTATCGTATTGCCTGATAAGACTATAAAACAACAACATCTGTAACTGTGGGTTTACGAACTATAAACAAACCATGCTATAAATGATTTCAGTACCAAGCAACACTTGTTACAGGAAATTTAGTTCTGGTTATTAAAGTTTCCAAATAAAACAGCACCTTATTTCCCTAAATTACAATATGCTGACAGCATGATTATGAAAATGGTAATATTGTGAATTTTGTTAGTTGTAATTATTCGGAAAATACCGTGCGTGTGGAAAACTGGAAAATTCTTGCAACTTTATTATATACTAGCTGCGCCTTGCGGTTTGACTCGCGTAAGTCCCGATGCCGCGGAAATATCGGATTAAAAGTAGCCTATATGTTAATCTAGGTGTCCAGCTATCTACGTACCAAGTTTCACGGCAATCGGTTCAGTAGTTTTTGCGTGAAAGAGCAACAAACATCCACATCCATACATCCTCACAAACTTTCACATTTATAATATTCGTAGGATTGATTAATAAAACTTTATAATTAATAATTGTCAAAACCTTAATTTTTGGGTAAAGGAGAACTGGCCCGTTGGCATTTATCTTATCGCACTGTGTCTTAGAAACCATAACCATGAAGGTAATCGTGTTAAGCCATCAAGATGCTAAAAATGAAGATCACAGATGGCTACCGGAACTACTCAATAATAAGAATTGCACGGGTTGCTATCACCTTACTCAAATATGGTTGCTAAGTAATTTATGCTCGTAACGCATTTGGTGAAGTGGCGCTAAGGTGAAGTAAAAGCAGAAAAAACTACTGTATTGTAAACGTCCCTGCATCGAGAAAAGTAGTATTTTGTAGAAGCAGTTGCCATTAGACTATTTTAACTTAGATATTCGTATATTACAAACCGACCTACTCAAAAGCGAAAAATAAATAAAAGAGGCAGTCATGGGACTGCCGACAGAAGTGCTAACTTAAACGATACGACGAACTTAAAACGCCACATTACTCTCCTACTCACTCACTCACTCACTCGCCCACTCGCCCACTCACCCACTCGCTCGAGTGAGCGGCGTGGGCCGTGGGCGAATGGGCGAGTGCCCACTCTTCCACCCGCCCCTCTGCCCACTCTTCCCACTCTGCCTACTCTGCCCACTCTTCCCACTCTGCCCACTCGCTCACTCGCCCACTCTCCTATTCGCCCACTCTTCCCACTCTGCCTACTCTGCCCACTCTTCCCACTCTGCCCACTCGCTCACTCTGCCTACTCTGCCCACTCTTCCCACTCTGCCCACTCGCTCACTCGCCCACTCTCCTATTCGCCCACTCTGCCCACTCTGCCCACTATTCTCACTCTGCCCACTCTCCCTCCCTCCCTCCTCCTCGCCCACTATCCCACTCTCCTACTCTCCCTTCCTAGATTCCCTCCCTACCTTTATCTCTCTCCCACTCCCTCCCTATCGCCATATTTTTTTTTTAATATATTACACTGGGGACTTTTTCCATACATTTTCGATCAGGGTCCACGTGACCTTGAATTCTGACGAAAGTTTAACAGTTTTTACTCAAAAAGTGCCCAACGCCGGTAAAGAAGTTTTCACTTCAAAAATTGATACTTAAAATGACTTCAAAAAATTAAGAGGTTATTAATATGACCATATATTTTGTGTGTATGTTATGCGATATCCTTCTTTTTTTATTTGAATTGGAGAAAATGTTCCACCAGATAATTTTGTACATTAAGAGATACAGGTTCAATCATTAAAGTTTTTTTTATTGGCTAATGGAATAGGCCCTTTTGTCTTCCAACTCACCTGATGGAAAGTGACGATGAAGACGACTTATCAAGGGACTATACAGTATTAAGTATGTTAGCTGTTATATAACCGGTTAGTCTAGCCTCGTTGTCAATAGTTCATATACAACAAACAACAAAATAATCTAAGCGCGCCGTAGACATTGTTGTAACTACACTGAAAGTCTCCTCTATGTTACAGACTTCACAGTATTTATTATTACGATAATTTTATATCAACTACACACAGATTCATACAAAATAGGAGATAATATTATGTATGTATGAGTGAATATAAATAATAGCGGCTGGTTCAGCGAAATACTGTTTCATTGTTTCAATTCGTTAATATCGGTACTACGTGACGGTCGTATTAGAGATTGTTATGAGGGCATGTGTCACGCAGATAGTGGTAGAATTTATTGATATCGTTAATAATATTGCTTACTTAATTGCAAGTTAGGGTAGGATTTTAAACGTATGTCCCACACTTTATGATTCTTTTCATTAATAGATAAACAGCCTTCTCTTAATTTGATAGGAGATTACTGCCTCATTGTAAATTATAGAATACTTAGAAATCGAATTAAATACTTGAATCTTAAAGTATTATAATATTATTAGTTTGAATATTATGTGCCATTTTCATATATAATATAAGGTAGTTTTCACTTAATAAAATTGAATGAGGAAGTGTAGTTGTAAGCCACGCTCAAACGCTCAATAAAAGTTACATTATGTGGTATAAAAAACAACTTAAACAAAAATAAGTATTTGATGGAATTAGAAAGTTAAATTGCCAAATCTGCTAAATAAATGGGAAGATTATGGTGGAGCAAAAACTAATATCCGTTTCCGGTGTATTAACTACTGAAATAGTACCCAAGCTCACTGGAACTGTAAACATTACACCTTGAATGGAATCATTGTATGGCTTAAGTTGCGAGCGATGGATTAGGATTGACTTGAAAAAAAAATCTTATAATCCGATTGCAAACTAAGTACCTTTTTATAAATCTATAGAATTACAAATAAATATCCGTGATTATTATTGACTTATAAAGTCTAGTGGGTGTCGTGACTGGTCAGCTTAAAACTGAAACGTTTCTTTCATATAAAATTTCAAAAATCAAAATTTATTATTAAATAAAGAGCACCCTAGACGCCTACATGGCATTTGCACATTTTGAGTGTATGTAAACTTGGATCATTGAGTTTGTTTCGACGTTTCTTCTCAAGGCTAGCCCTAAGAAATTCCGGAACGAATAATCGACGTATAAAGGTGTCTGAAACAGTCTATTTGCAAAATAAACTTATTTATCATTTATAATACAGTTTTCCTTCAAGCACATTATGCCAGCGATTAGATGATATTATAATGTGAAATTAATTTCCTTCGTGGTCTGGATTTCCCGGGACGGAAGGGCACAAAAAAAAGACTATTGGGTTTTCTGTGCTTTGTGAACTACAATTATTCAGTTGCAGTATGAAATTGTACTCAATATAACAGCGATAAGACTTAACATGATATGTAGCAGCGTATTAATCTGCAATTGCAACAATCTACCTACCGTAATAGAGTATTACTTATGTACATTTGTATGTATGTGAAAATATTCATATTTACTATGAGAAGCTTGTGTGCGACATCAGTAGTGTATAAAATGCGACTGTAATGACTAACACAAACCGCAACTATCAACATAAACATTTGAAACATTCACTAAACCCACGATACTTGTACACAATGTAAAGAAGATCATAAACAGCTTCATTGACATCATAAAAAAAAGAGGACACTAACGGACGATGCCAAAAGTAAAAATATTTTGATATACATACTAATGATAATGTTATCCATTAAGTTGTAGAAGCATGTTCTACACTAAGGGATGCACTTGCTCAAAATCAGGCGAAAATTGAATGATTGTGAAAGAAAATGCGCTCAATTTCAGAAAAAAACAACACAATTAATAAGTGAAACCAACTCAAACGTCTCGACATCATGCCCGGGTAGCGAAATAACTAGGTTAAAAGTTTCAACACTTTTAACCTAGTTATTTAGCTACCCTGTTTTTTATTTTATGGGACTAAACAAGAATTTATTAATAGCTAATTATTATTGACAAAGATATCATACAATATGCAGAAAAAATATAGTCGTATTGAGATTATTCTTTTCGGTTAAAAGCACAACATAATGCTTAATTTGCTTAATTTAGTGAGAGATTTACTCGTGACAGTTATGCCACCAAAAAATATTTACCGCCCACCGTAGGAAAAATAACTTCTACCACAAAACTACCATTATTGATTATGGTGATGTATGCTACTATGACCTGAATGCAGATCTTCTCAACAAATACGACCGTCTTCTGAATAATTGCATTCGATTCATTTTTAATCTTCGTAAGTATGATCACGTTTCCTCTTTTCGTTCTGAATTGAAGTGGCTTCCTATTCGACAGCGCCGACATCTACGCGCCCTCACCACTCTGTATTCAATTCTTAATTCACCTACTTTTCCTACATATCTTACCTCCATTCTCCAGTATCTTTGCTCTAATCATCTCAGAAATCTCCGCTCTTCAAACAATCTTCTCCTATTATGTCCCAATCATTCCTCAACCTGTGTCAACTCTTCTTTCATTGTTCAGTCTGTCCTCCTCTGGAACGCTCTACCGCAAGAAATCAAGATGGCACCTAGTCGCCAATCATTTAAAACAAAGGTTCGTGCTCTCCTCTTCCGTAAACTGGCAGAATCATCAGAACAGTAGAAAAATATGTTTATGTGTTATTATTTATATAACTATGTTTATATATTCATACAGGTATGTATGTATCTATGTATATATTTTCCCGTATATATATATATTTATATATATTTAATTTTTCTGATATTACACTCATTCGTACACTTCTTAATGCACCTACTTCATTAATTTCTACACCACCTTAAGGTAGACTGGCAGAGAATGCCTTAGGCATTAAGTTAGCCTCTGTACATATTGTGCATAAAGTATTAAATAAATAAAACTGTTCAGGACTAGACATAAGGTATAATAACATGAGAATTTTCGAGTTTAAAATTGTGTGTTCCTTATCTCCGATTCATAAACAGCAGGCAGTGTACTTACATCGTTAATGGTCAATACTCAAACGCCATTCAATTATAAGACGTCATAACCTCATGTGCGATATTTAACGATATCTTATAATTGAGTAAATACCTACCACTGTGGTATGACTGTGGTATTAATTTTATGTCAGTACAGTTATTCTGTACAATTTTTCAAATATAAATTCTAAAGAAACACGCCGAGCTTAAACGCTTTTTCTTTGACTACTACGTTTAAAGCAAATAACGTTTTTGTAAGAGAATACAGGGCTTTGAACACACCCAATATCAGCTTAGCAGAAAACCAGGCCTCAACATCTTGTTTGTAACATTTATAAGAACCTCCCGTAACTTGTACCACATAAGTCCACTTTGAAGAGTTAAGTCCGCTGGGAGGCAGGATTTGTGGTGGAAAAACTTTGTCCATTAAGACTTGCCGGTCATCAGTTTGGATGTTCGTTTGTTTACTTGTTTCTTACGCAAGCGTGTTTTACTTTGAGTTTGGAATATTCTCGGTACATTCTGCGGATATTTGGTTGGTTCGTTTTTACAATGATTTCGTATGTATAGATAATATCTGGTAGATCGAGAATACATAACATCAGTCGGACCGTACACATAAAGAGATTTTGTGTGCTAAAGCTAAAGTTAGTGTAAATTTTTGATTTGGTATGGTTTTTTAATCTCTTATAGTTCTAGTAATTTTAACTTACAGGTACCTCGACTTACTAAAGTAGATGTACGCCTTATCAATATTATTTATATATTTCAAAACCTCTGTATTTCCGATATTGTCATTAATTCTTAGTTTCTTTATAAATCATTTTTATCATTAAGTGAAAAAATTTGTGAAAGAATAAAGGAACATTACGTTCCTAAATTTATTTGCTTTTGTTTTTACAAGAATATTTTGTACTAAAATTTTAAACACTCCTATTACTTTATGCCCGTACTTTATCCGCATTAATGTCAAAAGCAGCCTACTTAAATCTAATTAATTTACAGTACAAGTAGCGTTGTGAATAAACTGAATATTTATTAAGTGTAACCGTTTTGTACTTGACTCATTAGCTCATTAGTTTGAGTAGGGTTACAGTATTAAAGGCGATTATAGGATATTGTCGAAAATGCAAACAAATTAGACGGTTGTTTCAATTTCAGTTTCTATAAAACGCTTACCTAATTGATGACCAACAGTTTTGCTCGCATTCCGGTGGGTCGCATCGTCTGCAAATTCGTTTAATCACTGTGAATACAGTTTATCACAGACCAATCGGTACATTTAAACAGTAACTGAAAAATATTCTGTGTGAATTACCCAAATGAGCTTTTGGCAGCGGGTAGATAACTTACCCTTACCCAATTAGGAGGTCAGAAAAGGAGCCCTATCTATATATATATATATATATAGGAGCCTCACTACTGAAAGTACGAAAAATATTTGCAATTCTTCAAACGGTCTGGGTCGACAGAAATGTTCGTGGATCAGTACTGCAGATAATTCTGTGAAGTACTGTGAAGAAATTCTGTGTAGTGTTAGTGTGTTTGCATCATTATATCTAAGACGGTTCGAAAAACACGGATGAATAACAAATTATAGGAGTTCTCCTACAAACAAAGGTTTTGTTTTTTCTTTCTTTCTGTTTTAGTTAAAGCTCTTCGCCTCTCTTCTTAGGCGTAAATAAAAATATCATACACTGTGTTCTACAGTTTAATAACACCGTCATTAAATACACGTTACATTCTAAAGCCAATTCAAAACTAAATATCATAAATCACGAAACCCTGACGCCGCACTTTCTATTCATGAAAGTAACTGTCTCACTATGTAGTCTAATCGCGTTATATCACTGGTTTTAGTCCACATACGTGACTAGACTATGTGACAGCAAACGTTCATGTTTTATACTATATTATTTCTTTAGACAAGGTCACTCCGAAAAAAAGTATACATAGTATTTACATTTCACCTAAAACATTTGTTGTTTTATTGGCACTGAATTTTCATGTACAAGATTCTTGGCTTTTTGGATGCTGAAAGTTTTTTTACTTATTTTTAAAACATTGTATCTTATCTGTTTTCAACGGAGGGACTCATGAGACCAAGCTTTTAGTCTGAAAAATATATTCAGACGCTTTACCTCTAAGCATCAATCTTTTCTGTATGTCTGAGAGTTAACGAGTTACATAATCTGCAATCCACCTAATTGCAGATTTTTTAACTCCTATTTTAATGTAATGAAAATTATAAACACGCTAAAATTGGGTTCCAATGCCAAAATCTGGCCTAAGAGAATTTTCATTTCACTGGCATAATTTAAATCTGTAGTCCTGTATTTATCGAACAAAAACACACAAAAACCTCATGTCGACCAACCTCTGATTTGAACTTAAACCTCAGTATAAAAGTCGTACACAATTTGCTCTGATAAATAGTAATTGAGGGCAAAAAACCCACAACTCACCCTCGTCTTGTCAACTGAAACGAAAGCAACAGTCAAAAATAAACCACAACGAACGCACCGCACTCCCTTAACAAATATCTTCTTACCAGGTGTGGTAGATACCTCCAAAGCCGTAATCCTAGATTTCCGCTCCCATTAAATTATACATATATGTAGCTTAATTAAGGATATACGGTTTTACTCACGTGTGTATTTAGGGGATGCCCGACTAGTTCCGAACCCAACGGGGGCCCTTTATCAAAGGGTAAGGCGTCCCACCGCGTTGGTTGCAGGCGGCAGACTATATCCTTAATTAATATAGATACCACTCACGAAAGTTTTTATTCCAATATATGTAGCTGATTGCTGATGAAGGCTCGTCTCGACTTGTTCAGTTATTATTTAAAGGCGGATTTCCGATATGTAACCTAAAACGAGCTAAGTCGACAAATGTGGTAATTGTAGAAATAATCTTTATATTAGGAATCTATAATGTATATGAATATGAGTTTATTTACAAGAAGTAAGACATAAAAGAGTTTCCACTCTATTGGTCTAAACCGACTGAAGAAATATACTTGCCTACAGAAATCCTAGCTTTAACAGTTTTTACAGTAGTTTGCACATTTTTTTTGTGCGGTCCAAAGGGGGTTTCCACATGGAAACCCTCTTTGGACCGTCACCCCACCGGGGTTTTCGGTGGGCCGGTGTGTCGTGATCGAACCGACTGAAACCAAACGGTGTGCCATACTGCGCCTTAAATAGGAGGGATCTGTACCTCCTTGAACTAGTTCAATAAGTAAAATATTGTACCACAAAATATCCTGAATATAATTTTAAGTGGTAACCCTACAATTTACGAGTTGGAACTCTTTAAGGTATCATTTAAAGCCTTGAAAGGGTACTTTCACCAGCTAAAATGTTGGAAAGAATTATTCTTAATTTGTTAAAATATTTTTCGAATAATTCTGTACCGATTAAAAAGTTACGAGTAGTTGGTTTTTTGAGATTTCACTCAGATCAAAGTAGTCGATGCACGAATAGAGGCAGGTGAAGCGCGTCCTTTTTTTTCCTCTCCTCTACGACCAATGGGAGGTTGGTTGTTTGATCGTTGCGTGACTGATGTCGGAGGAACCGTGTATCGTTAGTTGGTTCGACTACGACGTAACTGGTGGTCTAGATGTTAGTGATCCTGACTGCTGACCAGAGGTCTTAGATTCCGTTCGATTCCCACCCAGGACGAAAAAAATTGTGATAAGTACGATAATTTGTTCAGTGTGTTATTTATCTTGAGTGGGAATTAAATTCACAACCTCAGGCTTAGTAATCAGAATCACTAAGCACTAGAGCATTAGATTTTTTATGGTGTGGAAACCCCCACGGGTCATCACCTCACCTGGAGACCAACAGGTCAAAACTATTGTCAAAATTATACTAATACTTGTCCGATAGTTTATTGCCAAATCTCAAACTAATATTTTCTTGTAAAGATATATGTCAATAAACAAACCATTTCAAATTTTTTTTTTGAAAATCACAACCTGCTAAACAAAGAGTATTTACTTGTAATACTAATTAATTAAGAGGGAACAGTAGTTACCGAACAATCAGACGGTGAAAACATGTGCAGCATACAAAATGTGCCACAATTTCGCAACACGAACAACGCAGACAGATGTGCTGCAATGTGCAATTAGGAAATAATTGGAATGTTTGTTTGTTAGCTACGTGATAGTGGTATTATGGAATTACACATTGAATTGGAACTATCTTTTTTCCTTTCGAAGACAATAAAAAAGTTTTCTCAGGGTCTGTTTTGGTCACACTAGAAATAGAGATAGATTAGATAAAGGTAACTTTATATCCGTCTATAATATTAATGCGTGAAAAGATTTTTAAGCAAGTTTCGCGCACTTAAAAATTTCAAGTTTGAAATGTATCCAAAGTGCAGAAAGCAAATTTTATTAGTTTTTATGCAGTCAAGTTTTTGATGGTTTTATTTACTTTTAATTTAAAAGACATATGTTATTAACAACCAAACAATATATTTATTATTAAAATTAATATTTTTATTTACATCTTGGTCAACATTGAGATATATCCCATTGTATATTATTATTTATCATGATTTTATAACAAAAACTATTATTTAAATACTAATTTTAAACATTGTGTAGTGCGTTGTAAATGGCGTTTTAGTAGCTTTCCAACAAGAAGTCGCACAAAAACAAATTGCTACGGAATCGTCTGGCCTTTCTACTCACATTGAGATAGAACTCGAACCTACACCCACTTGAATACAATTCGAGACTCTTGAGCTCCTTAAGTGTTGTCTTTTACATTGTACGCTAGCGTCCTAGCTTGATTGATTGATACTTATAAGAAAATTGTGTTTCTTTGAGCGCATTAATCTCACTAACTCCAAGACGACTTTAAGTTTGATAGCCTCTTGACGAAGCTTAAGTTATTTATGAAGTTATACTCCACATAGCTCGTTTATTTTAGGTACATTGTTGTTTGTAATCATGACTTCGATTATAAACAAACATGTATATGTGTAAGACATAAAGTCCATGTGAGCAGAAATTAATTAATTACTTAAAAGATAATCTCTAGTCATTAGATAATTAACCGAAACTTTTTCGAGGGTTAGTGAATTTATCGATTCTGGATTAGGCAAGGTGGACTGTGGTCTAACGCCTCTCATAGCATCAAGATAGCTTTGCCCATCAGTGCATAAACAGAGCCAATATCATAATTATTAATTGATTTAAAATAATTTGGTTCTGAATCGTAAAGTAAAGTTTTCCTGTGATTTCTATAGATTTGACCGCATGTCACCATATGCAAATTCAGGGATAATAAGTAGATAGATAATACAACCAGTCCAAACTGGCCCTACATATGGCTTGCCGCGGTATTGGACACCAATAGTAATATTCTTATTCCTTCAGTACAATAATTGAGTACCCTTAATCAAACTATATTTTGTGTATATGCTAATGAAATTAAAACCTTAGACTTCTTCCACCAACTTAAATTCATACAATCATCGAATACAGGAAACATTAACAACACATTTTCTAGTACAGCAATCAAATCAGAGATTACTAGGAGACCATAACAATGAACTCTTACTTACAACTTGAAACCATACAACTATATTCCAATATTATACCAATCACCAAATCTTGAAAACAATCAAATTACAAATGTTCTAGAACAATCCCATCGAGCTTCTGAGATTACTAGGAGGCCTTAAGAAAACAGGAGGAATAAATAATCTATATATATATAAAATGAATCCCTATTTCCCTTGGTCACGTCATAACTTGAGAACGACTTAACTGATTTCATTCATCTTTTTTTATGTTTTCTAATACTTTTTAGAAGATTCTTACGCGGTCAACAGCTAGCTTATAATAAAAACGTTAAGAGCTGAGGTTTCCCTCTAACGGTATATGTATTCGCTTTATGAAAAATTCCAGGGTGTGCATAGCTCCAGTTCCGCATTGTTTTGAAACTTTCATCCGGTGTAATTTACAGAGCTACCAACATGGTTTAGGGATGAAGTTACCAAAACGTTTGTGTCAAAAATTGTACTGTTTTGGTTTATGACGCATGTGGTAACTATCAAACTTGAAATCGTCTAGTCTCAAATTTACTCTGTCTCGATGACCTAGCAGACTCCCTTTGATGTTCTGTATAATCCGTAACATCTCAGGATTAAAGAGGACCAGTGCTGAACACAATGCTCTCCCAAAGGCTTATTTGTACCGTCTCACGCCACTTCCATCAAACATGTCTGTGTAAATAGAACGTTGTTCCAATGATTGGGGTATTTCTCACGCTGAACTTTCAAGTTCGTGTCCATCATCATCAAGTATTTTAAGTGACACTCGAGATATTTGTGATACAACTAACTAACATTCTGCCCGGATTCGTCTCACCCTTCTATCGGAGATGCCATCCACGATAATGCTACTGAACAACTTTTACGACATTTGGAAATAAAGACCGCTATCACTCAACATTCTGTAAGTAATAGGGTTTTTTTTTTCAAACCAATATAGCATTATTACTCTTCTCACTTTAATTAATTTGATAGGCAATAAAAAGTTTAGAAATGGTCAAAACATTCGAATGAATAGAGCAGGAATATACACAATTACTTATAAATTCCAAACACAACGGCCCTCCGATAGATAAAATACAGAAACCCTTAATCCATTCTAAAACTTGTAGACAACAAAGTGACTTAGTAGAATATATAATTATTATTTTATAATCTACATGTGTAGAGCTTCAAAGTTGGCAACCCTCTAAAGATAAAACTTTTGGAAATTGGGTTGCCTTGTGAGGGCCTTGCGAATCTTTTACTTTCGGATTAATTTGTAAATATCAACGTGAGCTTTGTGAACAAAGTATTTTATTGTAAGATCATGATGATCACTTAACAAAAACAAATAATAGTAGTGTATTGAAGGGGATCCTTCAATACCTATTTAGAGAAAGTCCAATATATTTGAGGAAAATCATCAGAATTTGTAGATATTTAGCATAAAAGGGTCCCGGATTCCACCTTTCACTGAAAAACTTTATTTGTAAGTGGTATGTTGCGATCACAAATAAAAACAAAGTTAATTTTTTGGGAATATTATTATTATTGTTTAAGTGCTTAGTGCCACTTCGACCATTTCTGGTCTTTTGTGGCGCACTTGTTCACATCTCAGACTTATGGCTTCGAGAAACCTCCAGATCCTTTCAGCAGTGATTGTTTGTATTTCCTGCGGTTGCATGATGTGTAACCCTAGGTTAATACTTCTGTGCCGCATTAGTGGGCCACAAGAGCATGGAATATGCATTGCAGTTTCTTCTGCCTCTTGACAGAATCTGCATATTGTGTTCTCGCCCGACTTTAGGTTGAACATATGTTTGTTCAGTTTGCAGTGTCCGGTGAGGACTCTTGTTACTGCACAGGTTTTGTTTCTTTTGTATGTTTTGGGAAAGGACAGTTAACAGAAAAAAAAAAATGAGGGGTCTTATTTTGTGGAATGTTCTTTCCTGAGACAAGAACTTTATTTATATTTAGGGTCCCAACATACCACTTAAAACTAATTACTTTATTAAAAGGTGGAATCCGGCACTGCGGTCCCGGTCCCGAAAGCCCTATGCCCCGACATTTGTTACTTCTTTCACGGGTTGTCTAAGCTGCTATTTTTATTGCCAACAAATGAACTGATTTGAGTGCGGTTTTTTTGTTTGGAAGGTGACTTGATCGAGAGTGTTCTTAGATATAATTCAAGAAAATCTGTTCAGCCGTTCGGAGATTATCAGCTTTTGTCTAATCATTGAAGGGATTTACGAAATCGGGAATGTTTTCATTTTTTTTAATAATAATATAATTTATTTTCTCACTACAATATACAGTTTACAACAAAAAGTTCAATAAGGATACATAATTCAGGTAAGTATAATTGTAGGAGACTGGTGCCTAAGCTAGGCTCTAGGCCTGTGTTTCAAGACACCAGGTTCCCACCCCTTAACATTTTCATTTCGAAGATTATGTACTAGAGCGCTGACAGCGTAGTAAGATATCCAACAGCTTTATATGAAGACTTTGTTTTTATTTTAAGTAAAAGGTAGTGTTAGTATAATATGTAAGTTTGTGTGTGGGTGTGAGTTTGTATATGTGCATATTTATATGTGTGTGTGTCTGTATGTGAGTTTGTGGTTACTTAAGAATGATTTATCATATGCTCGATATCATCATGGTTTAGTTTTAATAGCCTTTCAATTAGTCTCTTTTTACATTAATATTTTGTGACAATTCATGAGTTTTAGTATAAAGATATCCACCCAAATGACTAAAGAAGTTTAGTAAAGGTAGTTTTTTGTTGAAGGTGAAGACATTGCACTGGGTTATACCGTCTTTACCCACTAGACAGCAACGGGTCATACAACAAAAGAGAGCGTTGTTTCAATATAGTGTGCAGTATGAACAGTTGTCGCGCTGTTAGGATTTTACTCTCTTTGTATAACTGTTCAGTGGGATATCGATATGGACGAAAGGACGAGACCTTCAGGATAGGTCTTTGAGTTCTTTCCAGTTACTGTAGGATAGTTTTCGGTGCTCCACCATAGGTGATGCAGTAACTTATGGACTGTGCAAAGGCAAAGTATGCCCGATTTCAAGACTTCGTTATCCTACACTAGTTATTACGAAGTGATTTGAGTATTATTCTTACCTCCTCCTCATCAGTTGGAAGCATAACCATAGACTTCGCCGTTTTGGGAAGTTTCACCTCTGTTGTAGCTGTTGGGCTAATCTTTATATTTTTAGCTAGTTTTTCACCTATTTTAGCAAAGAAGTCATTTACATATTTATGGAGTGTTGCGGTGAATCCGATGAGGCTAATAAGTGTGATGATGTATTGTCTTTCTTTGTCGGTCTACCTGATATACTATTTATAGCGGACCATAATTGTTTAGGGTTATTACCAGCTTTCTTAATTTAATTTTTTTCAAAGTATAATTTGATTGTCCTTACTGTTTAAAATTTTTTTACAATACTTTCTGTACCGTGTGAATGATTTTTTTAAAACCTTGTTATTAGGCGCCTTTTTAAATTTTCTATGCAATGCGTCACGATGTCGAAGGCACCGGAGTAAGCCAGGCGATTTCCAATAATATATATTTTCATATTTGTTTACAATTTGGAAGCAGTCTTGGAGTTTGCGTCTATTGCGTGCCTTATTAACCGAATTATTGTTTCCTCCGCTATATGAGGATCTTGAGTCTTGTAGACCTCACTAAAATCTAGTTGTTTATTTATTATTATATAGACTAATTGGCTACAAAATATTTTTCCATGCGTATAAATAAGTAATATGTGTACCTTTAATATCTGATTTCAAATAAAAGTCGATACTCAGCTTTAAACTGAGAACATAATACGTACTGAGATATGAGATATATTTTAAGTCTATATGGATGGCGTTTTATTTTGTTCTAGAAAGTACGATAGAATCCTAGGCTCCTCACATTATAAAGCCACGTATGAAACTGCGAATGTCGGTCAGGACGCGGCGCGGTCGTGTCACGACAGGAAATGCCGGCGAGGGCTTACGTACCTATGCACTACTACTTCAGGCTCGTGCACACGTTCTGCAATATAGCAGGAGCAGAAAAGTAGGAAATAGGAGCAAATATCCGTATATGAATCATGGCAGTCTCCGACTCCGGTACGAAAAATACAAATTTAAAATCTTTTTATGTCACACTGAAATAGATATCGTAGCTTAATATTATAAATGTGAATGTGAGTTTGTTTATAAAGCTTTTAGGCCTTAACTACTCAACGGATCTTTATAAAAAAATGCATACATATTGTTAGGGCTAAAGCAGAGGATATATATTCCAGAAAACCAGAAAAAAATACTGGTCCCGAGGGATAGTGCATTGACTGAAAAAATCTACATTAACGCAGGTTAAGCCGCAGGTATAAGTTAGAACATAATAACGAATTCAGTATCTCTTTAAAAAGTTTCTGCATGCCCCCAGTTAATTAAGTACAGGCGGAAATTCGATTTGTGTTTTTCTGTTTTCCAAACATCGTAATCCACGGCTGATTGTGTTTATTATCGGACCGGGTGTTCTCTCAGTAAAAAATATGTTTCATTGTTAGTTTTTAACCGAATTCGAAGTGTGTTTATTTTTACACACACATACACACACACACACACACATTTGATGGATTTTTAAAATATATGGAACAAAAAATAACATAACTATTGAAGTTGCCTATCCACTAAAGTTGATTGTGCTCCTTGCCGTAAGTTTTCTTGAGGAGAACAGTTTCGATAACATTAGAACCACTTAACTCTCATTAAGCTGTATGCTTATTTAAAACACAGTATATAAAAAGTGTTTAATGTTATAGCTATAATCTAAATACTGTAGTAATCTTGTTACTGGTGTACACAGTAATAATATCACACATACGCACGACATCATACCTTTCAATAATGCCGTAATATATATACTTATATAGCGAACTAAGTATCCAATTCTATCAATTTACAAAAAGTTGGTAGCCGTAAAAGCACTCAGCTGTACCAGATATTTTATTACTAAAAAGAAATACATACAAAATATATACACTTCTAGTCGAATTAGGCTAGAGCTGAGTACACACAAAATGGATTTTCTTTGTTCAAACTAACATAACGATTGGTTTAGACGGGTATTCGATGAAATGGGTTACCTTGTATTTGAGGTGAAATATTGGCGGTTTATTTTACGTTACAAGTTTTTTTTAAAGTAATCCAGTAGTTGAGGGAAATAGTGATTATAACAGCGTAAGAACGTCCTTTTTAGAGATATACCGTATTCACGTGAGTACTTAGCGGTCTGGTGAGGGCCTGACGCCAATTTTGCAGGTTGCTTTACTCCTTGATAAATGACCCCCTGTCAGAAATGGCTTCGGAAGCGAAGAAAGAATATATGCCTACATTTTTTTTCTGTCGTACCATCGTATCAACCTGTTGCGTCGAGCATGTGAGTAGTCAGATTAAAGACTTTTAAAAATTTTAGTACTCGACTAAAATATTCAGTATAAAGACAATATTAATCTAGATCAAATCCAAAAACTTATAGTCGAATTTAATTTGATGAGGATACTTAAACAAGTACAACAGTACAAGTCCCTTTCATTATCGAAACACTAAAAAGTCAAACGAAACGTTTTGACAGCTCCTTTTAAAAATAAACTGCCTGGGTCTATTTTTCCAGACAATTACAATCCTGGAACGTTTAAGAGTAGAGTGAATAGGTTTCTCTTGGATAGGCGTGTACCATCTTCGTTTTCATCGTCACTTTCCATCAGGTGAGTTTGAAAACAAACGCCTCTTCCATTACACAATAAAAAAGTAATAATTCTTTAAAAAAAAAACCGACTTCAACAAAAAAAAAATCCATAAAAGACTTATATATGGTTTTCTCATGGATGCCATTGTCAGAATTGGACCAAATGGAAATGGGACCACACGGGAAGCACCAGCTTTCAAATAAAAAAAGAATCATCAAAATCAGTTCACCCAGTCGAAAGTTCTGAGGTGACAAACATAAAAAAACATGCAGTCGAATTGAGAACCTCCTCCTTTTTTGAAGTCGGTTAAAAAGTCGCTTAACTTAAAGATGTGTTAAAGTATTTTCTAGCAATATGTTTTCGTTATGTGTTAATCTTAAAAGATAAATAAAAAGCGGTGCTACAGTGTAATAGATCTTTTAAAGGATTAAGGAGGATTTTTTCTTCCTTAAAGAGGAAAAGTCTATTTAATAGAAACAATATGCCGTAGTCAGTGCTCGTTAAACCTTGCGACCTTCTGTACGATAGAGGTATTTCCCAGTAGTACAGCTCTGATTCAAACAAAATTCAAAAATCCCTTATTCTATGTCTATGCTAAAACCTTCTTAACATAATACATTGCTGTATTTATATATCTACACAACAACGAACTGCATTCCGTCCCTCTCAACCCACATCATTAATTCACAGAATATTCTCGAACAAAAATAAACACGAGGTTTTTCCTTTGGATATAAATACGTACACATGTTAGGAAAACCCTTTCGATCATCCCCGTGGGCGGAATATGAGGAAAACTGACAACTACCCGCGGAAATAGGGGAGCTCGATCTATGTATATGGACTCTCAGTTCACGGGATGTTTTCGTATCGTATTTGAAATTACATTTTTTTTCTTCAAAGTGAGACAGTTTTTATATCATATACGTATATATGTGTGTCATATATATGTGTATTACCTACGTTTAATTCATATTTTGCTACATGTATATCATTAAATATTACTAGAGATTGCCTGGTATCCGAATTTCGATCATAATTCATTTTGGGTTTATTGCATTGGCCAGTATAACTTGACCTGCTCTTGCATAGACTTAAGTACCATGACAGGTCAAAACATTATTACTGGACGCGTGTAGTTTGATGTTGCCGTTTTTAATTTAGTTTTCGTAATGTTTAAATTTGTAACACATATTGTTTAAAAAATTTAGATTACTGCACTTCTGCTATGCCTACATACAGTTGAAGGGTTCCAAATTTCACGTTACTGCGTTGGCACAATTTTCTTAAAAATGGGTACACAGATTCTCTTCACGTAATAATATGCATTTTATATTTTAGATTACTAAAGGATTTAAGTGAACAAATAAATTAAGATGAATTTTATTATTATTATTTAGAAATGAGTATTATAAAATATTATTGATATAGAGTAAAACACAAAATAAAAAAGTAAAAACAAGTATTAAAGCCGGACAAGTGCGAGTCTGACTCGCGCACCGCGGGTTATCGATTCTCGAAGATTATTGACTGTTTTTTCGTCCGTATATCGATGTACGTCACAGTTCATTTTCCAAGCGCAAAATATAAGTTTGTAATCGCAAAAAAAAAATTGATATAACAAAAAAATTGGATGTTTTGCCTTTACTTGTTCTGTGAGACCTTGCTTCTTACCAATTGTCATGATTCTAGGTCAATGGGGATTCCTAAAATTTGTTAAAATATAAAGCTTAAAATGCGGTGGCTTAGACGCTTAATTTTTTTTACAGCATCAAGGGTCCCGCAGACATAAGTATTTTATGTTAATTTCAACTTGATACCTCCCACGCGTTCCAGAAAAAAACGACAAACAGACGGACAACGATGTGATCCTAGAAGGGTTCCTTCTGTGTTTTAATAATGGAACGGAATTAAAAAATCTTAAAAGGCTTAGGTGGAAAAGAATTTCTCACAGTCACAATCTACTAGTAGTGTCCAAAAGCACATTACGGCATTAGGTATCACAATGAATATCAATGCAAAGTTTCATAACAAAGATTATCCCACTAATATTATAAATGTGAAAGTTTGGATGGATGGATGGATGGATGGATGGATGGATGGATGGATGAATGTTTGTTACTCTTTCACGCAAAAACCACAAAACCAATTGCGATGAAACTTGGTATGTAAATAGCTGGAGACCTGGATTGACGCATAGGATACTTTTTATCCCGATATTCCCAAGGGATTGGGACTTACGCGGGTGAATCCGCGGAGCGCTGCTAGTATTTAATAAAGCGACATCATTCTCTTCGTCTTCAGCCTTTATCATCGACAATAACAAAAGATGCACAAATGACACTTGCCCTTTCACTTTGACTTTTAATTTAAACACACCTGTTTGTTAATGCCTTGACATTTGGACCAACTGCTTTCACCTTTTTTATGTTATAGCATTGTAAAATAGTGATGTCTGAGCTGGTAGTCAAGAGCATTTTGCTGGGACCTGCTCGTCGAACAAAAAAAAAACAAATGAAACCGTAGGAGTAATTTAAACTTGCATTTCTTATTGATACCTTTAAACGAGCAATTCTTGTATATATGTATATAAATAATCTGAATCTAGGAAACGGCTCCAACGATTTCGATGAAAATCTGTATACAGATACAGTTTTGCATTTTAAGTTCAACTGCATAGTTGTATTTCCTGTAAAACCGCATTTCTACAAAAAAAATAAAAAATACGTCTTTACAAAAAGCTACCTACTCGATCTCCCAGGTTCTCTCTGTTTATGAGGAGAAGTGCCTTAAACGGTTGCATAGACAAATGGATAATTAAGTGACCGTTTAAGTGCCTGATTTTACTTTTTAATGCAGCTCTAAAACTGAATACGTCTTACGAGGGCTACACTGAAAATTTCGGGAATCAAGGAAGTGACACAACATTACTATTTAAAAATATATTTATTGCTTTTCGAAGTATTCTCCGCGAAATTTGACACATTTTCAATACGATGGAACCAATCATTGAAGCAACCATTCCATTCGGAAGTTGGGGTCTCCAAAATGGCCGTTTTATAGGCGTACACAGCTTCTTCAGGTGATGAAAATCTCTGACCACGCAATTTATTCTTTATTTTAGGGAAAGTATAGAAATCATTAGGGCTTAGGTCGGGACTGTACGGCGGATAGTCTAATAATTCTATGTTTTCTTGCTCTAAAAACTCTTTTGTTCTGTGCGCGGTGTGAGAACTCGCATTGTCGTGATGGAGGAAGATGCGGCGGTTGCAGTTCTCTTTACGGAGTTCGGAAACGACCTGTGGCAAACAAATGCTAGCATACCATTCTGCATTAACCGTTCTTTGTCCCTCAAGAGGAATAGTCGCAACATGGCCGGTTTTGGAGACAAACGTGGCCACCATTTTTTTTGCAACACTCCGTGAAAGAACAATTTTAGTTGGCTTTAACTCATTTTTCGAACACCCAAACTCGTGACTGGTTTTTTGTTTCGGGTTCGTACGCGTATATCCAGGATTCGTCACCTGATACAATGTTGTATACAGCATTTGAGGAACTTGCGTGGAATCTTTCGAGAGTTCTGACGCACCAAGTAACGCGAGCCGCTTTTTGCTCTTCACAGAGCAAATGCGGTATCCATCGGGAAAACAACTTTTTTACACCTAATTGTTCATGCAAGATTATTTGTATTTGACTCATGTCAATGTCTAAATTTGCCTTAATTTCGCGGTATGTCACATGTCGATCTTCCTCAATCAGCTTACGCACAGCATCAACGTTTTCTTGGGTGACTACAGTTTTTGGACGACCTTGACGGGGATCATCACTGAACTTGACACGTCCACGTTGAAATTCAGCAAACCAGCGATAAATTGTGGTTTTGGATGGGGCTTCATCACCAAATGCAGAAAGCATCCGGTCAACACACTGGTTTTGTGTTAAACCGCTTTGAAAGTCATAATAAATCATCGCCCTTGAATTTTCTCGAGTCAATGCCATTTTCTCAACGACTAAACAAGTTTGAGAAGACCTAGTGAGAAGACCGAGAATCTTTTTTTTAATAAATAAATGGTATTCGATTTTTAAAACCAAGGAGTTTTCAATTAAAAAGATTTTAATATGATAGGAATAGTGGAAATATTCCATTCCCGATACTTTTAGTGCAGCCTATGTACTTAATAGCCAAAATGTTATATGACTTAATAAAATACAAGTTAAGTTCTTACTCTACGTAGTTTTCAAGGAGAGTTTTGCTAGAGTTAGATATAGTACATCAGTTTTAGTAAGTTTCTCTGCTATTAGATACTCGGCACTAATAAAGCAATAAAGTTTTTTTTTTTGTTTTTTAATAGACAACTCCCGCATTAGGAATTACTCCTGTGTCGCGGGGGACTTTACAAACATACAAACAACGGACACAAAGAACACCCAGACTCTGGTGAGAATCGAACCCACGACCTATGGCATAGCAGTCAGGGTCACTAACCACTAGGCCAACAGATATTCACAAGATTAGCGATTTGATAATGGAATCCAGATATCAAAGAAGTTAAGACATGAAAAAGGTCATTCTACACAAAGTACGTGTATTACGTAAATGATGTATGACAATACACAAATTAAAAGGGAATATTTTATTTTTAACAATTTTTTTTTCTTTTTTTTTATGATATAGGTAGGGGGCAAACGAGCAGACGGGTCACCTGATGGTAAATGACTACCGCCGCCTATGGGTTTGCACCTGCAATTCAAGAGTCACAAGTACGTTGCCGGACTTTAAGGTTAAGGCCTCCGGTAACCTCACTCACTCGGAGAAAAGCAATGCAAGCAGTGCTTCACTGCCGGTTTTCTGTAAGGCCGTGGTGATTTTAGTTAAGTCTGAATGACATCATTGTTTTACCTACGTAGTATTATATCAACACACACATTTAATTTACACTAAAACAAAGAACCACCTTTTTAAAGTCTTAATATATAGTCTTAATATCTAGTCTTTAATATATCCAAAAGTAACCTGGAACATAATTGTTTCTAGTGATAAGGCCGCCATATTTGCAAAGTGCTACGCATAAATTACTGTCAACGCATTCGAATTCGTGTAGACTATAAATTTGTAGGGGCTCTGTAGTGGCGCTTAAGTAATGTGATGTGAGTAACGCTTTTGTGAAGAGTTTTTGATGTAACGGTCTCCATTACATTGTCCCCAAGCAGCCGTCTTCTTGCAAGCCTTGTATTTGAAATATTATTATTATATATTCTTTATCAAGAAGTGCGCATATATAATTCAATCCAACAAGAACCCTCCAATTAATCTCCACATTGGTGACCCCGACAAACGTCCATAAAGTCTATTTCACTCTATCATATGAGTTTCTTTAAAAAAATAACAATTTGTTCAGATGGAACCTTTTCTTAATCATAATACAAAATCATCTCAATCATCATCTCATCATCTCAATATCTATAATACAAAACAAAAAACACTAAAGATATCCGAAACATATATGCATATCCGTTAGTCGTACACTCGAATATACAATACGTATATCGCATCTCTAACCACCTGGCGCGGATATTAACCGGCTATTGAGGGTACCGAGCCAATTTATTTGCCACTTAACTCCGAACCAAGCAACCACATATTCGTGTGGTCGTTTCGAGTGAATTAGTAGTCGGTAGTGAGGTGACCGGTACAGTAAGTGCACATAGTCAGAGCTGTAGTACATAGGCTGCAGTAAAAGTATCGGGAATGGAATATTTCCACTATTCCTATCATATTAAAATCTTTTTAATTGAAAACTCCTTGGTTTTAAAAATAGAATACCATTTATTTATTTAAAAAAAGATTCTCGGTCTTCTCACAAGGTCTTCTCAAACTTGTTTAGTCGTTGAGAAAATGGAATTGACTCGAGAAAATTCAAGAGCGATGATTTATTATGACTTTCAAAGCGGTTTAACACAAAACCAGTGTGTTGACCGGAAGCTTTCTGCATTTGGTGATGAAGCCCCATCCAAAACCACAATTTTTCGCTGGTTTGCTGAATTTCAACGTGGACGTGTCAAGCTCAGTGATGAACCCCGTCAAGGTCGTCCAAAAACTGCAGTCACCCAAGAAAACGTTGATACTGTGCGTAAGCTGATTGAGGAAGATCGACATGTGACATACCGCGAAATTCAGGCAAATTTAGACATTGGCATGAGTCAAATACAAATAATCTTGCATGAACAATTAGGTGTAAAAAAGTTGTTTTCCCGATGGATACCGCATTTGCTCTGTGAAGAGCAAAAAACGGCTCGCGTTACTTGGTGCGTCAGAACTCTCGAAAGATTCCACGCAGGATCCTCAAATGCTGTGTACAACATTGTATCAGGTGACGAATCCTGGATATACGCGTACGAACCCGAAACAAAAAACCAGTCACGAGTTTGGGTGTTCGAAAATGAGTTAAAGCCAACTAAAATTGTTCGTTCACGGAGTGTTGCAAAAAAAACGGTGGCCACGTTTGTCTCCAAAACCGGCCATGTTGCGACTATTCCTCTTGAGGGACAAAGAACGGTTAATGCAGAATGGTATGCTAGCATTTGTTTGCCACAGGTCGTTTCCGAACTCCGTAAAGAGAACTGCAACCGCCGCATCATCCTCCATCACGACAATGCGAGTTCTCACACCGCGCACAGAACAAAAGAGTTTTTAGAGCAAGAAAACATAGAATTATTAGACCATCCGCCGTACAGTCCCGACCTAAGCCCTAATGATTTCTATACTTTCCCTAAAATAAAGAATAAATTGCGTGGTCAGAGATTTTCATCACCTGAAGAAGCTGTGGACGCCTACAAAACGGCAATTTTGGAGACCCCATCTTCCGAATGGAATGGTTGCTTCAATGATTGGTTCCATCGTATGGAAAATGTGTCAAATTTCGCGGAGAATACTTCGAAAAGCAATAAATACATTTTTAAATAGTAATGTTGTGTCACTTCCTTGATTCCCGAAATTGTCAGTGTAGCCCTCGTATTTGTAGGCGTTTAAAGGTACATCAATGTAATTTACAATATTTACACATGTGTAGATGACATGTTCATCATTGGTTTTAGTGTAATAATTACCCGAACTCTAAGGAGAGAGGGAATAGTGCCGGGAAAACAAAAGATTATATTGTTACGAGCACATTGTTATAATAGGGGATCCTCCTCAAATAAGCTGTATTAAAACAAATTGAAACTAACTACAATGTACATCAATGTACAGGTATAAAAACAATACAACACAAACGCAGTAATATACGTACGTATACATAATTTTCTTTATTTACAGCTGACATGCAATGCGACATGCAATTATATTTTCAGGCCTCTTTTATCACCGATATAATTGGAGCTATTGGAACTTTCTTTGAGTTTAAATACAAATTCATATTATACAATGTCAGTCACAGTGTTTGTCTTTTAAATTAAGGACGTTAATATCGTCCCAAAGAAACTATTGGTGAAACAGCCACGTCAAAGTAGAATCGAATGAGATAGCGTTTTCGGAGAGCTTTTACTTATATGGCCCTGGTATAAGTCTAGGATGAAAATCCCTGCGAACCCCGGCCGTCCGTCGAACAGCAAGCGGCTCCACCGATTTGTTTATACAACTACAATCCATCGCCTTTAGGCCAGCACTTATAGAGGTTGGAGAGAGATTTGCGTTCTCTGGCCAAAAAGGTAGAAGACTCCCTTTGTGCAACTTCTTAAGCTTAAAACTCTAACGTTATTTTTCTCTTCAGGCGACGAATAGAATTACATGCGAGTCGACAGTCAACGAGAGGTGGTGGTTCTGCGGTGCTTAAGCTTAACATTTCACTAGAGTATGCAGTTTAGTATCCTAGCGAACACCCCCGCAGTAACCGTATACAGGTGTTGGCGTTCAGCCAATTTGACACAGGTACTTGCCGATGCAGGGGAGACCAGGAAATATTTTCTCAGCCGGTAACAGGGGCCGCAATATTATCTATCCAGCAAACCCTTAATAAGTCACCATTATACTTTTTAGTAATGCGAGAACAGACAGACGTAATTTAGTAACGTGCAAAACATCAACAAATTGTAAATATATACATCATTAAATATAGCTAACCTAAGTCCTTCCACCAAGAATTTAATAACCAATGAATAGTTTATTAACTTGAACAGTTTGGCATGTGACGGCAATAGTTTTCTCTAACACCTTTTTTATTTGACATTTGAGACATATGTCAGCTGAATTATATGCTACACTTATGTTCTAGTCAGTAATAAACCGATCAAGTCTCAATAAAATATTATCTTACACCTACATACGTTTAGTCGGTCTTAAAACAAGGATCTTTGAGAATGTTGGGCATCTGGCATTCAACCAATAATAATAATATCGGTCATTATGCCCGAAATACGAGAGGAGATATTTCGACGAAAATGACAATGCATTGAATTAATAAGGTGTGATTGATTAAAAGTTATAAGCTCTTTTGTTTAGAAAAGTGAAAAATAGATTATTTTGAGTATGTTGGCGAAAATCCATAGTCGGAGGAGAAAAAACCTACCTCTTACCTTTGGTTTATGAACCCCAATGTTTGCAGCTACAGCCAAACATGAAGCTCAACGAACTGCCCATAGACAGGAACCAAACGAAAACCTCCACATGCATAAATAAAAAATACCTTAACCCAAAATCTTTATGACGATTAGAAAAGAGCTGATTATCTACGAACGGCTGATCAGATTTTCTTTAATTATAGTTAAAAAATTCTTACACACATACACACGTTAAACTTATAACAATCCTTTTTTTGCGTCGGGGTTATTAAAAGAATGGACATAGTATAGAAATGTGTGTCGTTTCTACAGAGGTCAATTTCAGGAACACCTTCATAGCAAGCACCTAAGCTAAACAGACAAATACTAGTTGTTTGTACTAAAGTACCGCATTAGTTAATTGTGTTTATGTCGTATGTAATTCAGGGCGAGCCTATTGGCAATATCATTTCGTTGTACACCATCTGGGAATACACGATCAATAGGCGTACACGATTGGTTTCCCAAAAAAAAATAATACGAACAAATTTTTATGTTTGTTATTATTTTAGCGATACATCGACTTGTTACTTATTCTTTTGAATCTAGATTATGAATATACTTATTTAAATGCGTTTTGGATATAAATTCCAAAAAATGTTTTTTTAACCGACGAAAAAAAGGAGGTTCTCAATTCGACCATATATATATATATATAAATATATATATTTTTTTTATGTATGTTCAGCCCTCTCTCCGTTATTTATGAACCGATTTTGATTATTCTTTTTTTTTTAGATAGGGTATACCTCAAGGGTGGTCCCATGTCAAGGAAGTCAGGATCTGATGATGGGATCCTGATAAAATTGAGAGAAACCCTCGAAAAGTGGAGGAACGAATAGTGTTTCTGTTAACTTTTCATTACTTTATCAGGTATATTATCTATCTATTATCAGGCGTTCAGAAATCATCATATCATGTAGCTGAGCTGATGATGAAAAAAAATCATCAAATAAAAATCTTTTTAACAAAAAATTAAACCAACGAAATAACTAAAAAGCAATAAATAAATAAACCTCTTAAGTCTATACGAAATTAAGATATCAACATTCATATTGTATGCAAAACTGAACAATTGTTGTTTTCTCTAACCTTGAGTAAATCAATTGAAGTTTCACGAAGAATCGTTAAAATTTGATTGCGATCATTTATTTGCTCACATCAACTTCAAAGACTCAAATATAATAAATACGATCCTGTGGATTCATAGCTTTTCAGAAAACTTTAGGTGAATACTTATAGCCTATAAGGCATAAATTTATTCTGTCAAATAAGAAAGTATATCCGTTTAAGACTCTTAGAGTTTAGGTACAGAAGACAAAAAGCCGAAGCGGCCGCAGAATAATGGCCAAGCATAGCGAGTTCAAACACAACCGAAGTATATAGGTTAGTTAAAGGAGTTGCCGAGAATTCTAGATACTAGGAATTTGGGATCCACTATTGATTTCTTTTTTTAAATAAAGTCTTAGGAAGTGAAAAATTGCCATTGAAAACTGTGAAAGTTCTATACTTACTCTTAATTTTCTCTTTTCAAACTTCTATTAATTCAACAAAAAAATAAACGCCAGTGTTCTACTATAAAGTCTCCACCTTTTGTTCGAGAGATAATTTAATGAAAATGCAGGCCCAAGTTTTCAGGAGGTCTCTCAGAGGTCTATAAAAAAGAGCCTTGAATATGAAATGTGAACCGCGAGGGAGTAAAATGATTTAGTGAATATAATAGTGCTTAAAATGTATAGGAAAGACATCATGAATTAGAATCTAATTTTATTATAAATTGGAGAGTTTGGCACACTATTATTTTAGGCCTTTGTCTATTTTAGGCTTGAATATTGTGATTTTACTCAGTTATACAAACAACCGAAAAAAGAGGGGATCTAAGGGAACAGTATAATTAAATACTTTAAGTCTTTTCTACTTTAAGTTTGATTTTAATGTATAATATTTTATTTTTAATTACAAGAAAAAACCTTTTGAATTTGATTATTTATTCTTAGATTTTAATACAAAAGATAATATATAAACGGTCAAGCGACTACTTTTCCATTTACCATTTTTAAAAAAAATAAGAAGCGCTTAAACCACTTTGGTCAAAAGGCTACTTATAATTATATTCCAGACAAAAGAAACAGTCTCCACAAAGAACTGTCGAGAATTAATAAGGGGTTAGTAAGGCTTCATTTACGCCTTTAAAGTGACGTCAACAAATAGTAAACTAGTCGTATCATAACTGTATTAATTTTATGAAGAATTCGAATAAAGACTCTTTAAGTCTAAAAACCATTAACTACTACCGCTAAAATTTATCAAGAAAAGAGATACTGAATTTAGATAAAGTCCTTTGTTGAGGAATGAGCATATTTTTGAATTATTATTATCACCATTAATTCATAAATTTGAGAAAACCCTCTTAGATACTAAATTTAATGTTTAGGTTTTATTGAAAGTTAGTGAAAATATGTCATTTTCATATTTCTTACGTTTTTTTATTTACTTACTTTTATGTAAAATTGAGCATAGTTTAAATAAAAGACAAAATAAAAATAATTCATTTTGTAATCAGCAAACATTTTTGTAACATATTTTTTTTCTTGTCGTCTTATTTAAAACAATATGTTCGTATGTGAACCTGTTTTATTCTTATTTTGATTGACGGCGCACTAAATTCAATAAATCATTTTACTTTCACAGTTTAATTTCACAATTAATTAATTTAGTTTAATATTTCTTAGCTTTCATGTAGGTAACACCACACTACAATGGATTAGATTTATCCGTTTTGATTATGTGTAAACAAATATTTGAGCTAAGCTAATAGCTCTACGTAAGTATACATATAAAGTTACAATAAGTTATATTAAATGGCAAGTAGATGTAAAAGTAAATAACTTGAGTGAACTTGGTCCCCAAGATAATAAACGGTTGCGAATGTCGTCAACGTTACTTCGTCCTAAACTAACACTCATAACTTTTTCAGTTTATGTTTTAAACATTTCAAAGGAGTCGATCTATTGCATGGCTGTCATCAAATATAAATAGCACTTGATTTATATTGACGATATTATTGTTAACCGGCATTATTATGTTTTGTATTTTCAAAGTTATATGTCATTAACGTGAAACGGTGAAAGGTCTATATTCAACATATATGTCAAAAGGGAAAAAATATTAAAATATGAAATACCAAAATGATACCCGACGACCTAAGGGTTGCAATATCACAAACATTAAAAATATACACATTTTGGCCGCATAAACAATGTAAACAAAAAGTCTGAATATGTTTTATTAAATACACAGATAATACAGACAGTTTATACCGACCTTAAAGTAGTAATATATGCTCGAAACACAACGACAAACACACAAACAGGCACGTTCACGTCACAAACACGCGGTGGACTGGCAAGGCGGACGTGCGTCCGGGGCGGTGGTGTCTCGGGCACTGTTAGGGCGGGCGGCGGTGTTGCCAGCCAAAGTGCGAATTATGTTATTATTGCATGTTTAGGGTTCGGGGAAGAAAAGCTTGCTCGCGTGGGTGTATTGTTAAATTCCAAATAAATAAAGTAACTCATATGTATAAACATAACTATGGGTCACGATGAGTTTAGATATTTTAAGACATATGAGTAACTAATTTAATAATACTTAATCGCAAACACTTTGACTTTGAGATAAATAGTATCTGTCCTTACTTTGATTTCTTGCGTTGTAGGCTTTAATAAGTACACTAGAGATCACCTGGTGATAAAATTTTTTTGACGTTCCTGCTTCTGCAATATTTTCTTAAAATGCGTACAAGAATTCTCTTCACGTATTAATACGTTAACTAAATACAAAACTGAAATACCTTATTCAAAGTGAGACAAGTGATTTTTTTTTCAAAGGATATATATTCGGTAGATCGTTTTATGTAATACTAATTAACTTCAAATCAAATTTCAAATTTCAAATGTATTTTTCAGTTTTTTTGATTCTGCGAAATGTCTGCACCCCAATCATTCAAAAAGTGTTTTAAAAACCCTTTTATTTTTAACCCTCGAAGTAAAAAGAGGGGTGTTATAAGTTTGAGATGTCTGTGTGCCTGTTTGTGGCAACAAAGCTCCCAAACGGATGAACCGATTTGAGTGCGGTTTTTTTTTGTTTAAAAGGTGACTTGATCAAGAATGTTCTTAGATATAATTCAAGAAAATCTGTTCAGCCGTTCGAAGATCATCAACTCGTTGAAGGGATAATCGAATCGGGAGTATTTTAAAATTTTAATTTATGATTATAATGTCTACTAGGAATACATGTCTAAAACTAATAATGTAGTAATGAAATATGGTGATGTTATTACTAGAATCTTAAGGATAGACGAAAGCTTTTTCGTGATATCTGTTATCCATTGAGGTGCAAGTGCAGGCGGGTGCATTTTTTATTATTAAATCATTAAAACTAATATTGTACTAATCTCACACAAAAGGAAATGCATATTGTAATTTTTTTACAACTTTATAATTTATTTACTTTACCACTCTAACAAACTAGTGTCTAATATCAGTAATCTACACGTAGCAAATAAGCTCACGACCCAACCAATAGTGAGCGAAAAGCCTTCACGCAGACATTTAACAAAATCCTTAATAAATACAACATTAATTATCGAACATTGTAATAGTAAGAGTGACAAAATTTACCCTTCATTTACGCAATTTTACCTTTAACTGGCAACACCACAGAACGGCCGGGCGCCGTGACGAAAGACGGTAAACGTCCTAGGTGTATTAGTATTTGATTGGGGAATTTGGGGTTCCACCCTGATCGCTTCATAAGACCACCGTTGTGTGATTCAGTAATGGATTGGATAAAATCATTTCTTTGTATAAGGGGAACAAAGAGAACGTGTAAAAGTCGAGTAAAGGCACTGCTTTGAGTGTAATTATGTATATATCTTTGTCTAAGACTCTAATTGGACATGGCTGACCTTTTGAAGTTGTCATAATAAGTAGGGGACACACAAAATGTTTGCCAAAGTTAACTAAATAATATTCTTTTATGACTAATAGGTATACTGAATCTTACGAGTATTCATTTTAGACTTTTCTGTAGTAATAAATAAAATCGATATTAGGCCTGTTAACTGTCCTTTCCATCACACTGGCCTTCGTTGGTAAACTTCGCAGGCCTTGGAGAACATTATGGAGAAACCATGTAGGCAGGTTATCGTTCACAGTTGAACGAAGCCATCATTAATTATTAAAACACATTAACTTCGAAAAGTCAAAGGTGTGTTGGATCGCACTTGAACCACCGTCATGACGCCAAAGGTTAGACTTACTCAGCTGTCATTGTATGAATTAATTTGTTTTTTTTTTTTATAAATTAGGGGAAGGATATTAATACCCATTTAAACTGCATCTAAAAATAAAATCCCATTTTAAAACGTGAATATTTTAGAATTTATTTCAACTAAAAATGTATTTAAATTATAAAATTCTTTATATCGCTGCAAAAGTCTAATAAACTTTCTCATTTTACAGATATATTTAAATAAATTTGCTTTTTCAAGTCTCTAGTACTCTCTATGTACATACATACGTATTTTACTCGAAATTTTTATTTATACAAACAAGCCTACGGCCTGCCTGGTAGCCTGGTAAATACTCAAATATGAAGTTATGTGACGTACGAGGAACCTTTCCTCGCAGAATGCCACAAGCTTTTATCGTCGCCTTAAGGAGATCTTTAACAGCTACTCATCGGTAGTAGGCTACTCGCCCCCAACTTCCTAGTCGCCTCTAAGTGACTACTCACCCAGAAAACACAACACAAGCTTATATAAGCTGCAGTCTTTACTTCTTAAGTTTCTATAGTACTTTGCGTGAATCGTAATCCTAACTAATATTATAAATAAGAGTGTGAGTTTGTTTGTTACACTTTCAAGCCTCACCTACTCAACTGATAATCATGAAATTCTGCATACATCTTGTCAGACAAGGACATACATTATTGACCTTTCATCCAGAAAAAAGTACTATCCACAAGGGATACCTGAACTGATTGATAAAACATACATTAACGAGAACGAAGCCGATAGAAAAAGCTATTATTATATATCTTCAATCGCATTTATGCCATTGAAACTCACAATACTGTAACTCCTATATGCTAGAATCAATAACAGTGACTATGACTCTCGACGAGACGAGAAAAATAGGATATGGTTGTAAAAATTATATTCATCATCATCTTCGTGCTCTTTTCCCAATTTTATTTGGGGTCGGCGCAATATGTATGTAATTATGGGCATACCGGGGGATGGGGGGAGGCAGGGGAGCGCAGCTACCTAGCAAGCTAGCAAGCTTACGTAGTACTAAGGTAATTTTGAGTCAAATTTATGACCCCCCCCCCCCCCTTAACTGACAAAATCAAATTTTGCCCTCCCCTGGGATGAAAAAATCTAATTAAACATTTTTTTTTCAACATTGTAAAGGGTTTTTGGCCTATTTTATGTACAGCCGGCCGCCTGCCTGACACCAACCCTCTTTGGGAATGTAGTCGTTTTCAGACGGGATAAAGGAAGAAGGCTAATTGGGGTAAGGAAAACGGATAAGGCTAGGAAACTACCGTAAGGGTAAGCCTCGGATGGAGAAACGAGAATTGGAGAGACCACTAAGACAGGACCATCAACTGGCCAATTATGTTACAAAACTGGTAAAAATTATATTATACATATATATATATATATATATATCTATATCATAATATTCCCCATTGGTATGCCGTTAGACCTATGTATTCAATTATCGAGGAAGATGGATTTGCCCTTTTCGTAGATATTAACAGAAAGAAGATACGAAGGAAATAGATCAAAAGAAAATTATCTTTAGAATTTCACAATGAAAAAGGTATGTCCCAATGTTTGTAGTTCTGATAAAAGGTGGCTACTATGCTATTTACATAAACAAGTATACATACATATCCTCACACCTATATCCCCGAAGGTAAGTAGAAACGCATTGAACACCCACATTTAGTAGTGTAGTAGCAAGCAAGGCAAGCCTATTGCCTAAAGCCGGACACTCTAAATTAAAGATACGAAAATTAATAGTATATGAAACGTAGGAAAGAAAGTAAGTCCCTTAACATAGTATCTTTTATGGGATACTAGCAGACGGGTCACCTGATGGTAAGTGACTACTGCCGCCCATGGGCACATGTAACTCAAGAGTCCCAAGTAAGTTGCCAGCTTTTAAGGTGGGAGTAGGAGAAGGGAGAAAGAGAGGGGTGGAGGGGGGAGGAGAGGGAGGGTGGGGGAGGGGGGAGGAGAGGGAGGGGGAGGGGGGGAGGAAAGGGTTAGAACCTCTGGTAACCTCACTCACTCGGCGAAACACAATACAATCATTGCTTCACTACCGGTCTTCTGTGAGGCCGTGGTATCGCTCTGGTCGAGCCGGCCCATACGTGCCGAAGCATGGCTCTCCCCCAGTTAAAGACGCAGTGGTAATTATAACAGACATAACATTTTAAAAGAATATTGTTTTTATAAGCCCCTTTCTCTATAATAATATAGGATATATTCACTTATCTCTGCGCACCCTTAAAATGTTCCAGCGCGATAGTATCGCTGCACGCAACATAGTAATAAAAATTGATGGACGGCCACAATTACATCGTTTGTGGTTACTGCACACTTTTAACGGTGTGAATTATGCCGTGAAAGTTCTGATGAAAAATGGATTATTTATTAGTTCAATTTACGTACGTAGCTCCATTGTGGAATAAGAATATTGAATCGTCCAGTGTTTGTTGGTGCTGTCATTAGTTCAAACGAGTTTTCCTAAAAATTGGGGAAGAAATGTCAGGTCAAACAGAAGTCATAATAAAAAAAAAAATGTGTGTGTACGTATGTACGCATGTAAGACGTTATACTTCTATCTAGTTAAATAAAGTTTATTTAAATATCATAATAAATAATACATACCGTCAACTAACCTCAAATTCTACAAACGTACTCAAAGTAATTTCTAAAAACTGTTTTTATCACTATCGTGAAGTTGGTGACTTTTTTTGAAAAGCTAAAATGTTGACTACCTGTTTAATTACTTGTCTTATAAGACTTTTTTAACATATTTCATAATACCAGAGATCGCGTGGTGGTCGAATTTCGACCATGGTTTATTTTATTGGCCAATATTATTTCACCTGTCATTGACTGACTTTTATACCATGAGAGGTCAAAATATATACTGGACACTCACAGCTGTATCTTCCCGGTTTTTGCATTTTTTTAACTTTGTAGCAAATATTGTTCAAAATTTTTAGCATTCGTCACTTCATCTCTGTATAAACTATAAGTGTGCGAAATTTCGTACTCCTCCGTCCGCCCAATTTTCGTAAAAAGGGATCCAAAGTTTTCGCTTCACTTATTAATATTTAGATAAGTCAAAATAAAGTACCCTACAGGTTTTAAATTAACTTGCGAGTCAAAGTAATGTCAAAGTATGGAGCATAATTTTGTATTTCTTTGATTTAGAAGCTTGATGTTTAACAGCTTCAAGGGACCGTAGATCTAAGAGTAATTTAAACGTTAATTAATTTCAACTTGATGAGTGTATGTATACTCCTAAAGCAGTCTTAACAGATAGACAAAATAACAAACAAGTCAAACTATTAGGATTCCGTATTTCCTTTGGAGGTACGAATCCCTGTAATAATCTGCCTATTTTTACACTTCTGATATCTGTACAATATCTAGAGGTCAGTGGTTACTTTTGTCTTTAAACATTCGCAACCCAGTTGTGTGTGAGTGAGTCTAAATAAGAGCGCTGACAATCAATCACTGCAAAGACTATCCCACTTCTGAACAAGGTAAACATCAATCGCCTTTCTTATATTTCAATCTATTTAAATTCACGTGCTTTCTCGCATTTTTAGAGCTGTAACTGAAAAATACTGTTTGTTAATTAGTAATATAAGCACCGCGAGCACGAACATTTTACTTCATCGTATAGTTAACGTATTAGTTAAAAAAAATTATGGGAATATGTGCAGCACTCAATGGGCGTGTTGAGAACTAAAATTTAGAAGCACTGACGTCTTGCGTAGACTCTAGTCCAGTTAACTACGCTTTAACTACACAAATTTAGAGAAAATGGCAAATAGCACCACGAATCTGTGCATTAACGTATGCATTCGTTGTCATCGAGGAGGAAGTGTTGTCACCGGCATTTTTAAGGTGACGGTAATTTTATATTAATTAATCAATTGACATAAGTTCTTTACATTTTATTTATGTTTTACCTGCTGCACCCGGCATGTTTTGCAATGCCATTTTTTTATACAGATTTTTGGGCCAGAAACCCTCGCGGGCGAAACACTCCACCATACTTTCATCACAATCTGATCAATGGTTTTGGAACGCATAGAAGACAAACATACAAACATTGATTTTTATATACCTATATGTATAATAAGAAGATAGATTACTTTCTTTAACTGTATAAACCGATTTAACAAATTCAACAATAGCGTTACTTAAAGGTATCGTTCATTTTTCATTCGTTCTGTTATAGTGTGTACTTGGTATAGCCCTACGATACAAAAGTTTCCACGGAAGCAAAATTCAAGAGTTCGTGCAACCAACAGCGGTATAGTACGTTTTCAATAAAGTGGCTACTTACAGTTACTTGACATAATTGGTGAATGTTCGTGCTCAAGGCTCTTAAGTGATGCTCTTAAATGAAAAATTTGTTTGTACCTATCATCTAAACCAAGGTAGCCAACCTGGAGATACTATTCCCTAGACAATATAACACCGTTCACGTCGTAAATGTACTAACTAGAGGTACATAATGTTGGTCTGCACTTGTTAGGATCTGCAGCCGTCTCCAGAGAATCGTAACGCACAGAGGAACACAGGAAATTTCCAGCTATCTATTGTTCCGATTACTGTGTCGAAATTTCTAAAAGTAGGTCTGAAGATTCTGGAAACAAAGGCATTGTTTATCAAGAGTTAACCGCTGTTACAAGAGGCTTATTGCTTCCGCTTGTTTGCGCCAACAGTTTCGATTGAGAAGCAACAGCAACAATATTGAGATCAATCGTAAGTACAAATTTCGAAACACTTAGAAGGCGCGATTACTGTACTATACCGTATAATCACACAAGCGTATTTATTGTTCAAGTTCTTGTCGTTGCGTGTATAATAAGCAAGTGTCTTTCGCTAACGATGTAGAAAGACAACTTACTGTTCTGTCTACTACGTTACAAAGCGTCGAGTAAAGGAAAAGGTTTCGAACTATATAAACATTGCGAGCAAGACGTCTTTTACACTTTAAATATTGTAAAAGATAAAGTACCACGATTCAAGATCCGATATACAATATGTAATATGCAAACAATTCGCAAAAGTTTAAAAAGGAGTAAATGATAGTTTTTTGTTTTTGTTTTTGGTGAAAACTAATAGAGTGGGTACTAATATTGTTGGCAACAACCTCACCACTATTGCTATAAACGATCAAGTTCACTAAATAACAGTTACCGCTATGTTGTCCTTACCTCGATCAACACTGAAGTCACCGTTGTATAAATTAAAATAAACGCCTAGCCTTTTAACCAACCCACCATTGCCCGCTGCTTGTCAGACGGACCAATGACGTAGCGTTACCGGTATAACTAGTCATAATAATGTCTATTAACCCATTTTCATGAAATAGTAAACTGTTTATCATGTACTATAGTTTAACCTTATTATTAAGAAAATAAATACGAGTTTTTTTAATCTGGCGGCCACATTATTTACGTTAACCCTCTCAGCTATGTTAAATACTTTTTTTAGGAGCGGATCACGTCAATTCTAGGGTTCACATCAGCATCCAATTCACAGCAAGTCCGAAGAATTAGCTTTACGCTATGGTTTAATCTTATTACCAGCTTTAATTTTGTTTTTTTAATTACTGTGTAAAAAATATAAAATAATAATAATAACTTGAGACACCTCAAACTGGCCATCTGATCCCAAACTAGGCGGAAGTCTATACTATGATAATTAACCAGACTGCTGATAAACATACCAACATATTATTAAATAGATACATATTATATATAAATTACACCCAGACACAGAACAAATGATCGTGCTCATCACACAATTATTTGTCCTGGGTGGGAACTGAACCCACAACCCGTGGCTCAGCAGTCAGGATCTCTAACCACTAACGACGGTAGTCACTTACCATCAGGTGACCCGTCCTGTAATATTAAAAAAAAAAAAGAAAAAACCAAACGGCCTGTCAAAGTTTGTGTTTAGTGTATAAAAGCAGTACACGTTAAGTGGGCAGATATAAGTGTCTATTTTTCTGTAAACACAAGATGTGTTTGTCTTTTCCCCTCTTCAGAGAACTCTGACACTATTCACAGGTTCACCGGAAACAAAACTTGATTACGCATGAAGGATTGTTTGCCTCTAATTATATATAGAATAGGGATGCTCCTGACAGCCCTTAATTTGAATCTGTTATACCCATCACAACTAAATCCCGAAGTCTAATTGCTTTTTTTCCTACTAACCCCCAAACTTCCTACCTTACATATGCGTCTACATTTATATCTGTCACTAGGCATAGTATTTATTTTTGCGTATTGTTTAGACTGTCTGTAGCTTTTGCAGTGTTAGAGCTTAGGTACAGATAACGGCATGAGTCGAGAGCACAAATTTTCAAAAATAAACTAGCGTACAATACAGTAGTAAAGTACAAGGTGCCCGAATGATACGTACGAACCCAATAGACAACGAGTATCGGCTGACGAACCAATCATGTGCAGCGTCAGCGTGATCAACGACATATCAACCAATAAAAAGTGTGCTCACGACTCGTGCCCGTAACTGTACAGTACAACTCTGCGTGATGTGCGTAAACGTCTACTTATAATGTGTACTACAGATCGCCTGAAGGTCGAATTTTGACCACAATACATGTGAGAGAGCCATGCTTCGGCACGTATGGGCCGGCTCGACTCCGCTCGTTACCACGGCCTCACAGAAAACCGGCCGTGAAGCAATGATTGCATTGCATTTCGCCGCGTGAGTGAGGTTACCGGAGGCCCTAACCCTTCCCTCTCCCTTATTCCCATCCTTCCCCTCACCCCCCTCTTCCCCCCCTCCCCCTCTTCTCCTACTCCCGCCTTAAAGGGCGGCAGCGCACTTGTGACTCTCGAGTTGCAGGTGCCCATGGTCGGCGGTAGTCATTTACCATCAGGTGACCCGTCTGCTCGTTTGCCCCCTATACCATAAAAAAAAACAATTTATTCCTATATTCAGCTTTAAATGTTTTGTTTTATTTCGGGGCCAGTATTACTTGAACTGTCATTGTATAGCTTCCCGACCATGCCAGGTACATATACATATACTGGACGCGTGTACAGCAATCCCCATACTTATTGGCCGGGCTGAAGTTAGCCGCGAGCCGGTGCGCAAAATGCAAAATACATATATGTCATTCATATGGAATGAAATTAAAATCTATTCAGAAACTTTGATCTAATACTATATTAACATTGATGTCATATTTGGATTAGTAATTTTCCACTCGTTTGTACCTACGCTGCGCGAGATGGCGGTTGCGCCAACTTCAGGCCGCCAATAAGTTCGAGGAGCACTGTACCTTGATGTAGCCGGTAGCACGTTATTTTTAAATTTGTAACACGTATTGTTTAAAAATTTTACCTTTCGGCACTTCGTCTATATAAACTTATATATATTATATATACTTAAAGTATTCCAAATTTCACGCTCCTCCGTTAGCGAAATCAAAAGTCTTAAAAATGGGTACAAAGGTTTCTCTTCGCGTATTAATTATATGGATTTCTTGTGTATTCGTTCGATCAAGAAATTTATTCTTGATCGAACGAATACACAAGAAATAAGACCGCTATAAGATTTCGCACTTTTCATTACGTGATTCCATTAATTTCAATTACATTCGTTTATGAAAACGATGTCTTGCGACACTTCTGTATATTTTTTATATCACTACATATTTTAAAACAAAGTCCCCCACCGCGTCTGTCTGTCTGTTCGCAATAAACATGAAACACTACTGAATGGATTTTTATGCGGTTTTCACTAATAGACAGAGTGATTCAAAAGGAAAGTTTAAGTGTATAATTTGTTAAGATTTTGTGTAAATTGATTGAAATATGTTGATGATTGTTGAAGATGTCGGGTCGGGATGGTGGGTTGCTAGTTACTAACAAAACAACCCTGCCACCACCCCCATATCGAAGTTTCGGAGAATAATCTTTACTAAGGGTTACAGTAACCATTAGATACACATATACCTTCGTCAGTGAGCCTTCCATGACCAAGGTGACATATTGACGTTTTGAAACTTTTATGTGTTATAGTTATATCTTAACGTTCGCTGCAGTCTTAGTTCTTTTGCTAAAGCGGGTTGGAGTTAAAATCGATGTTTTAAAGATCATCTTTTCGAAACCGTCGATTTAATTAATGGAATATTTTGACACACGGGTATAACAGAAACATTCTACCTATAAGTTTTAAGGCAATAATTTTGTATTTCTCAAAGTATTTCAAAACACAAAATGAATTTTTAAATAACATCTTTAAATATAATTAACTTTACAATGAAAAGTTTCGAAAGAGAGAGTGCGGGATCGTGTCCCGACACGTTAAAAACTTCTAGTTTCCTGAAACGAGGGAGGAAGGAGAAACACTCTTTGTTAAGAAGAAAAGATACGCCATTCTGTTAATTAATGTTGTATTTTAATGTTCAAACTTGATGTTACTTTTATAATAATTGCTATGTTTTAAAATTAATCTTCAGGCTCGACGAACAATAAAGACCATAAACTTCTTATTAAAGTCTGTTATATTTATAACATAAGCAATATTTATGGTGGAGCTCATTATTTTTACACGACTGCCCAAAAAACAAGTGTAATGTTTTCAGGGTTCATCTATGTATGTATGTGACTTTCTTAATTCCACTATAGCTTCTATATGCCTGATCAGATTTCGAAGTACCTATGTTAGAAACAAGCTAATTTATTTTTGAAAAAAAAAACTCAATATGGCGGGTGTGTAGTGCGTAATTCTGTTTCGGCATGGCAGTTGTGGTTTACATTTCTTTTTTGCATTTAAAATTTACTTAACTATTTTAAATTGTACGTTTAAAGTTAGGCTTGACAACGATTTCTGTAGTAATTTATCTATAAATATATTCTAGGAAACACGACAGAAAAAAAGTGAATAAGAAGTTATTGAACAGATTCGTATAATCAACCGATCAACACGAATTCAACGTAAAATCTAACTAATAAACATGCATGAAGCCTCGAAAATACAATAATAATATCGCAGGTTTAACGTAGTAAATTAATATTCAACAAATGCAGAACTTGACACCGATGAAACAGCATTTTGGGGTATAATAAACTGTATTATTATGGTTCATGTACACAATACAAAATATTAAAAGAATACTATATCTTTGTAAGCACAAAGAAGCCCCTTAATCAAGCCAGGTATGAGTCAAAGGATTGCTGTTTCGCAGTGGCCGCTTGCCAAGTAAAATTGCCTAGCAAGGCTTTGGTACATTCGTCTTAGTGTTGTGCCAACCTCACGTCGTTGCTTAATAAGTCCTTATTTATCTTAATCACTACGTTAAAAAAGTACTAGTACATTTTAGTAACATGTTGTTTAAATAACTAACTTATTAATTAACTTATACAAATTCTTTCAAACAAGATAAACGTTTCAATTTTCTTACACCATTCCCGTAGTCATGGCATGGCATGTCAACTTCGGATCGGAGAGGTAACCGGATGGTCATTGGTAATTTAAAAAAAAATTAAGCTCTAAGAAGTGCAAAGAATTGTGCAAAACCGGATGGCGGTGATACACATAACTCCTTGCACTCATTAGAGCTTAAATCTCAAATGCCATCCGATTTAAACAATTTTTTATCAATTTAAAAAAAAATGTATTTTAGCGACTTCGAAGGGTTCTGCCTAGCAAGATCGGTTGGTATATTAAATCAGCACACATATTAGAGAGCTTTTGCCTTATAACTTTTTTATTTTTTTTTCTAAATTAGCGAGTGCGAGAACCGCCCGTATTTTGCGGATGGCATAAAAAAATTATTATTTAAATAGGGTATAAACTTCAAAGCAACCGCATTTTCACCCGGTTGAGTCGTCAAATATTTTACGTTTTGCTCTTCCCCCATATCTCCACCCCGTCCATTTGGGGTCCACTTGGACGATACGGGGGGCTTCAGTATCACTTCAAAACCCAGATTACCACTCGCCATCCGGTTGCCTCTGCGATCCGGATGTGACGTGCCATTGCTTTAACTATATTAATTGGTTATCGTAGTCTGTCGACACGTGATATACAGGATGTAAAAATATAGTGAGTAAATATGAATTTATACGACTTATATACCACCTTGTCCACCACCACTTGTCAATGAATATACTTATAATAAATAGAAATTGTCTGGTGGCCGAATTTCGACACTATATAGACTTCTGTACCGTGACAGCTCAACATATATACTGGACTAAAGTAGCTTGATGGAGGGGTTTATAAAAAAAATTGTAACTCATTGTTTAAAAGTTTTAACGTTCGCAATTCTTCTGTACAAAAACTTTAAGTATTCCAAATTTCACGTTCCTTCGTTCGTGGAATTTTCTTTAAACTGCGTACAAAGAATTCTCTTCTATATTTCTTAAAACTTGGCAATAAGCCGCAATTATGGCTGTCGGCGTAAAGGTGAAAAATACGTTGGGAACCGAAACTCAGTACTAAGGTGGCACTTGTCCATCGCAGTGTGTAATGAGGGTCCATCTATGTTCTAGGGCACGGTGTACAACCCTCAGTAACTGAAGGCTTGAACTTATGTATTTTACGTAAATAAAATAGGATGAGTTTTGTTTTAATATAACATTCACAGGGTAGTATAAGACACTTTCTTACACTACCCTGTGAATGTTATATTACGGACACGTAGCATTGACGTGTCATGACACTGTAATATGACAATAACACTTGAAAAAAAATACCTGTTCAACATTTTATGTTTTTTTTTTGTTTTTGGTTTTCCTTTCCCGTCTTTTTTTTACTCACATATATTATAACATAGAAACATCCAGACAAGGCAAATATTCATATTCACGCAAACAAAAATTGCACTGAGTGCGAATCATACCCGCAACCTACGACGTTGCAGACCAATATCTATGCGATGTCATATAGGCATGAAAATGAAGCAATTTCTATTCACCTTTGTCAAATATCAAGACTTTAATTAAGTACACCCTGAAATTAACCTTAGTTTTTTCTTTTCCATCTGATCCTAACTCCAAACTACTATTATTATTATTTTTTTACCTAGATTTATTCATCAGACTACAAAAACTAAGTTAGTACTTAATAACTAGAACAGTTTTGTGCGAGTCACACAATCTTGTATATGAGGGCTATCAGCCCGATCGGCAATCGCACGTAGACGTAACTGAGGCACATTTCTTACGCCAAACCGCATCAAAACAGTCTATGCGTGCCTCGGTAAATATTTGGTTTTGTCTTACGCTTTCACGCCTAAACTACTCAACCGATCACAACCGCACACGTTGTACATACAAAAAGATCAAAGGCACCTTTAATATGATACAAGTGTAAATCAAAAAAATAAATTAATATATAATAAAAAATCTCTTCAACGCTTAGAAAAGAGCCGATGACTTTCGACCAGCTGAACAGATTTTCTTGGATCTTGGATGCTCACAACACTCGATCAAGTCACCTTTCATACAAAAAAAAAACAAATCAAATCGGTTCATCTGTTTAGGAACTATGATGCCACAGCCAGATACTCAGGATCCTACTAATCCCATTAAACAGAACTATCCCCGAGGGATAGCCAATTGATTGGTAAAATTTACACTGATGGCCCGGAGCCTATAAGGGGATAACTACCCACCAATATGTCGCGGCCGTATCGCTAGCACGTGGCACGGGCGCCATTCATGGTAAAATAAATTAGTTCATAGAAAGTATGCTGAAATCTTTACCTGCTGAGAGCATGCCTTACGCAGCCGCCTGGCCCGGATTTAAAAATGATTTATTTACCTGTATTTTTGGCATGAAACGGTATGTACATTCATCCCGGATGTATTTTATGACGTGACTAACATAATGCTTAGAAGCTTATTACAAGTCGTTACGGTCTATGTCATTTATACTAATATTATTATCTTTACTAATAAATATTAATTTGACGATAAATGTTCATTTGACCTCTTTCAATTCATTTCAGTCCTAGACGACGACCACTTTAAAAATAATTCTCTTTTTATCAGCTTAACCGCACTCCAAGCTATTATGCATATTACCACCAATGTTATCTTCATAATTAATGGCTGTCATTCTAATGGATTTATACTAAGCCAGTATTTATACATGAATAAAAAAAATTTGAGCTAAGTCCAACAAAGATACCTTTTAAATTGGCATTCCTAAAAGGCATTTAAAACAAAACCAGCGAAGTAACAATCCGCTCTATTGCCGTGTAATCTCAAAGTTGTAAGATGAAAAACCAATAAGAGAGCTGAGAATCGCCCAGACATTCTTCCGAGTGCTCGAGTGTCCAGGAATTCAGAATAAGACAAAAAAAGAAACATCTGAAGTTATTCGTGAAGTTGGAAGACCATCGTCTCCGTTAGTGGGAATTAAATTTCTTATTGATTCACAAGAACTGCTCGAAACTGGTGTTTATTACATTCATTTCGTTTGTTTTATATTTACAAAGATTGTCTCTATGAACAGGAAAGGAAGCGAAAACTTGGGTTCTTCATAAATAATGGTACAAATAATAACTGGATCGGATTTCTAAAGATCTTAACTACGATGTTTAGACACCCTACTGCGTATTTTGTCTTACTGTATATATGACATTTAGAATTGAATAATAACTTGACACTTCCATCCAACATGACACCTGAAATTTTAATAACCTTTTTTATTAAATTGCGCCTTAACTTTTCGTGGGCGATATTTGTTTAATTTAATGGTGCAAAATAATGCCTCTAGTTCTTTTAATGGCCAAAATGAACGATATATCGAAATAAAATCGGAAATTAACAGTTTAGAGTTTAGAGAGAGTGTATAAGAAATTCTCTCGCTTTTGCCTTAGACAGCCCATTTATTGCGGAACATCAATGGTTTTAATGAATAGGAACGGAGCAGCAACCATACAAATTTATGGAGGACTAGCAGCGCCCCACGGTTTCACCCCCGTAAGTCCCGATCCCGTGGGAATATCGGGAGAAAAAGTAGCCTATGCGTTAATCCAGGTCTCCAGCTATCTACATACCAAGTTTCATCGCAATCGGTTCAGTGGTTTTTGCGTGAAAGAGTAACAAACATCCATCCATCCATCCATTCAAACTTTCACATTTATAATATTAGTGGGATAGTGGGATAGTTGTTGCCCGCGACATCATTCGCGTGGACATTCAAATCCATACCACGGGAACCGTACAATTTTACGGGATACCTAAATGTGCCTATGTGCCATTCCAATCTATAACCTGTCTCTGTGATAAATTTCATTCAGGTCCGTTTAGCCGTTCTGGTGTGATTGAATAACAGACATCCATCCATCAAAAAAATTTTCGCATTTATAACAGTAGTAAGAAGTAAGATTTATGTGGGGGTATTCATTCATGTATGTATATTTATATCCATTGTTTTTTAAAGACAACTCTCGCATTAGGAATTACTCCTGTGTCGCGGGGGACTTTACAAACATAGAAAGAACATCCAGACTCAAGTGGGAATCGAACCCACGACCTCTAGCGTAGCAGTCAGGGTCACTAACCACTAGGCCAACAGGCCAGTCAAGTCAAGTTTCATTATGTAAACTCGAAACGTGCATGATTAGTGTGTTTTGTGTTGCATTTAAGATTTTTTCTATATACTCGCACACATAAATGCACGCACCTGTGCACGCATGTTTGCCACTGTACATTGTGTGTGCAAAAATATTATTTAAATAAATAGGTATTTTCTATACGAATAATTAAACAAATACTAGCAATTTAAATATAAGCTACAAAGTAATATGAATAAAGTTTCTTGTCAAGATACTTTAGTAATTAGAAACTTAAAGGTTGTTTTAATTGATGTCCTTCGTTTGTACAGGTATTATAACAATATAGGTACACTTGCAATATTAAATCACCTTTGTTAAACTCTTACATTACTAGATTTAAAGACTACTGCTGCCGGCTAATCTGCTGCCGATGCCTTACAGGTCTACAACAACAAACGCCTCATTCGACAAGAAAACGCAAAGAACAAACATTTAACATTCAACAACAAGAGTAAACATTATTTATCTATTTTTTACAAATATTTACTGTTCTATGTATAACAACACATTGATGTGGAATTACTTAAAAGTTTTAACGTTTAATTTTTTGTTTATCATGAGAGAATGCGGTATTATATTACGTTATTGTAAAGGCGAACAGACTGTGTTTTTACAATATAATGCAGTATTGATATCAAAGAACATTTTTTTTCAATTCGAGACAACTCATACACCGCTGTCTGATCCCAAATTAGACAGAGCCTGTACTATGGTAACCAGACTGCTGATAAAACCGATGAAACCGGATGTCATCGCTGGAAGTGAACATCCTCTTGTTCGGGAAATATTCCAGACACAGGACAAATGATAGTGCTCATCACACAATTATTTGTCCGGGGTGAGAATCGAACCTACGACGTCTGGCTCAACAGTCAGGATCACTAACCTAGACCAGGGGTCGGCAACCTGCAGCTCGTGAGCCACATGCGGCTCTTTCGATGTAAAGTTGTGGCTCTCCAGT